>BJKM01000066.1:755000-797500 GCA_015082035.1 Chaenogobius annularis | reverse complement strand
GTTTGGGTATAGCCTGTCGGTGTGTGCCGTGGTCTCTGAGGGGGCTTCACCGACTCTGCATGTATGACTATGTTTAAAGCTATTGTCTTCTTTCTCCTCTCAGCTGAAGCCAATTAACTCGACCGCTCGGTTTGTGATAACGCGCAGCTCTCCACACACTCCACACGGGAGGAGAAGATGGTGTTTATTTATGGACAGTGCTTGAAGTTGAGGAGACAGCGTTTGTAGGACTGGACGCCATAAATGCACAATCTGTTGCCACTAAAACAATGAGCCGACAACCTTCTTTTTAATCCATTCACTCGATGTGTGTTAGTAATGATATGATCTTGCATCCGTGGGATAATCAGGATTCAAATTACAGAGTTAATGGATAAATGTATTAAATACATTAATGCTCCAGTATTGCCTCAAAAACAACGCAAATTTCCGCAGAATCAATAAAAAAAATTCTGTAAATATCAGGTTTGTGATGAATGTTATGAGGATATTCAGGGGAGTTGTTTTCCGCATTTGAGTTAATGTGTTTAGACCGTCCCTAGTTAGGAGAGTTTTTTTATGCCCTTTATGGACTTTTCTCTAAGGGAGCATTATATATTTTTCTGGTCATTTTAAAGAGACATTACGCTAAACGATCTTAATGAAAGTCTTCTTTAATTGGAGTGTTGCTTTGCCAGATGCTCATAGCTATGATGGTCAGATTTCACACTCTAAAAGCATAAATTATAATAGCAGCTATCTCTCTAACTACTCAACAATGCATTTATAATTAGGTTTCATAGGCTTTTCACAGTTGTATCCTACATGCACCATGCAGAGTGAAAACACCACCCATATGTCCAGTGGGGGCCTCCTAAAGTGAGCGTACAGGTGGGAGCGGTGATGGTGGATGAGCATCAGCGTGAGTGCTTTTTAATGAGGATGCTTTGTCAGTTTAAACAAACAGCATGATCATAAAGGACCATGAAGCGAGAGCTCACTGTCTAACACTCCCTTATAGGGTTAATTAAAGAGAACCGTCTGGGGACACCTCATGGTTCTATTATAATGTATAGGCAACACTAGTTAGCCTGCTGGGCTCTCTTCGACTTCCCTTAATCTCATGCTGTTTCCCTGTTTTAGCGGTTCTTGCTCAACACCAATCAAGCATAACTCCCTTTTCAATTGAAAGCCCGGTCCATTAATTTTGTCTTGATTCATCAAACTTTTTTAAAGGCGCTTTACCAGAGTTTTGCTATCTTCAAATGTAAAAACAGAACAAGTTCATATTGTACAGTTTGCAGCTTTCCTAATGCATTCCTAAGCTTTTCACAGCTTTCAGAGGGTTTGAGCATTGCACCAGTACTAACAAGAACTAGAATTTGCAATGGCAACAAGCCATTGCGAGTGATAGCGGAGGTCAAAAAGTTTTGCCGAAAATTTCTAAAAGTTAAAAAAAAATCGACAAAACAACAAATCCGAGAAAGAAAATCCCAAAAATTCTAAAAGTACTACAAGTACAACAACATAGTACTAGAACAACGTAGTACTACAACATAGTACTAAAAATACTGAATAGACTGCAAGTACTAGGATTACTAGAATTCTATAAGTACAAAAATGTACTACAATTTACTACAATGTAGTACTATAACGTTGTATTACAAATACTACAAGTACTATAAGTACTAGAATTACTAGAATTCTAAAAGTACGGGAAAGATCTACAACACTACAAACCTTAAAAGTCCTGAAAAAATACTTACAAACTATTGCAAAGCTTAAAAGCGCCGATAACACCATGAACATGGAAAGTGTCAAATCCTGCCATTCAAAACAATGGGAAAAATTGCAACTTTGACGACAAATTCTGAAAAAACGACAAAAGCGACACATACCAAAAGTAATACCAAGAATCACACAAAAAATATCTACAAAAAGAACCTTGTACGTCAAAAATGCGACAAAAAATGCGACCAGTGAAATGTGCCCGAAAAAAGGTGTGCCTATAATAATAAATCAAGGAACTACTAGAACAAATAGGGACTGCGGTGTTCAATTAGCATACTAACAGCGCACCAGCGTTACTTCCCGGTTTGTGGTTATTGAGAAATAAATAAATAAATATTCATATATTTATATATTTGTATATTTATATTAGATGCAAACAAATCGTTATCACATGAAAATACAATTATTGTATGTATAGTCCCTTTAAATCTCCATAAACCCAGCAAAAGGAAAAAATGTCCCAGTGTTATTACTGCCATGCTGATATTAAAGGTGCACTGCCCTCTGTAACTTTTCTGGTGCGGGGCTTTACTTATACACTGCCTGCCCCCAAAAAAGGGATACACGGCGTAATATTTTGCTTTTAGCTTTGATTACAGCACACATTCACTGTGGTATACCGTATTTTGCGGACCATAAGCCGCTACTTTTGTCAGATGTTTTGAGCCATGCGGCTTATTTAGAGGCTGCGGCTTTTCTGTGGTTTTTTTCTCTATTCACTCTGCTAGGGGCGAACTAACCGGAATTAGAATCAAAACTACAGAAAAGTTAAGCAAAGAAGCAGATGTTGCTTTTTTTTATTCAGTAGCAAATAGAACACGGACGACAAATTACCAACTATAAATTATTTTCAAATTCTTGCCGCATCATTATGGAACCCAAACGAAGAAGTTCGTATGAAGCAATTTTAAGCTAAGAAGCCATCGATCTTGCTAGGAGTCCGCGCGGCCTGCACGCAAGCTTAACCAATGAATGTACGGTGAGACGGCTGGGAGGGGACAGCGGGACGAGCTCATGCGATGCCAAAAGTTTTCAACGACGAGTTCTGCGGCCTATACAAAAGGTGCGGCCTATGTATTGTTTTATTATCGTTTTTTTAAAAATAGAGCAAATGCGGCTTATATAGGGGAGCGGCTAAAGGTCCGGAAAATACGGTAGTTTCAGTAAGCTTCAGCCATATTAGAATATTTATTTCCATCCTGTGGCATTATTTTTCACCAATTGATCTTGTATTGATGATGTTTTCACTCCTCACTGCCCCACCTTTTAACATACCATTCTTACTTACCTTTTGCAGTTAAATTTGAAGCCATAGCATCAGTATATGGAGTGATACAGTTTGTGACAGCCTGTGATTATTGTCCAGTCATTCTGCCGATGTATCTGCCGGTGCAAATAGAAACGGGTTTATTGATTGTGCTGTTTTGG
This sequence comes from Chaenogobius annularis, assembly GCA_015082035.1. Lineage (NCBI taxonomy): Eukaryota > Metazoa > Chordata > Actinopteri > Gobiiformes > Gobiidae > Chaenogobius > Chaenogobius annularis. Next base: position 794,302 of record BJKM01000066.1, on the reverse strand, counting down.
GCTTGAAGTACACATCAGTAAGTCTCTTCCACTTTTCTACCACTTTCACGGTTTTGAAGAGTAAGGTGTATAATTAGCTTTTGTCAACTGGATGGCTGTGATTATAGAGTATACTGAGCTAAATCACAACAAGGCAGACCAAAAACATCTTAAAAATGCAAACAATCAGGACACATTCTAAAATTATAGAGTTGACGGAAAATTTAAGGATCACACTTTTTTCTGCAGCAATGCATGTACAGGTTTTGTTGGTTGGTTGAAACAAAAAATATTCATCTTGCTTCAAAACCGTAGTTTCTAAGTCAGTATCACATGCCCTTTATTTGCATTGGTAATTCACTCCCATGTTGAAAAGGAATAAAGTTTTACTTTAGTGGCTTGCCTATCCACAGATCTGAGCCTCCATGGAGATGAGTTTAATGCCATGCTGTGGAACATACTTGGGAAAGCAATAATGTCTTAATTTAGGTCAGCGCAGTCCCCAACTTCAAAAGGCTGACTCTGAAACCAAAGGTTTAACTGGATTTCACTCTCAATTGATACTTACAAGTTATAGAACATACAGATTTTAAATAAGGTTTCGACTTCCGGGTATGGCGCAGACTGACTAGTCGCACTTCTTTTTCACCGAAAAACTGAGGAGCAAGACACTGTAATGGATAACTAAACCTGAAAAAGGCATGGGAGGTGATGCTTTGGGAACTAAACAATCAAAACTGAATGACTAGAACCTCTGCGGAAAATCGACTTCCCCACAAGCTAACAATGCTAATGCTAGTGCAGCTCCTGAGGGGGTGCTCTGCACCACTGCACATGATGCATGGGGGAGAGGACATATCTTTACAACAGGTGGTCAATATGCTGCGTGAAATGCAGCATGACATGGTGTCATTAAGAGCTGAAGTCAGAGCCGGGACCAGAAGCTGATAAACCATGAGGCCTGATAATTCGGTTTCTTAACCACCGTGAGAAGGAGCACGTCATGGTGCCCAACAACGAGCAAAGTTTCGCCATGTCTGTGAGGAATTCATGAGACAACTGAGGCATAGCTTTTCACATCATTGTGTGCGTAGTTCAAGTAGAATCTGCCTTTCAGTTTTATGCAGTTAAAATCTGTTGATAATGTTCAAATCTAGGCTCAAACAGTTCTGTTTAGTTTTTTCTCTTTTATAGTACATTTTATAATGGTTATTTATGTTTTTATCTGTTTGTATTGTGATTTTAATTCATATTTCCATGTAGAGCACTTTGAAAACTTGTACAGATTGTGCTCGACCTTGCCTTGTCTTTACGTTAAAAACCTTGCTAGCTAGCTAAGCTAAGGCAGTCTTCCCAAAAACTTGTCACTTGTTATGATGTGGTGTACTCATATGCAGATGAACATTATAGAAGTGTCAAGACAAAGGGGATGTATGTAATAATATAGGCATTTTCATGCAAGACCAGAAACCAGGAGAGTCTGTCCAGATAAGGAGCCACTGTATGTGCGGGAGACATCTCGGTGACCTTCTGCCTCGTGTGAAACCCCATCTGACTGAGGAATGAGGAGGGAATGGAGTGACGCACTGAAGAGGAGACTGCTAATGAGGACACAAGAAAGACAGCGGCATCCGAGGTGCGCTCCTGAAGTGTAGAATGTATGAGGACGGTTGATTCCATGTTAAGAGAGAGTGAATTTGAAATGCAACAATCTTATGTAATGTTTAATATTTATAATCACATATATTGGAGTGATGGTCTTAAATGAATGTTAATTCTAAGAGTAGTTTCATAGTACCTTTACCCCTACAAATTCATCCAGTACTGTAAGTAGTACAGTGGCTTGCAAGACTATTTCTACCCCGGAAATATTTCCACACCAAGTCTGTGGTCGTGGCAAAATGTGGAAAGGTTCCAGCGGTATGAACACTTTTGCAAGCCACTGTACCTTATGCATCCTTTAATGAATCCACCTGCAATTTGGAACAGGACAAATATGACCCACTTTGGACTAATTGGGACAAATATGCCAGACTTCCAGTCTTGTTTTTGTGTTTTCTCTCTGTCATGTTCCTTTTGTTTGTTTTTAAATTTTAAATAATAAAAATGCACACTTGTAGCATATTTCTACATTTGGCTATTGGTTTCAGAATTATAAGATTCTAGGACTGACCTTTGAAATTATATTTTATATTTTGAGTGATTATTCAAGTCATAATATAATAATATAATATAACGAAAACATAATCATTGATTATTTTAGAAGCAAAATTAAGTATTTTTAATTCAATCCATAGTAATTTTTGTCACATTTACTTTTTAGTTTGTTACTCTCTCTCTGAAATATGCTTTGATCGTTGCCTCAAAGAAGGTATATAGCAGTGGCTGTGTCTGGAGTTGTACTGTGTGAATATAGACAGTATGGAACCATGGCCTCCCTCCTCTGGGACCCAGCTAATTACGATCCCAGAACTTCTAGCTTCATTAAGATGAAGCTCAACTGAAGGTTGCCATAGTAACCCACTCTGAATCCTTCTTCTTAACCAGAGTCCCTGACAACGCAAGTTAGATCCCGCAAGGCTCGCCTTACACAAGCTTGACCGAGATCTGAGACAAGTGAAGAATGGCACCAGATGAAGTGATTATGTGCACCGTTTTAAATAGATAATGCTTGTTTTGTTATTCCCTGATGTGCAAAGTCTTTCATTAAAGGCTTTACACTGCTTTGCTAAAAGTTAGGTATCGAGGGACAAGTGCTGCTTAAGCAAGAGATTATCTACAAAGAAAGAATAGCAGACTTAAAAATACCTACCAGAGCCTAAGTTTGCATTAGTGATCCAACTCCCTTTGGCATGCCCTTTACTCGTCCCTGCATTTTTATGCCTTTTGCCTCAGTGGCAGGTGTTGACCCGGGACAGGCCAATATCCTAAAATAAGCGTCCAGCCCGCACTGAAGAGCATCGCAGTCCTTGTGGGCACTGGCCACTGCCGATAGTGGTATCTCAGCTGACCGCTTGCTTTGTCAAGCAGGAGCAAACTGCAGACCTGGACAACAGCCAATTCCAAAATACACAGTATCCGCTGAAGCCAAAGGGACTAAAGTCTACTGTTGTGGTGAATCACACGGATTTTGCAAGATCAACTTTGTTTGAAATCAGATGCATGGCAGTGTTACTGTTCAGGACAAATCAGGGTAGTTTCCAGGCAAAAATCAATATACAATGTGATGGAAACTATGGTTGGTTTTGGGCTTCTTTTACGCTTTGGAAGAAATATTTTTCAGTGAAACTACTTTCTACAAGCCCCACGACAAGGGAGACGGACCACAGGCTTCTCACAATAAATCTTAACAGGTGAAGTGAAAACACAAGGCAGCCCTCATCAACACTGAACATGCTTGACATGGATGCTAACCAACAAGGATCGTCTGTTATTTTAGTTCTTGATCAAATAAAAAAGAAAGATTGCTCCGGTTTGTGCGAAGGAGTTTCCATGTGCCTTAGCCGCTGCTGTGATCAGAAAAGGATTCTGAAACGGGTTTATTGCCATTGTCAGTGAACAAAATTCACAAACTACCAACTTGATTTAGCATTAAGGTGCAACATAGAACAATTATTATTATTACCGTATTTTCCGCACTATAAGGCGCACTTAAAAACATTTATTTTTCTCAAAAAATGACAGTGCGCCTTATAACCCAGAGCGCCTTATATATGGATTAATTCTGGTTGTGCTTACTGATCTCGAACCGATTTTATGTGGTACACTGTGCTCAAAAATCCGTCAAAATGTTTTATCACAACTTTGGTAAACTACAAAGCCGCACCACTTCCAGCATTACGGTTACCGTAGCGAGGAGCGTCGCGGAGTAATACTGTGCTTCACCATAACATTACAGTGTGTGTATAAGGAATTTGAAGGATTTGTGGACGAGGAATAAACTGAAAAAGTGAGTGTATTATGTTTTATTTTACGTGATATAGTGTTAACTGAACAATTTTGAGTTATTGTGAATACGCCAACGTTTAATTTAGCGGTATCTGACTGTTTTTTTTTAACGTGTTGTACCTGAGCCATTTTGAGTTACTGTGAATACGCCAACGTTTGATTTAGCGGTATCTGACTGTGTTTTTTTACGTGTTATACCTGAGCCATTTGAGTTACTGTACTGTGAATACGCTAACGTTTGATTTTAGCGGTATCTGACTGTGTTTTTTTAACGTGTTATACCTGAGCCATTTTGAGTTTACTGTGAATACGCTAACGTTTTTATTTAGCAGTATCTGACTGTGTTTTTTTACGTGTTATACCTGAGCCATTTTGAGTTGTACTTATGAATACGCTAACGTTTGATTCACGGTATCTGACTGTGTTTTTTACGTGTTATACCTGACCATTTTGAGTTACTGTGAATAACGCTAACGTTTGATTTAGCGGTATCTGACTCTGTTTTTTTACGTGTTATACCTGAGCCATTTTGAGTTACTGTGAATACGCTAACGTTGATTTAGCAGGTATCTGACTGTGTTTTTTTACGTGTTATACCTGAGCCATTTTGAGTTACTGTGAATACGCTAACGTTTGATTTAGCAGTATCTGACTGTTTTTTTACGTGTTATACCTGAGCCATTTTGAGTTGCCGTACTGTGAATACGCTAACGTTTGATTCACCGGTATCTGACCGTTTTTTTTACGTGTTATACCTGAGCCATTTTGAGTTACTGTGAATACGCTAACGTTTGATTTAGCAGTATCTGACTGTGTTTTTTTACGTGTTTATACCTGAGCCATTTTGAGTTGCCGTACTATGAATACGCTAACGTTTGATTCACCGGTATCTGACTGTGTTTTTTTACGTGTTATACCTGAGCCATTTTGAGTTACTGTGAATACGCTAACGTTTGATTTAACGGTATCTGACTCTGTTTTTTTACGTGTTATACCTGAGCCATTTTGAGTTACTGTAATACGCTAACGTTTGATTTAGCGGTATCTGACTGTTTTTTTTACGTGTTATACCTGAGCCATTTTGAGTTACTGTGAATACGCTAACGTTTGATTTAGCAGTATCTGACTGTGTTTTTTTACGTGTTATACCTGAGCCATTTTGAGTTACTGTGAATACGCTAACGTTTGATTTAGCAGTATCTGACTGTTTTTTTTACGTGTTATACCTGAGCCATTTTGAGTTGCCGTACTGTGAATACGCTAACGTTTGATTCACCGGTATCTGACCGTGTTTTTTACGTGTTATACCTGAGCCATTTTGAGTTACTGTGAATATGCTAACGTTTGATTAGCGTATCAGACTGTGTCAGAACGTGTTTCCATTGAACAAGGTTGGGACTGTTTTGTTTAAGCTTAATGCGCCTTATCGTCCGGTGCGCCTTATATATGGACAAAGTTCAAAAATAGACCATTCATTGACAGTGCGCCTTACAATCCAGAGCGCCTTATAGTGCAGAAAATACGGTAATAATAATAATAATAATAATAATAATAATAATAATAATAGCTAAATATATTTTAAAAAGCATGCATACAATTGAAAATGTACAAACAAAATAAAAATAGACTTGGTCTGACTAGATACACAATTTACAGATGGTCAGAATAGTGCAATGAATAGTTATTGGTTTAAATAATTAAATATGTGGCAGGTGTTGTATACATGAGACCAACAGCAGAGGGAAAGAAGTTCTTGTGGTTGGATGTTCTGGTCCAGATGGACCGTAGCCTCATGCCTGAGGGGAGTGGTTCAAAGTGTCCAGGGTGAGAAGGGTCAGCTGCGAGAAGACTTGCTTGTTCCAGAGTCCTGGAGATGTACAGGTCCGACAGGGATGGAAATCTGCAGCCAATCACCTCAGCAGAGCGCACAATGCGCAGCGCACCACACAGTGATGGACGAGGTGAGAATGGCCCCAAGGAGTCCACGGTGGTGATGCCGGAGTCTGTCAGGGCGACGGGGGTCTGGGAGGCTGTGACTTGCCTGAAGTCATGATCATCTCCACTGTCTTCTGTGGGTTGAGCTCCAGATTGTTACCATTGCACCAGGACACCAGCTGATCCACCTCCCTCATGTAGGCATACTCATCCCCGTCCTAGATGAGCCCGATGAGGGTGGAGTCGTCCGCAAACTTGTTTTATAGAGTTGTGGCTGGAGGTGCAGCAGTTTGTGCACAAGAGTTTGTGCACAAGGATACCCTAACCCTAACCCTGTGCTGCAAGTACCCACACCTTTCCCTGAGTTGCACAAAGCATGGAATCCCCAAATAAACCTGTAGAAATTAGGATTATGATAAAAATCAAACCAAATACCTTAACATGTAGCAAGCAAAATTAATTCATGTCCAGCCAGGGGCAAAACTCTGTTTGGTCTAGGGGGGTCCAAAAATCTATGAAAATGATAACGCCTTTAACGCTTTAAATGGGGTTGTAAAAATACAAAAACATTGTTAATATGATTAATATTAGAATACTAATGTAAGTAATTCCCCTTTAAACAGTCAACATTTATTCAGAAATCAGTTTAGTTACAAATTCACTTTCTTTGTTTATTTTGTGATTGCTAAAAAATAAAAATAAAACATTGTACTATCAATAAATATAGTCAGACACAAAATTATTTTTTTCTAAAGGAAAATTACTTAAATGATCCACAACAAAGAGTATTACTTTAATAAGCAAACACTATGAGACCACTATGGGAGTTTAGGTCAGTCATAAATATTCTACTAGATACAGCAAAAAAGCAAGGCATAAAGCAAGATTTTAAGATTCAAGTCAAAACTTGTAACTTAGTATTATTTTGTAAAATGTGATGCAGTTGAGATGAACAAAATGTCCACCAACAGCTGGCTACACAGGAGGATGCAGTGCGTAGAAGCGTCACCTGTCCTCACAGTGTAATATGCATCTACCTCCAATTGGATAAAGAGCGTTGAGTTGTGGAATTTGTGTCGATGTTTTGCAGAAAATTATAAAAGGACATAGACAAGTTTGTACCGTATAAAATCACATAGGCTGTATATTGGCTTTTTCAGTCATCATTAGCGTTAATGTTTCATAGTTACGATCATCATACACACGGAGCACAGCGGCTTTAAAATTGCGTAAATTCGGGTCACCCAGGAGGCATTCGTAACGGGCTTTAATTACTAAAATATTGGAAAATCAACTTCCGAGTTTAGTTATTGTACCCAGCGGGCGTGCATTCATCGCTTCCCTCTGCTAGGACGTCTAAATCACTAAACCAAATTAACTCACCTGATACGTAGAGTTTAGGTTTTCCGCTTGTGACTCCCGTCTCCTCTTCCCTTTTTAAGATCTCGTGCCTACGACATTAAGCTATAATAACTCTTCAAGGTTTATGGCAATACATTTGTTTCGGTGCGTCTTTTCGCCATGTTTTGACGTTGCTGTAATCACGATGCAAACATTGAGTAATGGGGAAGTGTATGAGTAAAACTGAAGCCCTGAATGATACTTGGGCTTAGCTAAAGGCAGGTGCCGGTTGAAGAGAAACATTTCCTCATAAATTCTGCCTTGCACAAAAATTTAAACAAATGTAGAGCCGCAGAAACATGTGGGGCGGCAGTGTATGTCACCAGGCAACGGACTAAACCAATGTGTCACAACTGAAGGGGTAGATTGGTTCTCTTTAGACTTTCAGACTTATTTAATAAGAGTGAGTGGTGTGTGTGAATAGTAATCATATACAGTCCGGACCCCACGTGATTGCCGCCTATATGGAATGCTTATCTACCTGATAGGTTATAGATATTAGATTATTTAACTTTAAAGTAGTCGGGTGTAGCCTTATAGACTACTTATAAAATCTTAAAATGTATTTGACAAACCAGACTATATGAGCCCAGATACCACATAAAGCCGATGTTTGTACCTGAAAAAAATTAAAACAATAAATCGAATTAAAACGTTAATTCTCAAAAATATGTCAAGTTAAAATTGTATTATCGGCTTTCCTTTATTGGTTATTGTTATAAGCACCTTTACTAGCTTTTATCACTGTTTAATCATTTACAGCAAATATATACATGGTTTATTGACATACGTTTTGGTTAATGGTTTAGTAAACACTTATAAAGGTATTGTAAACCATTTACATGATCCATATTCACAGTATTAAACTGGGACTTAATAATTGCCTGTGTGTAATGAGCAGCTTGGCATTTTTAATTGTTGCAAAACAATGCTTAATGCAATGCTTTGCTCTAAACAGGTCACACTAATTAACTGAAAACACTGAATGAATTCGTTCCAATCAAGAAATTACATTATTTGAACAATTTGCCAACATGACATACAGGCAGAGCTGGAGTGTCTTTGCATATACATTGTGAGCAAAGCCCCAAAATGTGGCATAGTTTGTTTTTATTAGGCACAAGTTATAACAGAACAGCCAAAGCCTAACTCTCAGTGCTCATCAAAGGACTCAGATTGATAATCTAAAAAACAAAAGTGAACTAAACAAAGTTATTTATTGATCAAAATGTAATTGATCTTGATCTAATTGATCTAGAGTCTCTACACAACACAAGTAAACAAGTAAAAGGGTCCAGCTGGCAAAAACAGACAGAAACAAATGCATGCATTTATCAGTTTTTTTCTAACCATTGTCTGACATTTCAAACATATATTTTAAAATGTTGTTTACCAAGGTTAATGTTGTCTTTATATTGTTGGCATGTTGTGTAAATCACCTTTTAACTGAAACACGTGCCTGTGAAACACATTGCCTCTGTTTACTTGTCCTTGCTTGAAGATGTGTTTTTGTTTCTTCCCAATGTGTCCAAAGGTAGTGTCCCAGTGTGTGGGTGTATGCATTGATGAGTCCACTCCCACTGCCAACTGCAGTAATGATCAGTACAGAGCAAAACAGCAAAATACTGATCACAAAAGACACAGTGAGAGCATTATTCCTGCTGTTTTTAGGTGCACAAAGCATGGGAAATCTAGTCTTCATAACTTCATATTCATCAAACATGAACCTTTAATGAGCTGATGTGTTAAAGTCATAAACTGCACAAGAGAGTCGGTTATCGTTTCGTTACACTCACCGATATCTTGCTGAGCTGTCCTGCTGTGCGACAAGTCACAGAGAATACAAGCGTCTTGTGGTTGCTCTTTTATAGAGGGCAAGCACCAGATAGCGTAGAATGGACTAATCCCCAATGGCTGAACATGCCCGTTACATGTAAAATGCATGGGCAGGGATTTGTTAGGGATGAATAGCTTAAGGCTAGAAGTTTCTCATTTGCATGTTGTGATCATGTGTACTCAAACACAATGTAACTCACATGATCTCTCTCAAGCTGGGTAAAGCAAGGCCATTTGTTTTTGCTGCCTCATATATAGTGTTCATAACCATAATACAGCCACAAGAGACAAAAGTGTACTCAATATCTGTGCTAAGCCTGGAATGGATTGTCTAGAATGGTAAACCACTGCATACCAAGTAGTACGTAGTAAAGATGGATTTGCATCAACCTATGACCAGCTAAAGCTTCTCCTTCTGATCATTGTTCTGTTTGGATCAAATGTTAATCAGTTTCTTCTCCAAGTCAAGTAAGTACCTAACTCCAAGTTTGTCCTGTTTCAGATCTTTAATCTGGGGAAGGGAATAGCATTGTACCTAGTTTAGCTACCGTTGACTCAAGCTGTTGTTCTCAAACTTTCAGTTTAAATAACTAAATAACAACCTTTGGCATTTTTGACCCCAAACCATAAAAAAGTAGGCTACTCCAAAGTGATAATGTCGCCTTATCTAATGTTTAATTTTATCTTGAGGATATAGACTTTTAATAAATTACGTTGGCCAACAAATAATAATCTACAATCACAACTGCATTTGAAGTGTGTCAAGCCTTGTTTAAGACTACTGTATCAATATTCAGTTTTTTCCTTTATATCATGTGGGGACCCGCTGAAATCATTGTAGTGAACTATATTGAATAGTGGGACTGTGGATCTCCATCGCTTGCACATAGTGAAGAGAACTCTCTAACTTAATTGTGCACTCTGTAAATATCTTGTAAATATCTTTGTTTAACTGCCTCACTTTCCTCGGAGTAACTTTCCTAAACTTAAAACTTTTATTCTATTAACCCACGTGTTACAATTGGCAAGCTCACCCGTACTTATGTCAGCCAAGGTGAAGAAGACACAAGTGCAGTCTCTGGATACAAAACAATCATTTGGTGACAGAAGGTCTTCGGAGTGTCAAAGGGCATTTGAGCTGTTGATTGACAAGCTAACAAAGTCTCCTGTTCTTGGATTTGCCAACCCTAAGCAGCCTTACATTCTGCATACAGATACCAGCACAATTGGTCTTGGTGCAGCGCTGTATCAAGAACAGGAAGGGCGGTTACGGGTCATTGCCTATGCCAGCCGAGGATTGTCTCTCAGTGAATCACGGTATCCAGCTCATAAGCTCGAGTTTTTGGCATTGACGGGGAGTGTGACCGACAAGTTTCATGATTACTTGTATGGGGCTAACTTTACGGTTGAGACTGATAGTAATCCACTGACATACATACTCACCTCAGCAAAGTTAGATGCCACTATGGTGGAGAAAAGAGATGGTTTGGTGTCAGTGGTTCAACATCATTTTTGTAATTTGTTACTGTTGTGATGGGCCTATCATTCATTATTGCTTCCACTTCACAGAGCATCGTTTGCAGGGCCTCATCATCCATAATGTGTTCTTTTATTATAGAGCACAATATCCTTTTCAAAGTTCGGATAAGTCTCTCCCATACACCTCCATGATGAGCTCCTCCTGCAGGGTTGAATATCCAGTTTATGCCTTTGTTTTGGAGTGTTTCACTAATCTTGTTGTGCTTTAACTCATCCAGTGACTTTCTTAGTTCTTTATCTGCACCAACCAGGTTCGTGCCTTGGTCTGATCTGATGCTTAATACAGTTCCTCTGCGACATATGAATCTTCGGATTGCATTTACACATGAGCTTGTGTCCAGACTGCTGGCTACTTCCAAATGCACTGCCCGGGTGTTAAACAAGTGAAAATTACACCCCATCTTTTCACTGTAGCTCGACCCCGTTTAGTTTCAAATGGTCCGAAATAGTTCACACCTACTCTGCTGAATGGTGGCATGTTAGGCAATACTTGATCTTCTGAAAGATCTGCCATCTTCTGCTGTCCAGCCGCAGACTGCATTCGCCAGCAATAAACACAGGTTTTGATGATGTTGCAAGAGGCAGCATTAGCAGAGGACATCCAGTATTTTTGACGTAATTTTGACAACATATTGTTTCGGCCAGTATTTGCTCATGGATGGTTTTAAGTATTAGTTTAGAGATGTGGGACCTTTTAGGCAAAATGCTAGGATTTTTTATTTCTGTGGGCATAGACAGTTTGTTAATCCTGCCTCCAACTCTCAACAAGCCCTCATGGTCCAGCTTGGGGTCCATTTTGTAGATTGAACTGTTCTTAAGGCAGTACTTGTCCTGTTCAATAAGTTAATTTCTTGTTTGTAATGTTGTCTTTGTTCATATGCAAGAATACATTGTTCAGCATGTTCAACATCTTTCACTGTCAACTTCTTCTCATTTTCTTTCAATTGTTTTTCCTTTTGTCATTTTCAGTAGTATCCCCTTAAACTTCAGCATCCATGCAACACTTCTTTTTGAGTTTATTCCAATCCGAAAAATACTCCATTAGCTTGCAGGTGGGACTTATTTGTGCAACATTGACAGTGTTCACAAAGACATCCTTCTTGACTTCAGGGTCCTCATTTGACACAGGATATTTCAGTGCCTCCGGAATAGATGGCCATTGTGTTTCGCTTTGTGCCAAGAAAGCTGGTCCTTTTATCCATCTTTTGGATTTTAGGAAAGCCTCAATGTTTAAATCACGTGAGGCATCATCTGCATAACCTTTAGATATGATGTCATCCATAAATGATATGTACTCCTCTGCAAAACTGTTGTTGTGTTTGAACTTTTTGGCCAAATATTGAGCTCTTTGTTCAGCAAGGTGATAGTTATTAGGCATGACCATGTCCCTGTTGCGGAGTGGCAATGGTGAGTAATAGTGATTGTCTTTCAATGTGGTGTCTTGTGTCATCATATTCATGAACTTTGTGTCCTCCACTGACATTTGGGGCTTTACTTCATATTCCTTTTCAGGAAAGTCATGGCTATATTGTTGCCTCAAGATAGTCTCAAAGATTTCAATTGAAATGCGGTTTACTGATGCCACAGGTCTACAATGTTTGTCCACAACTGCAGAATTGAGTGGTCCATTTACCACCCATCCAAGTAAAGTTCTCACAGCATAGGGGTCGTTACCCTGGCTATTTGTAATCTGCCATGGTTCTATTGCCTTTGGCACATATACTCCAATGAAGAGTTCCACATCTGCATCATTTTGTTTGATTTGTATTTCCTTTTGGTAAGGCCATTTGTCAAAGTCAGTTTGTGTGAATATGTTTCCTTTTGTCACTGGAATATTTGTCATGAGTATAAGTTTTTTTTTCCAGGTCGATAAAGGTACTAACTTGTTAGTGATGTAAGGCGAAAAATTACTTCTCTTAATCAAATTATGGCTCTAACAACTATGATGCAGATGCCTTATCCAGACGCACGCACCAGTCATGCCTGGAGAATGGACTTTCCTCTAGAGAAAAATGTATCATTCAGCAGTTCCTGAAAGACCGTGTTGCTGATCCTGGTGAAGCTGAAGAACTTTCATTCGATATTGTTGAGGCTATCTGTGGGAACTCACTGGCTAAAGTTTCCATTCCAACTTCTGCAATTCTGGCTGACTCTCTTTCTATGCATGTAAATGGCCTCCCTGAGAGCTTTTGCTCCGGAGCTTGGGCTCCCGGACCTGCCCGCACTCTCACCATTTGATCTTAGAACCCAACAACTCGCAGACCCTGTTATCCGGGTGGTTGTTCATCAACTGGAGACGGGAGAGAAAGTAGTCCCAGCGGTCAGACGAGAGCTTCCTGAACTCCCTCTCCTACTGAGAGAGCTTAACAAACGGGAATTAAGTAATAGCATTCTTTATAGGAGATGGCAAGAGGATGGGCACACCACTCTTCAACTTGTCTTACCTTCTGAATTATGGCCTCTTGTCTTGACCAGCCTTAATGACGACATGGGACATATGGGGTTAAAAACTGCGGCTTGTTGTTTTTTGAATGATTTTGTCAACTTTGGAATCCCCGAACGGCCTCACACAGATCAGGGGCCAAACTTTGAATCTAAGTTGATCCAAGAGCTTTGCATGGTTACTGGGATGAACTCATACCACCCCTTATCATCCACAAGGTAACCCGGTGGAGCGGTTTAACCAAACCTTGTTAGACATGCTGGGTACGTTGGAGCCTAAACATAAGACTAAATGCCGGGAATTTGTAAAGCCACTTGTACATGCGTACAATTGTACATGCTTACAATTGTACACGCAACGAAGTCACAGGATTCACTCTGTATGAGCTTTTGTTCGGAGGGTCACCTCGTCCACCAGTTGATTTGGCATTTGGACTGCCAGTCCGAGGGAAGACAGTGGAAACCCATACTCAGTACGTCAAAGATCTGCGGTCTCGCCTTGAGGAAAGTTACCAAATAGCTTCCAAAATGCGCTGAAATCTGCAGAGCAAAATAAGAGTTGTTTTGATTGTCAAGTGACTCCCTGCAAGTTAAATGTTGAAGACAGGGTCCTTGTTCATAATGTAAGGATACATGGCAAACACAACTTAGCAGACAAATGGGAGCCTGACATCTATTTAATTGTCAAATGTGTTGGGGACCTGCCTGTTTATACTGTGAAGGAGGGGCGTGAAGGTCTTACTCGCACATTACACCGTGACCTACTCTTACCCTGTGGGTTCCTTCCTGCTAGGCCTCATGAAGGAATTTCGCCTCCTGTTCGTCGGCCACAAACCTGCAGTCGACCACCACCAGAACTTGATTTTACTTGTCTCTCTGAGGATGAAGAAACTCCCTTGGTATTCTTTCCTAGGTTATGCCAGCCTTCTCCAAGGATAAGTGCCACGCAGGAAGACTGTGCTGAGCCATCTGGCGGTTCAAATTTTGTTCCTAACAATGAGTGAGCGCCAACTTGACCCGATTTTTCCATCAGAATCTGGCACTACTTCGGGTAGTAACCTTCATTTGCCTTCCACACTCAGTTGTCCTTCTGAGCCTGAAAATGATCAAGAGATGGATGATGCTACAGAAGGAAATGTGCCTGAAAGCTATTTCTGTGCTGAAGAGGATGAGGGACAGATGCTGAGCTAATTGACCCTAATCGGCTCTCTCACTTGGAAGTAACGGCTCCTTGTTCATCTGATTTATCTGTGCTGGGTACGTGCTGGGTACTTGTCCTGATATTGCAGTATCCCCTGAAATGGCTAATGATGTACCTCGACGGTCTAGTCGTGATAGACATCCACCAGAGCGGCTTAAGTACTCCATTCAAGGGAATCCCCTGATTTCAGTAGTCCAGACATTACTCCATAGCCTTTCTGATGTATATGCTGAAGCTTTACAGAGAGCATCTAGTTCTGGTTGATGAGCACATGCGTAGTATAGCATGCGACGAGAACTAAAGTGGGGAGGGTGTAACCCTGCTGATAAAGTGCATTACCCGTTAAATTAGTTCAGTCCTCCATAATTAGAACAGCTGCTCACCTTCCGGTAGATGGTTGGGTTGCCAGGAACGAGAACGGTTGCAGATGCCTCCGCTGTATTTACTTGTGACTGTGTGCTTGTATATTGGAAGGAACTAGCCTAGGTTCATTCACCTGCCCATTCTCTCGTCTGGGCCTCATGGAGAAATGACCACAGCATATGGGTTCCTAGAAGTCCTCCTCATGAGGTGTGGTAGTTTTTTTCCTGGCCGAGAAGGAGGGTCTAAGGACAGGGGAGCTTGGGACATCTGTCTAAGGACACAGGATGCTGGGACATTACCAAGTCCTTATGAACACTGTTTATTTTGCTTTCCACAGTAGCCCCTCGAGGCAACTGCTGTTGTGATTTTGGGCGTTACAAAAATAAATTGAATTGAATTGAATTGATACTGCTGGAGGAGGCTCTGCAGCCAACTCTCACTCCACTCATTTAACTGCGCTCTGGACAATTCAGACGCACACACTCAAATTGTTCCCTCATCTGTTTCCCGTCCGTTGAACTGGTCTTAACCTAAGCGCATTGTAGTGGACTATATTGAATAGTAGGTCTGTGGCTCTCTATTGCTTGGACATAGTACAGAGGACTCTCTTAATAAACTTAATAGTGCACTCTGTAAATATCTTGAAAATATCTTTGTTTTTCTATAATACACAAGTCATATGAGCTTTACATGTTGTTGTGGTCAATGTTATATAAGAAGTGTCACTTTTCTCTGAGTCGAACCTAAACCTAAATTTAAAACTTCTAAGTCTATTCTATTAACCCACGTGTTACAAACACTTACAACTTTAAAAGCCAAAAGTACTGTACAGCAAAGTGCAGTTATACATATATACAAACAATTAAAATACACATGAATTTAATTAAAATTCTGACTCAGCTCAGTTTGTGTTTAAAAGGCCAGGGAGAAAAAGTAGGTTTTTAACAAGGATTTAAACTGCTCTAGTGTCTCAGCAGCCTGGCCCCCCAAACAGTGAAAGCTCAGTTTTTAGCTTTGACCTGGGCACATCCAGGAGGAACTGAGAGGAGGACTGCATGGTACGAGCAGGAACATGGTGGGACAATAACTCCCGCAAATTACAGGGAGCCAGACCATTTAAAGACGTAAAAACCATGAGCAACATTTTAAATTGGATTCTCTGGATAACTGGAAGCCAGTGCAGTGATGCCAGGACTGGAGTAATGTGTTGGCGACGCCTTGTACCTGTGAGCAGCAGGGCCGCCGCGTTTTTTACTAACTGCAAGTGTTTGAGAGAGGTCAGATCGAGACCATAATAAAGAGAGTTGCAGTAATCTAGGAGTGATGTAATAAATGAGTGAATCACTCTTTCAAGGTCCTTGGCAGGTTAGTATGGATTTACTTTAGCCAGTAACCTCAGCTGAAAAAAGATGGTTTTGACCACTGCTCTGACCAGCTTAAGAGAAGCATCCATCAGCACACCCAAGATTTCTCACCAATAGGAGGTTAAAAGAAGACAGAAGACCAAGAACACTATCCACCCCTCCTAACACATCTGAATCACCAAAAACAACAATTTCAGTTTTCTTCTCGTTTAAATATACAAGATCATCCTTGAGGCAGTGAATCAGGGGCTCAAATGAAGCAGTATTTCACTGCAAGGGAATATAAATTTTCACGTAATCAGCAAAGCAATGGAACGAGATATCATATTTTTTAAAGAGTTAACCTAATGGCAAACAATAAATGCTGAAGAGAACAGTATACCACAGTTCAAAGGGGCAGTTTTAGACTGATGTGGGCCGAGGTGAACAGAGAAGGTTCATTCTGACAAATATGATTTGAACCAGTAAAGAGCAGGCCTTTAACACAATCAGACAGTTCTAAACGAGACAGAAGAATACTGTGGTCAACTGTGTCAAAAGCTGAGGGCATATCTAAAAGCAGAAGGGCTGCAGGATTTCCTGAATCAAGTGTTAAAAGAAGATAATTAAAAACACGTAAAAGTACAGTTTCTGTGCTATGTTGTTTCTTAAAGCCTGACTGAAATGTTTCAGAAATGTCATTACAGGCAAGGTTTGACTGCAGTTGGTGATAGACAAACTTTTCCAAAACTTTTGAAATGAAGGGATGTTTAGATATTGACCTTTTGTTTGTAAGAACATTAGGATCCAAATGGTGCTTTTTAATAAGGGCCTGGACAACAGCATGTTTAAAAACAACAGAGGGAACACAGCCTGAGGAAAGTGATGCATGAATCAAAGTTAAAACAATTGGACTAACTGCATCAAAGACTTCTTTAAGAAGTTTAGAAGGTAGGCAATCCGTGGGACAGTAGAAGGCTTTAAGCTTCTTAACTATCTTTGCCAATTCACTGAGGGCTATAGGCTCAAACTGTTCCAAGGCTACATGACACACAGGAATAGCAGGGTCAGATATCGGGAACAAAGAGAAGGTGAACCTAATCCCTTTATTTTTTCCAATAAAAAACATCACACATTTTTCACACAAGCTTGTAGAGTAATTCATGCCTACATTCACACATGGGTTAATGATGTTGTTCAATACATTGAAAATCACTTGGGGCTTATTGCTATTTGTGAACACATTTGTGTGACCCATTGAATGAGATTAAAAGAGTCGATAGTGTTTAAGAAGTCTTTAGCCAAAGGTTTGGAGGTGCAACAAACGTGAAGATTGAATTACGACTGTTTTTGGATCTGTGGAGATTTCAAAGTTCCAGGACACAGTATCCGGTACACAAGATCACAGAATTCTTGAATGAAGTTTTATTAAACTTAGGCAGGCGATAAATCGGTACGCACAACACGGAGATGGGGCTATCCAGACGCAGTTCAAAACTGGAATCTGCACATTGAAATGAAGTTTGGCGATACTGAAAGCTGGATCTAAACATCGAGGCTAGCCTTCCACCCCTGCTGGAATCCCGGGGAGAGCTAAAGAAGGAATAGTCAGAAGGCTCAGAAAAAGGAACTAACTTACCACTCCGAAGCCACGTTTCAATGAGAAGAAGCAGGTCCAATTGACGAGATGAAATAAACTCATTTAACACGAACGTCTTTCCTGCAAGCGATCTTGTATTTAATAAAACCGAACCAAACGGAGGTATCCTGGTAAGCCAAACTGAGTGCAACCATGTCCATGGTTTCAGCACCATCTGGGTGAGGGAGCCATCATCCGTATCTGATCCACCGCCGCCGCCGCATCTCGTTCAGGAGCAATCGGCAACAGCCAGGGCAGGGAGTACTCCAGAGAGGAAGTCTGGGGCCATGAAAAGGGGACACCGCGCCCTTTATCCAAGTGAAGTTAGGCCCCGGCTCGTACCAGGACACCTACACGCTTTCCCTGTCCCCGGGTGCGCTTCCTCCTGGGTGTGGAGAATGGTGCTCTCCGCAGAAAGTCTGGTATGGACGCGAGGAAAGGTGGAGGTTGGCCTGAGGACAGGTCACTATTTGTGCATTTTAAGAACAGTTTGTGAGACACTTTAATATGAAGAAGTGACTGGCGATCATATACGAGGCTCTGATCCGAGACATCCCAACAATAAACACTTATTAATGTGCAAAAAATGGCAAATGCAGGGGACTGACGCATTGCCAAATGCAGAGCTGGCGCCATCTTGGATCCGCAGTAGTGTCACATTAGGGCCGCAGTAGTGCCGCAGTAGTGTTGCAGTAGTGTTGCAGTAGTGTTGCAGTAGTGTTGCAGTAGTGCCGCAGTAGTGCCGCAGTAGTGTTGCAGTAGTGTTGCAGTAGTGCTGCAGTCATTGTGTCGCTTTTCTGTTGTATTTGTAAGTAGATCTGATAAATGTTGAGCAAAATGCCTGACCTTGTTCAAAATGTCTGTTTAGTCCTATGCTCACAGTATAGTATACTTCAAATGAGGTTTAAATAGATATAATTTCACAAATACGATGTCTGTCACCAGTGTTAAAAGAACCTGTGCAATCGCGCGTTCACAGACAATGCATCCAGGGGCGATACTACATACAGCACAGCAGAGTTGGAGGTGGGGGCCGTTGTAATTTAGGAGGACCCAAGCAATTGCTTGGCCTTTAGCGACGCTTCTGTCTTTATCCGAAGTATAAACGGGAATCTACTCCATGCAACAATTCGCTTTTGCCTTTTTTATTTAGTCTTTGGTTCATCCAGGCAAGGGGGAAAAACCTCAAAATAAAACAGAGTTCTTACATGTATGGTCAGCTATGTTTAAACTAACATCTACTAAATTTACTTAATTTAAGTCAAACTTTGACATTAGGAATTTTAGTCCAACCTTTGACAACATAGAACTCTAAATCATATTGCTTTCGACATCAAATGCCTTACTTTTAAACATACATTTTACAAATAAAGTTGAAATACAGCTCCCTGTGAAAATACATTGTCAGAAAGATGGACTTTTTTGTTTCTTTATCTTAATAAGACACTATAATCAAATACAATATTAATATTGCCTTACAGCAAGAAGGTCCTGGTTTCGACTCCAGCTCAGCGTGTGGCCTTTCTGTTTGGAGTTTGTGTGTGGAGTTTGTGTAGTGTCTGTAAGTTCCAAAACACCTCTATGATAATACAGAGGACAATTCATTCTCAACAGATGGGTCCAAGGACCCAACCCCTGCTCCTGAAAACACCTCAGGGCCCTGCTGCGTCGTTGGACTCTTCAACATCTTCGAACGCTAAACCTGGCACAAAGTTCAGGAAGCTGTGTACAGCTTTAAGGACCCAAAGAGCTCAGAAGACCCACATCTGAGCCTTCCATTGGCCACGTAAGACTGATCCAAAAGGGGGCTGTACAAGATTCAGCTGGTGCCATTCTATAAATAAATCTGAACATTTACTACCTAAAATCCTACACAAGTGGTGTCCACAATGTAATAACTAGTCCCAGAGAATATGCATTACATAGTATAGTGGTGCCACCGTGTAAGGAGGAAACAAAACTAATATACTACATTTGCATGTTCTCCCCTTGTCTGTGTAGGTTTCCTGCACATGCTCCAGTTTCCCCTACCACTAAAACTATGTGCAACAGGCTCCTCCTGTGCTGCCCGGTGGTCGAGTGGTTAAGGCACAGCACACGTATGCCAGTATGCCAGGCTTCTAGTCCAGCCGGCCTCAGTGTCGTGAGTTTGAATCCCAACTCCGACAATTTACTGCATGTTCTCCCTTCTCTCTCATCCCCCAGAAAAAAAACAGGCTCCTCTCCTCTGATTCCAGGAATCAGAGATTTATAAATCTCAGTGGGACTACCCTGGTTAAAAAAAAGATAAATAAATAAATGATAAACTGAGAGAAAAGGACATCAGGATGTTTGCGAAGCGATTTGCAGGGACCCCATGGAGACTCCAGTCTAAGTGTTTTAAGTACATATTAATGATAACAATAGTTAGTAGACGTAGAAGCAGTCGTGGCTTTAGCTGTAGAATTGTATTATTTATTGTACAGGCGTAATTTTGAAGTATAAGTGTGTTTGCAAAACAGCTATAGAATGGATTCCAATAGTACACTTTCTTCTTGATGGAAAAGCTCAATGTGAGATCAAGCATCATCCACTGGGCCTAGGGGGAGGCTCAGCAGCTGTTCCCCTGTGTACACATGTGTGAGAGCATCCCAGAGGCTTTGTGTCTCCTCATCATTTGTTAATTAGCCTGTTAACTCATCTAATTAACACACCAGAACTATATTTCTGTCAGACTTTCATAGTTTTTAAGAAAAAAAAAGCTGACTGAGTCTTTTACCCCTCGAGTTTAGGCAATGATGGTGCTGAAAATACAAATCTGAGCAAATAATAAACATGGCCAGTGAGACAGAAGTGAGTCTGAACATTTTTGTAACCCTTTTACTGTTTGGCCAATCATCGGGAGCCACGTATGCAGAAGTGGATAGGAGCGAGGAGAAGGCTCTCAGCAAGAAAAAGTGTGAACCCTGGGTCCTACCGATGAAATCTAACTGTACGGATCGACACGGGGAAAGTGAAAGGTAATTGTGCCTGCGTCGTGGAAAACTTCAGTAATAGTTATCAAGAAATGAAATAAACGATCGGACAGAGTTGTCTTGTCTCAAAGTGAATGGTTTAATTCAGTGCAAATTCTGAATTAATCTCTCCTTGATACAAAGTTTATCCCTTCCAGGACTTCGGCCCACACAAAGGGATCCTGTGTCTTTTTATAGAATACAGGTTGAACAAATCACATGACAGTACATACTCAAATATAATTGATTCGATGGGCCAGATGCTAGTACAGAAACAGAGTGGGGTTTTTGTTGATTGCATTCAGACTTTGGCTGTCTAGTTTCTGTTAAAGTCAATGCCCTAGCGGCAGGCAAGGCATATGCAAAGAGGCCCATCCTGGACCCCTGGGGTTAGATCACACCTGAGAGGGGCCAGTCTTTGAGCAGCACTACCAGGGATCCTGATGGATTTAGCGTTTGTGTAGGGGAGAGCGTGGGGGGTCGTTTTGCATGGTGACATCAGGTCTGGTGTTTTTCTGCCACAACACCTGTTTAATGACATACACGGATTTCCCGGCCGGTTTAACATTCCCGCGGTTAGAAAAACACATGGTGTGCGTAGGCTCTGCGCAATAAAGTTACGGGAGCGCGCGGTGCGGTATCTTCAGTGCCGGGGTTGACTTGGCAACTCCGTCACAAAAGGATTGTCTAATTCAGTGGTGCCTACACTTTTAGCTCGCGAAGCCAGATCTACCTATAGATGTAAGGTTATATAATGTATACATAATTTCATTGTCAATGAGTATTTACCGTGTTTTTTTTTTTTAATTATTATTGATTACATATCATTGGGCTATAGAAATAATTTGTTTGTTTGTGTTTAATAAACATTTCATGAAAATCTAGGCCTAAAAATCTGCAATATAAAACTCTCTCATTTAATACAGCTGTGACCACAACTAAATAATTTAGTAGTTCAAGCTTATCACAGCTGCTTTTTTGTGCAGGTCTGAACATTTAGGACTATTACTCTATAGCCCTACCTGCCTCCTCCTGCTCCTCCGCACAGGCGACTCACTCCTCCCTCTAATATCGCTCTTCCCTCTCCTCTCTCTCCTCCCTCCTTAGAGCGGCCCACGCTGCCACATCTAAACTCGTGGGGAAGCAGACAATAAATAAAACTGTACGCGTTGGTTGTCACTCGCACTGTAGACCGCCGTGCCTTCCTTCGTCATTTTCAACAGGTTTATTCCCTTTCCCTTGTACACCAGACTTCATATGAACAGACTGGGCTTTGGAATCAACCAGTAGATCATGGTCGACGTAATGGGCACCATTGGACTAATTAATGAGATTGAGGCCATTATAGCCAGGTTAAGGCTGACTGACATGTTATGGGCTGTTGTGATAAGGATGTGGGTGTCTGCAATATGTGATTATTCCTTTGATTTCAGGTATTTCGATTAGTTAAAGGATCTGGAGAATTACATCCTCTCCATCTTATTTTTAATTTATATCAACAGCAGTGTGATTGTTTAGCTATGTGCCTGAAAAAGTAAAGATGCAGTTTTATATTAAATATGTAGCTGATGCCACATAAAGGCGCACAACAATGAGAAATGTAAAATATTACAGAGGGTACACAGTACATTACACAACTGGATTCTCAGAGAGAGACTCTGGGTGGGTCCACACTGCCTACAGATTTTGATAAACAACTGGAGTCACGTACAACAAATAATCTACAAAAATAACATTATAATCTGCATGTGGGTTGTACACGTGGATCTGTAAAATTTACTGGATCTGTATTGATAGCTTAAACCTGTCATGAGTCGCCTGAGTGGCCAGTCCATTGATACTGCAGCGAAGAAATCCTTGGCAGTCCACAAAGTATTTTCCCCATAGAGTGCAATGGAAAAACATTACCAGAGCGCCGCTTTAGCTCTGGTTGTAAGTGTAAAAGTAGTCCATGTTCCCCTTTTGTACTATTAATCAGATGTTTGGGCAGGAATAATAGACATGCATGTCCCTGTTGTCATTGTTTTTCCATCTCCCTTTTTTGTGAAAAGAGGAAAATAGAAAGTTTTAGCACAATGATGGTTTCCAGTGTCTCCTCCGTAACCTTTTCATTTGATCGCTGGGCTCAGTGTGTGTACACTAGTGTCAGTAAATAATCTGCTATACCAAAGGGCAGCTAAAATTCTTTTAAAATCGGGCATCAAATTCAAACATGTTTGAATGACTGTGACTGGGCTCTAGTCTTGTCTTTCTGCAGTGCACACTTTGCTATAGGCATAACTGCTCCACACTACGGTACTAATTGCACTACTTCCTTCCAAATCCTTCATCATTCTCACATTCAGTTCCAATATGTATATATATCCAAAATTAATCTATATTTGGTACTTGATGTTTGGGGATGTACACCTTTTTTGTGTATTGCGGTGGGACACACCTTTGTTTTGAAAACAAACTATTGTCTTGCCATCTTCAATTTAAATTATTAATTTCCAGCTAAAGCTCCTCCTAACTATTGTTCTGGTTGGTGCACCATACGCCAACGCTGCTCATGACAGTTCAAATGCCATAAATCAGTTTCCTCTCCGGGTCACGTAAGTCTACCTAAATTAATGAAAATGTATGCTGATTCCAATTTCTTTCTAATCCGGGGAAGAATGGAACAACATTGTTTCAACCCTTCAAAGAAGTTGTTTCGGTGCACATGAGAGGTTCTCATATTTTCTCATTATTACTTTGTTTGGTGGGCTAGTGCATGTGTATTTATCATACACCAGCAGTTTATGAAGAAAAATTTACAGGGACAATTCACATGCAACTGACATATATTTAAACCACAATTTAAGCATATAAAGGTGTTGTCAAGTATTTTAATATGTCAAATCAGAATTATAGTGTAAAATATATGGATGGCCCTTGTTTACAGTAAAGTTACATGGTAACAGTTGTATGTCACTGTGTATCTGCAGCCCATGTGAATGTAACATACTGTACGTCACCAACATTGTCAAAGTGGGGAACAATAGGATTTTAAAATAAAGTCATGTTCACTACAATTTAGTGAAATGTGTAATCTCGCCTGCCGTACACACTTTAATGTACTACATGCTTAGATGACAAAGGAGTTCGGTCACATGGGCCTGAAGAGCTGTTACGTGTCTGAGTGCACTGCTCTCTCTGATTGTCTTCACTGTTACAGGCCATTTCAGAAACTTCAAGCAGCACACTCAACTGGGGTGTTAGTTTTCTAGCTTATTCTGACCGTACTTCCTATTGTATTTAAACTGAGAGGTGGACAACAGGAAGTTTGCTAATAGATTTGCAGTGACCCCATGGAGACTCTAAACAATTGTTTTCAAAGAAAAAAGACTGGACAAGACAGGGCTAGACAAAAGACAGATTGGGTAAAAGTGAAAATTTAGGAAAAGTAAGGCATCCAATAAAAACATTTTTGAAAGAAAGGTTAAGGGTCACTAGGTCCATGATATGAGTCAAATTTATGTTAAATGTGTTCATTTTAAAGTTCTGTCCGTATGTCTTTTTTTTCTCCCATTGTTATAGTGTCGGTCCAGTCCTTAATTGTCGGTGCAGTTTGTGTCATACATTTTTCTGTGAAGGCTTTTTTCCCAGCCACCAAAAGTATGTTCCAAAGGCATCCAGTTATTGTGTCTATGGCAGGAGTCTTAAGGAGTTCATTTCTGTCCAATATTTTTGTGCAACTGGACATTCCCAGAACACATGATAGTGGTTAGTCTCCTGAGACCTATATTTAGTGTTTTTAGTGGTGTAATTGCATCTGTCAGTAAATAGGCTGCTGTACTGGAGAACGTCTAAAATCGGGTATCAAATTCAAACATGTTTGAATGACTGTGACTAGGCTCTAGTTGTGTCTTTTTGTGGTGTACACTTTGCTGTAATCATAAGTGCTCCACACTACGGGACTGAAGCGGCTACAACTGACTTCAACTAGGGATGAGTAGAGGGAGTAGATTTGCAGGGACCCCATGTATGATGTAAGTGCATTTCAACTAAAAAGTACTTGCATTTTAATTATGACACATGAGTAAATATCTTAAAATTACTAGATGTAGATTCAGAAGTGGTTTTATTTGTCGGATAGTGTACTTGTTTAGTGCCTGGCAAAATAAATTTGCAGTTCCATGTAAATGGAACCGTAAGGTAGGGGTGCCCAAACTTTTTTCTGCGTGCAAGTACCTTTTAGATTCAGCAAAGCCAGAGGATCTACATATAGAGCTGCTTGAGCTTATATACACCTCAGTTGACGCTCTTTTTAACTATAATATTAGTTATTATGATAAGAAGAGCTCCATGGTAAAGGGAGAGAAGGACTGGTTGCTACAGTTAAGAATCGGGCTGAAAAATCCACCCCCCGACGCATTAAATTAAAGCAACCCGGGGAGCCCGACCAATTAACTGATTTGCATGCCCATCGAAAGCAAACCCGAAATTTCAATTTTATCCCATAGTATTTTTGCGAAAAAAGCGCATTTCTTAAAGTAAATAATCTACACATTTTTATGATTGATATAAAGGCATTTGCACAACGAAATAACGCTGGAACACAATTAAGAGGCCAGATAAAGAGAGTGAAAGAGAGATCTTAGCGCATTTAAATTACGCGGAAAGAAAAGACTGCAGCCCACACCACCCGCGCGTTATGTGTGTTTGCTTAGTTCCCCTGTCTTAAGTTTATCCTGTGACTTCTTGCTGCTCCATATCGGGGAGAATAACAAAATAGAGTGTAAACAAATTCATCAGGAGATTACATCACCTTAATGCGCATTCACGGCACCAGCCTCGCGTCATTCCTGTCAAAGTAGTTTTATTCCAGCTCCTTACAGCCCCTTCCTGTTTAGTAGTAGTTATACAGCAATTCTTCCTTATACATCCACAGGCTCGTCTTTAGTAAGGTATTACATTTTTATAACCATATAGTAACACATCGTTTTAACAAAAAATAAACATATTATTTAAAAAGTCAGAGAGAGAAGCCCGGCTGGCCCGACCCGAACGTAATGATTGTCATTTTCCGACCCGGCCCAAATTTCGGGCTCGGGCTCGGGCCAATGTACTCTATCAGTGTATTACAGCTAGACAATAAACTTAATCAAACAGACAGGACTTTGGGATCGACTTCCCTGCGATCTGGGATGGGCCGATATTATTGCGCCCAATGTAAATGGGCACCCCCTGCAGTGTAAATGTGTTCAAAAAAGCCAGTATGTGTCCTTGAAGCATTTGGAACAGAATGTCAATAGCCAAAAAGAGCAACTGTCCCTCAAGATTCAATCAATATTATTTGTAACGAAATTGCCTCACTACAGTGGGAAAAAAAATAAACAATGTTCATGGAAGATGGGAAATGTCCCCTATCCTGTTCCTCCAAAGCTCCCCTTGTAGAAACCGTAGTTGCCACAGTGAAGGAGAGATCCGACTCCCTCGGACAACATAGAAGGCCAGATAATTTGAAGAAGAGAGAAGGAGGAAACCAATTCTTCGAGGCCGATGAGAGAACCGTATGGAGTAGAGACCGTTTCTACAGGCAGACCGTTTCTCCAGGCAGATGAGGAGCATCTGGATCCACAGGTCGTCGATGTGCCTACTCCACTCCCGTCAGGAAGTGGGAGAAAAAGAAGGAAAAGCGATGAACAAATTGCCAGTGAAATTAAATATTAAATATTGTTTGATAGAGAAATAGTAAGAAGCAGAGGATAGCGCTCAAGCTGCCATACTTCCCCAGTATAGTTGCTCCTAGGGCAGCATGGCTGGGAACTATAGGTTTTTATTTGTTCTAACTGGCCTGACCTAAGCGATTTCAAAGAGGAACGTTTTAAGCCTGGTTAAATGAAAGAGACTGTGTCGGCCTCTTTGACATGGACAGGAAGCCGATTCCACAACACAAGGAGCTTGGTAGCTAAACGCTCTACCTCCTACTGTGCTTTTTAGAGACCTCCACCTTGAAGGACCACAGAATGCTCTAGGATGATTTGAGGTACATATCTTTGTGGGATGGGCCAGGTCATTTATGCTTTGTAAGTCAGGGGAGGATTTTGAATTTGATTCTTAACTCGACAGGTAGCCAGTGAAGAGACTCGCACGGCTGTAATGCTCTCTCTCCTTTTATTCCTGTTAGTAATCTTGCCCTGCATGCATTTTGAACCAGTTGAAAGCTTTTTATGGTGCTTTTAGGGCACGCTGCAAGCAGGAAGTTACAGTAGTCTAATTAGATGTTACAAACGCATCGCCTTTAGGCAAGATTTTTCTGATTTGCTATATTGCAGATGGAAAAAAAGGCTGGTTTACAGATGGGACAAAAGGAGTGGTTTGACGGGCTCTTGTGTATTTGAAGAGTTTGTCCAATTAACATGGTGTCAACGTAGATGTAGAACAACCCCCATTGTCTATATATTGTTTCACTTTTTAAATGTGAACATAGATGTAGATTCAATACCTACTTTTGAATAATATTATTATAAAATTGTAATAATTGCTTATTATATTATTATTATTATATAATATTTATATATTATTATATATATATTATTCATTATTAATTATTATATATTATTATCATCATCTATATAAACTGTTTTCTTTTGAATCGTTCATATTTTATCATTTACATTTTCTTATGTTTTTATTGTCTTTTTAAATTTGGGTGTTTAAAATCAACATCTTTTTATCAGATCAAACGGAATTATTTTCTTATTTGGCCAGATTGGAAAAATTTGAAAGATTATCACAATAGTAATAAATGATGTAAAAATACATAGCCTAATTGTTATATAATGCCTAATGTTTTATGACATAAAAATAAACTTATTTTTTACTGTTCAATAATTAAATCATACACAGTTTTTTTCATTTTTTTTAGCAATTTAGAAAGGCACACACAATTATTCATTTTTTTAAAGTGCTGCTGATAAAATAATTTTTTCACCACTCTAACTGTCTGATTTTTCAATGGATTTAAAGTGTAGATAAACATAAGGCAATGCAACATAACGTCTGTGACACTCATTCAGAAAAGTTTTAGGCAAGGCAGGCACATTCGTCATTAAACACAACAAAAAATGCAGAAAAACAAAATCTTAATTTAAAAGTGCCATTGTTCAGGCTATCCGTCCAAATAGTTTCAAGACATTAAAAGAGAAGAGTGCAAAGAAAAAGAAAAACATTTCAGTCATATGCACAGCCAAACAAAAACAGTTTTTATCTTAGATTTGAACATTGCCAGAGTAGCGGCCTGTCTGCACATCCTCAGGAAGACTGTTCCAGATTTTAGCTGCATAAAACTGAAACGCAGATTCCCATGTTTAGTCCTGACTCTGGGCACCAGCAGGAGGCCGGTCCCTTGAGGTCCTCAGAGTCCGAGATGGTTCATATGGCACTAACATGTCCGAGATGTACTTTGGTGCTAAGCCATGAGAGACTTGTATACAAGCAGAGCTGCTTTGAAGTCTATTCTGTGAGCCACAGGGAGCCAGTGCAGAGACCTGAGCACAGGACTAATGTTGATCGTACTTCCTGGTTCTAGTCAGGACCCGAGCAGCAGCGTTCTGGATGTACTGCAGCTCGTTTGGAGAGGCCAGTGAGCAGGCCGTTACAGTAGTCTATATCTACTGGAGACAAACGCATGGAGAAGTCTCTCCAGGTCTGGTTGAGACACTATACTTTTGATTTTGGCAATGTTTTTAGATGGTAAAAAGCTGCTGATGTTATTGATCTGACGTGGCTGTTAAAATTCAAGTCTGAGTCCATTATTACCCCAGATTTCTAACTTAATGGGTAGGTTTTAGAGCGAGACTCTGGAGGTGACTGTTAACACTTTCTCTTTTTGTTTCTGTGGGCCAAAGACGATGATTTCAGTCTTGTCTGAGTTCAGCTGGAGAAAGTTGTTTTGTATCCACACACTGATCTGTTGGATGCAGTGACAGAGTGAATCCACTGGTCCATATTCAACCTGCCGTCAGTGAAATATAGATCTGAGTGTCGTCTGCATAATTGTGAATAGGACACATTCTCGCTGCGTATCAACTGACGCTAACGGCAGCATGTAGAGGTTTGAATAGAAGGGGTCCCAGGATTGACCCTTGGGGCACCCCACAGGTCAGGGGCATCTGGTCTGAGACACAGTTTACCAATTTCTACAAAGAACTTCCTGTCTTCCAGATAGGATTTTAACCAGTTTAGCACACTGCCAGTGATGCCCACCCAGTCCTCTAGTCTCTGTAAGAGGATCTCATGATTGACAGTGTCAAAAGCAGCACTCAGATCTAACAGAATTAAGACTGAGGCTTTGCCCGTGTCAGTGTTCAGGTGGATGTCATTTGTCACCTTGACAAGAGCAGTCTCAGTGCTGTGATGAGGTCTAAAACCTGACTGGAAAACATCAAACGAGTTGTTTATTAAGAGGAAATCAGTGATCTGTTGGTAAACAACCTTTTCAAGGACTTTGCCAGAAAATGGCAGATTAGAGATGGGCCGGTAATTACTCAGTACTGCGGCATCAAGACTGCTCTTCTTTAGGAGAGGCTTTATGACCGCAGTTTTCAAAGAAATTGGGAATGTTCCAGATTGAAGCGACATGTTAACAATTTGAGTGAGTGGTGCTAACAAACTGTTCAGCACAGACTTTAGAAATCTGGTGGGTAACACATTGAGGCAGCATGTAGATGAACTCAGACTGGTGATGATCTCCTGGACAGTTTTGTCAGTTACAGGTGCAAAGTGAGTCAGCTCTAAGTGTGTAGGTGGTTTGAGGGTTATTTTTTACATTGTAGAATTTATAGCATTTTAATGCCCGTAACTTTGTCATTAAAGAATAATGCAAACTCATTACACTTGGATGTGGAAATGAGTTCTAACGGCAGCTGAGCTGGGGGGTTTGTTAATCTGTTTACTGTGGCAAACAGGACACGCGAGTTGTTACTTGCAGCTTCCAATTATTTCAGAAAAATATCCTTCCCTAGTTCTACATAAAATGAGGTTGTACATTGTACAACTTTCTCTCTCTGTAAATCTCTTTCTGAACCTGGAGCTTTGACTTGCGCCATTTTCTTTCGGCCCGGAGGCACTCCCTTTTCTGTGCCCTGACCGAATCATCATTTCTCCATGGCCTTCTGCTTATTTTTAACAATTTTTAGCCTTCATAGGGGCAATGGTGTTGAGAACATTCAAAACACTAGATGTAACAGAGTTCAACAAATCATTTACATTAGAACATGAGACATTTTCCAAAGTTAATCATTTCCATAAACAGTTTTCCTGTGCTGTCATTTATGTGTCTCCTCCGGACAATTGCAGGACCAGCCGGTGGTTTGGGAAAAACAGACAAGTCAAAGAAGACACAGAAATGATCAGACAGAGCACACATCGACCACATTGACTTTTGAAATATTAACCCCTTTTCTAGATCTAGAGTGTGCCCTCTGCTGTGGGTGGGGCCACTCACGTACTGAGTAAGACCGAAAGTTTCAAGGACAGCATGAAGCTCTTTAGCGTTTCTGTCACAGATATTATCAAACATGAACATTGAAAAACACCTGTTATAACCAAACCATCAAAGTCTGTGCATACGACTGAAAGCATCTCAGTAAAATCATCAATAAAACTTTGGCAGTGCTGAGGAGGCTTGTATAAAACAATGAAGAGAATGGATGGAGACTGTTTTAGCTCAATTTTAAAGGCTACGTACTCAAATGTTGAAAACACCCCAAAGGACAAACCTGTGGGTAACTATTTCATCTCTACATTTTCATCTCTACATTTCATCACATACACTCCTGCCTTTTTGTTTTCTCGTGTTTCAGATTCAACATAAAGTTGGGTGGAGCAGATTCTATTAGAACTAAATTTCGTTATCTTTTTACAGGGGGAATATGAATCAAATTTCTCAGATTGGGCAGTCTGACTCACATTTTGTTTTCCCATCTGTGTGATGTTACTACAGAAATAGCACTAGGGGAGGCTGTTTTTACACAGGGCCCCGGGTTGTTTTGATTTTTATTATTATTTAATATAAGTTTCTTTTGCTAAAAAAATAATAATAATTAAAAATACAAAAAAGTGTTACAAAACGTAGCCCTAAAACTATGTGTCAAATACAATGTTGAAGACGTTATTGGGGACTGCTGAGTTTTACTTTTGGTTGATTAAAATACATTATTTTGCGAGTAATTTCATCTAAAAATTGGACGTTAAGTACTCATTTATTAACTATTAATGCCTCTATGTCCTATTCATATTTAATGGTTATGACAATAGTTTTGCATTCTTTGTATTGTTTCTCTATTTGTTTTACATTCAATATTGTTGTAGTGTCAGTTAGATTCGCTCAGCACAAACAAACTTTTCTTTTCTACTATAACATCATGATATCTCTGTTTCAAATGTCAACGTGTCAGGTTGTCTTTGTAAAGCCTTGTGACCGTTAAAAATTGCTTGTAATCAAAGATGTGCAGAATGACAGTTTGCGGAGAAGTGACTCATCTCTCAACTGTAAACAAGAGCAGGCATCAATCTTTAAAAACTCCTCACTTAAAGAGCTATATAGGTAGATAAAGGTCAACAAAGTATGGTTTTGTCATTTGCCTGGCTCTATATTACAATGTGTGTCTGTGCATGGCCTCGTTCAAATGGAGGGACCTTTCTGTAAAGGTCAGACCGTGACACCACTCGTGCACTATGCCGTCGTCAATGCTTAGATTCACGGAATGCAGCCTTAAGAGCTTTTATAGCATGCTGCTCTTGAGTCTTTTAACCTTTTGTGGGTGAATTCAAAGTCTCCCCGTGTGTGACATGGATGAGTAGCTTATCTTACACAGATTTATAGCAGAGGGGAACGTGACATGAAACCATCTGACACGGAACAAGAGAACTGATAACCCACATATTTTTTCATAATCTCTAATGAAGGACCAACAATATGTCTGATCCCATGGGGCAGTCCATGAACCCCGTTTGCAGACATGAGAGTTGCATATAATTTGAAATATGTTTTTGAGAGTGAGATTGACATTTATTAATTGTAATAAACGAGTGTCAGCAAATGCAGAGACTGGCAAAACCACACGAAAGAGATACGAAAATGGTTGCTCACCTCAGCTCTTAATGACGCCATGTCATGCTGCATTTCACGCAGCATAAGGTTGTAAAGTTATGTTTTGCTGATAGGGACAGGCCTGAAGGCTCCACACCAGGGACATCGCTTGGCTTAGCGGCGAGGAGAGGGCTTTCAGGGGCCGCCCTGGGGTTGTTAGCCATGCTAGCCTCGTTAGATTGTGAGACGCACTGTTTCCCTCTGAGGCCCGACAGCTTTAATTGTTTAGCTCCCGTCTGACTGTCTGTTTGGTACGCCCTCTGCACATATGATAAGAGCCTTGTGTTTCCTTTAAATTCTCGACAAACTACAATGTGCTTCTCCTTTGAAGTTAACGGTCTAAATAAGGGGCTATCCAACATAAGGCCCGTGTGCCAAATCAGGCCCTCCAATCAAGTTACAATGGACCCATCTTCCAAATACAAAAAAAATCTGTGTTTAGACCTGGTTTGGTCTTGGTTTGGTGTTTGTTTAATTCTGCTTTAGACTCGTTTTGATTTTGGGTTAGTCCAGGTTCAGCTGGTTCTGCTACTAGTCTAGTCAATGTTTAATTCCAGTTCAGCACTGGATGGGCAATTTTGCAAAGCAATGTTTGTAAAGCATTTTGTTATTTCTCACAAAACTCTTATCTGTCAGTTGTTAGGTTGGGGATATTTTGTGTGACCCAAAATGTTACAGTAGGTGGCGTGTTGTGCATCTCCGGCCCAGAGGCTTTGACCCTCTGAAAAATCTGGCCCTCTGGAAGATTCCATGGAATAACCCTGGTCTAAACCAAGGTCAACAAGAAGTACTGCAGATAGTTATGAGATTAAGCTGTACTTTTTAATTACTGCCCTTCTTGGTATCTGTCCACTGTAGATACTTCTTGCATTGGGTAATCTCTAGGATATAATGAGAACTCTGCCTGCTTTTCGGCAGGATTGGTTTATGGAACGCTGCTGCACACAGCTTTGTATGAGCCAGCCTCTCTTTGCAAACATTTTGGTAAAGAAACAACTCTGCTTGTGATACCTTTTGTTTTACTTTTTACTTAATAAATCACCAAAAGACATGTGTTGATTTCGCTCAACTTTATTTGCAATAATATGAAATTTTACCAACTACAAATGTTTGTGGCTGCTCTGTTACTTTTTTTAAGGATTGAGCTTCCACTGTCAGCACATGCATAGCTCCTTTGCTACGCATCGATAAACTAAACTACATACAGTAAAGTCACATATAGTCCAAATGATGAACAAAACAATACAGAGGACGGACAAAAGCCTCTATTAATTTCCGTTATCGTCTCAAGGGCGGTATAATATGGTTGTACATTATTTTTACACCACTAAACTGGAAGTACTTAAGTATGTTTTT
The DNA here is from genome assembly GCA_015082035.1 of Chaenogobius annularis. Lineage (NCBI taxonomy): Eukaryota > Metazoa > Chordata > Actinopteri > Gobiiformes > Gobiidae > Chaenogobius > Chaenogobius annularis. Next base: position 761,205 of record BJKM01000066.1, on the reverse strand, counting down.
TAATTTGTATAACTCCTAGCTCTCAAACCCTTTGGCACATCATTAATAGTCACATGCATACATTTTTTTTCAGAGTGTAATCTTATGTGCCAAATAGAACCTTTGTATCCTTTTAGAAACAGGTGGTTGACTTCCTGTGCAGGCTTCATGCGTTCTTTCCCCTTCTCCTCACTATTTTCTGGAGGACATCTGCCAGCTAATCAGATGCCCAACAGGAATCACAAGGCTTGTCCAGCCCTTGGAAATCAAAACACACTAAAATGAGGCATGTGGTGCTTGATTTCTTGTTTGTTTAATGTTTTAAATTCAACAGGAGGTGCCCAGTAGATATGATTGGAGAAAATTGGACAAATCAACTTCAAAAACCTGTGGGCTTCCTTTGAAGCGTCTTTAATTTACAAAGGGATGTGTCGCTGCATCTGGAGATACATATACAATAATATACAAATACAATGCAAATACAACATTATGAGAATTGCCATGAAATATGACTTGGTCAGATCCTTGCTATTCCCAAACTTATCAATGTTGTTTTGTTTAAATACTCCCAAACTGTTTGCTTACAGAGATGAAGAACATATCTTTCTTGTGATTAATTCTTTGCAGACAAATTATTCTTTGCACCGTGTTCCAAATCATGACGACATGTTTACAATGTAGGTGTAAAAACCTCAGCCAAGTATGTGGATTGCAGAATAACAAATGAGAATAGAAGAGGGTGGAACTATATGGTGGGAGAGGATGTTTGATCTTGGTGTCCAAGCATATGTTAGGTCATTCTGTTTCTTTTTTTTTTCTAAATCCGCTGTAACTCCACTGTCTCTTAATGACGGATTAGACTTCTCATAGTTTGACTGCTCATCCAGTGATAATCCGCATATGCGGGCCGTGTGCCGGAGCAGGCTGGAGGAAAAGCAAGGACAAGCAGAGCTAAGTGGATGAGGAGGGCTGAAGGAACAATGAGAAGAAGCCTAGGCGCAAATTAAGAGTCACAGGAAGAAAAAGTTTGAAAGAACTCAAAGAGGACTCAGGAGTAAGAGATATGTGGGTAAAATATGTAACACAAGTGTCTCATGGTGTGACGATCCTGGGCATAATCTTTTTCCTACACAATGCTTGTCTCTCGCAGCTGGAAGGTTGAGTACACCGTCTAGCCCTCCTGGTTTCACTCTAGGGGCCTCATTTATCAATCCAGGCGCTAAACAATAGCATGTGCTGTTTTGTGTATGTGTTGCACCTGATTGTATGGTTGTGAAGTATGCATTTAATTCGTGCTGCAATCTAAATGAGAGTATTCAGCGAGTATAAAAGTGTGCATGGCTCTGCTCATTGTGTGCCTGCAAGAGCCACGGATAAAGTTACGCGCATCCATTGTCAAGTCCTAGTGTTTGGATGGAGGAGCATCTAAATGGGACCTGTGAAAATGTTTTACGCTTGTGGGAGAGATAGGATTTTCTTTGGACTTTGATGCAGGTTGATGGTTCACATCGATACAAAATCGTGCACACCTGTTGCTTGCATCGGAGCAGTGCAGAGACCCCGCTGTCTCTGCTTTAGGACTTTAAAGGACGGGGGACCGACGCGTACAGTTTGATAGACAGCACTGTAGAACGCTTTGGTTAAGTGAAACACATGTGCGAGTCATGGCATTGTCACTTCAGCATACTACATTATCACAGTTTTAGCTCCCGTAGTTGTGATAATCAGGCAGCTTCCTTTGGCTCAAATTTTACACTTGTTGATAGAAATAATAATTCTTTCATAGGAGTAAAATTGTGCTGTGTCTTTTTTAGCATCTGTGTGAGATGCAAATGTCAATTGCATCAGGTTGTTGTTCCAGTTTTAGCGCTGTTAGCTGTTTTGCACGTGAACAAATGCTTGCTAAATGATGCCATAGATATTTAGTTTGACCATGTAAATGTGGGATTCTGTTGTTAATTAAACCATATAAACTATGTTTTTAAGTCTGGGGAAACTAACCCAAAAACATTATTATATTAGTATTTTCAACATTGTTTTCAAAAGAAATGTGTCAAATAGTTATATAGAATAAAACAAATCCTAAAACATACGTTATCCATGGTTTTCAGAGTGAGAAAAAGTTTTGACTGTTGCCATTAAAATTAACAACTAAAATCAAAATACTATATATGTATGCCTTTTAATTGATCTTGATAGATATTTTACTGTTAGTACTTTTTTTTTTTATCTTTCTGAGCCACATTTTTAATTTTCTGAATGTTGTTTACTTACTATGGCAAAAAAGCTTTTTCCTTATTTTCATTGATAACAAAATAAGACAAAAATATGTCTGTACAATAATGGATAATGTATTGTATCTAAGGTCAACGATGAACCACACATATACTGTAACTGCTTTGTTGACCAAGTGTGTAGATAAACAGAGATTCCTGTCCTGAGGAGATAGTTATAACAGCTTCAAAAGACTGCCCATTGTAAAGACTCTTCTCTAACAAGTACATAGACAGAATAGGTCCTAAACTGCTGTGCCACTGATCTAAAATCCACAGTAAAAACGGATGGAAGCGCAGTGGAACTCATTCACTTTTGTAATTATCCGCAATGTCTTCTTTCCTGATTTAATTTCACTCACATCAACTAAATCTGCTAAAACCAAGTTGAAAAAGGGTTTTTTCATGCACTGACTTATTGGAGCATTGGATATTGAGCACGTCTTCTAGAGCAATTAAAAAGACTTTATTCTAATTTTCAATTGTATCAGGGGAATTTATGAATTCCGGACATCTCCAGTGAGTGTCATCATCAAAAAATTGTTACAGAGAGCCATCAGTAAATGAGCAATGATTGCACATAAAAGACTGTTTACACAAATAATGAAGAATGTGTCCAAGTCCACAGAGGCTGTGCTGTATTTGATGTGAATAGCCATTTATATATTGTTGGGTCACACTTTGTTTTACACTCTTGATTAGTAACATTTCAGCACAGTGTTATACAGTGGAAAACCCTAAATGACATGTCATTACACTATGTTTACATGCACACCAGGAAAACCAGATAAGTGGCCTCATCTCAAAGATTCCATTAACACATCTGGAGAATTACATGTGTATTCTTAATCCTGCTGCGTGAAACAGTGCAGTCTGATCACACTATGAGCAGGCTAGGAGAGATTTTCAACCGCACGAGGTAAGAAATGGCCAGAAAAATATTAGACGTGTTTGAATGTGTACTAACTCACTGTCCCTCCACCACGGACTACTATGGGTTTTACTTTGGTCCGTGACATTAAAATTAAAATAAGAACTTCAGTGTGTTTATTTGTGCTGTGGAGAGTGAATAACTTGTGACCAATGTAGTTTCTAGCATGAAGAAGGCCTTTCAGGCCGAAACGCATTGGCGTTATTTGCTTTGTAATAAAGGACTTTAAATTTAATCAGAATGCCTCAAATGCTGCCCTCTTTACAAACCAGTACACAGAAGGGTAATATGTTTTGGTCAGCTTCCAGCATGTCTGAAAATCAAATGCTCAACGTAAAAGTAAGAGTATGGCAGGCAAAGACGAATTGGGTTCTATTGTTCAGGACACTCTGACTTCTCCGTTCATGTAACTGTAAGGCACTATTTTGGCTGTGGCAATGTTGTGCTTTTACCATGACCCTTGACCTCTTGTAGCCATATATATTTGGCAGCTTCCTATATTTTCTCACCGTTCCACAGAATAAATGGAGAATCTATAAGGATTTCTTGTGGTCTGCTACATAACCATAGTGAGTGTTAGGGGTTTGAGGGTTAAGATGGGAAGGTTACATGTTATTACTGATTGTTACATAGACAGTATGATAAATTGTATGTATTTAGATAGGTAATACAACGCTGCAAGTGCATTGTTTTGTGTTACATAGTTGTTTTGGATATTTTCATAAAAAGCACAAAACTTACAAAAAAGCAAGGGTCGCAAAAGAGTACGTGGGTACAAAATCCAAACTTCACATACCTAGAAAAATATTCAGCTTTATAAAACCCTCTGTACTCACTCAAGAGGGTTTCTTCCTCTTCACGGATCACACCTGGAGCAGAAGTCTGCGCAGATGAGTCCATCTCATGTCACGCCACATCTCAGAATCAGAATCAGAAAAAGGTTTATTGCCATTGTCAATTAACAAAATTCTCAAACTAGGAACTTGCTAAGGTGCAACATACAACAATGAATAATAATGATAGCTAAATATATAATATAAGGCAGCCCTGGAGTCGTACAGGTCCTGCAGAGATGGAAGTCTGCAGCCGATCACCTTCTCAGCAGAACGCACAATGCGCTGTAGTCTCTGTTTGTCCCTGGCTGTGGCTCCAGCGTACCACAGCTGTAGTCTCTGTTTGTCCCTGGCTGTGGCTCCAGCGTACCACACGGTGATGGAGGAGGTGAGGATGGACTCAATGATGGCCGTGTAGAACTGCACCATCATCTGCACTGGCAGCTTAGTTTTCCTCAGCTGCCGCAGGAAGTACATCCTCTGCTGGGCATTCTTGATGACGGAGCTGATGGTGGGCTCCCACTTGAGTGATTTTGGTGCCGAGGAAGCGGAAGGAATCCACGATGGTGATGGGGTAGTCAGTCAGGGCGAGGGGGGCTGGGCGGCTGTTACTTTCCTGAAATTCACGATCATTTCCACTTTCTTCTGGGCGTTACGCTCCAGGTTGTTACAACTGCACCAGGACACCAGCTGGTCCACATCCAGACTCATCCCCATCCGTGATGAGCCTGATGAGGGTGGTGTCATCCGCAAACTTGATCAGGCTTTTGGAGTCGTGGCTGGAGGTCAGTCAGCAGCGCCACCTCGGCTCACGCCGCCTACTTTACGTAACCATGAGCCAATAATTAGCGGGTCTGATTGACACACAGAGACCCAAAGGGAGGGGCAGAGAGTCGCTGTAGCACAGGCACATGATCTTTAGTGAAAACTCAGATATTTGTGACAAAATTGCCATTGTCATTAAACCTTTGAACAAAACAGTCAATTGGCCTTTTGCCAATATTTATCTACGCTGAACCGTGGCTTAATGCTCTTGAAACCATACACTGTGTTATTAACATTGTTATTCCCGCACAAAAGCAGTTGTGATTAAATGAGTAATAGGCAATTATTTATTTATTTTTTTGCAAATAAAAGGTAAAGGTATCTAAATGCATTGTGCACTAAACTCTCTGAATGTAGATCGCCTTCTGCCTTGGCTCTGAATATTCCGAACACAGGGTGCAGGGTGTCTTTTTTTATAAAACCCAAACTTTACACGGAACATGACGTACATCATGTTTGGACACCGTTTTGTACATACGCACACTTTATAAATGAGATCCGAAGTCAGAAAATTTGGGTTTAAGGCTCAGGTCACTTCCATTAACACCGCATATTGTAGACCGCCACATTTAACTAAAAAAATAAATAAATCCCACGTTGCCATTTGGACTGCCGTTCATTTGTCAACTTATTCCAAATTTATTATGCAGTTCTACTTGAATGGTGCAGACACAAGAAGAACATGGGCCATTTTCTTTTAGCTATAGATTTTGAGCAACAAAGGCTGGCAGTTTCTGCAATAGCTGCAGAACTAGGGAAGAATTCCAAAACAATAAGATATGCTTTATAGACAAATGTCTGCAAATTAGCCTGCAATCAAAAACGAATAAAGAACTGATGACTATACAGGGGTAGGGACAAAAACACCATGCAGCGGCTTGTGCTTGTGCTGTCGTTTCCATGCATGTTGCTTTTTGACATATTGCTGATAATATTCTCGTCCCAGGTGCCTGCCTCTAATAGCTTATCGAAATGGGCTCCAACATGCTCTGGGTATTGTCATTGGCACTGAACTGTGCAATTATTTCCCCATTGTAAGCCTTGGGGCCACAATCCCCCCGACTCAACAACACAACCCTGCCTCCATCTCTGTCTAGCTCGATCCCTCCATTAGTTTGAGTGTGTTTACCTGTGCTCCATGTGGTCCTTGTGCCCCCGCTAACACGCCAGCTCGTCCCAGACACCTGCCTCTACAGCTGAGGCCTGTCGCTCATTATGTGTCTGCTATAATCACACTCAAGTGGCTGGGCTGCTTCCATCCTATAGCCCCTCATTAACGTCAAAGGCTTTACGCTGTGTCACTATTGGACTGTAATTGTGGGGAAATGGGGAAGAAAACAAAATGACAAAATGATGCGTAAAGT
>BJKM01000066.1:445000-750000 GCA_015082035.1 Chaenogobius annularis | reverse complement strand
GTCAAAGGATATTTTTAATAGAGAATTGTAATTAATTTCCTGAAAACCCTTAGTTTTAATGTAGGAACTGTCAAGTCAAACTCTTTGGGAAAATGACCAATCTCCAGACCTGAGAAGTTTCAATGCAGAACACTTCTCACACTCTTTACTGATGAGCCACAAAAGATGACAATGCACCATCAAGACCCGAACAATTTCTGCCGAAAAAGCTGCTTTACAGATAGTTATATCCCCCTTGGTTCATGAATAATGGGCCCTGACACTCCCTTTTTGAAATAATGTATCCTGTAGACCTCTTATTTTAGAGACGTGTAGCTCTCCCCCTTGTAGTTTCATTATTATTCTGTTTTTTCCCTTGTTGGTCAAGTTTAGGATCCTACACCCATAGCTCTCCTTCACTATAAGCCCCTTTTGACATTTTCTTCCTTATAACCTTTCCAACTATTAGATTGATAATGATGCTTTTGTATGTCCGACCACTTATTTTATATCAGATCCTGTGTTCCTGACACACTGTCTTCATTTTGTTAATCAAGCTGGTTTCTCAGTTATTAGTATTGTTGGCATAATCAGTATTAGTTCTTCACCCCTGTCAAATGACCTCACCAATTCAGCTTAGGCCCCAAATATGAACTCATTGCCTCGACTTCTCTGCTATGGTTTCTGTTGTGACCATTGATTCATCCCGCCGGGCTACGTCTACCATTGCCATTCAGAGAAACTTCTGCTGCTTAACCTCTATACCTCATCCCCTTGTGGCAGGCCCTAGCTGGGGTCTTACTGGAGCCTTCAAACTGTAAGATATATTTCAAGACTTGCCTATTCTGCATTGTTTTTCCCCTTGGATAATAGGTTGCTGTGCATCAATTAGTACTGCAAGAAATGTTTTTTAAGATGAATAGAAAATAATAAATCCAAATTGCCCTTCTGCTGACCTCATCCATGTTGACTGTTATTCATCTGCTCCCAAGTTCTCGCTTTTGTCTATTATAGCATTTTGACTTTGCCACATCAGAACGACCAGTAAGGGTCCTTTTTGTAATTTTAAGGCAAAGATTCTCAATAAGTTGAGCAGTAATCCTTTTATTTTGTGCTGAATTGCTACAAAATTGACCTTGAAAGTTGAATTAAAATTACACTTTTTTCCACAAGAATCGTTGAAAAACTGTCACAGCAACACATTTCTGGTATTATCTCAGCAAATGTCCGGAAAACTTCATAATGCATTTCTAACATACTAGTGCCATTGAAATCTTAAATTCAATTCAATTTATTTTTGTAACGCCCAAAATCACAACAGCAGTTGCCTTGAGGGGCGACACTGAAAAACAGATTAAACCATGTTCATAGGGATTTGGCAATGTCCCAGCATCCCGTGTCCTTAGACAGATGTCCCAAGCTCCCCTGACCTTAGACCCTCCTTCTTGGCCAGGAAAAATTACCAAAACTCTTTTTTAAAATTTCTGTGGGAAAAAGTAGAAACCTTGAGGAGTTCCACAGTGAAGGAGAGATCCGACTCCCTCGGACGGACAGGCAGACGCGCTATCTGTACATACCTTAACATTGTATGTACTCAATGCATACAGTAGCTCTGGATATCATGGGTAGTTCAATTGTTCTTTTTTCTACTGGACCAACAACAAGCCATGGAGAACTCTATTCTATACTTTCTGTGCTTCACAGCTACTGTTTCTACGAATAGAAACAGGACCCTGGGCTCAATGTTGTTTTTTTTATAAATGTAAAATGATTATCTCTGTAATGTGAATCATTGTATTATTTGTCCCAAAGTCATTCAAAATATATGATGTTCGTTTGGAAGGTCATCCAGTGTCAATATGAAAAAATACAGAATACCCCCTGATGATCTGCTATGGTAACCTTGGAAGAAATTAAACTGAATATATTCATTATTTATTCAGTTTGTCAGTATTCATAATAGCTTACCTCTACAGCTGATAAGATTTGAACCCATATATTGCATTTTTGCGGTTTGACATTGTCACTTGATACTTATGATATTTCAGAGGTGCCATATGCCGCAGCTATAGTTCTTCCATAAAAGTGTTTCATTAATATTCATCTTTGTGTGGAGAATGGCGAAAGTGAGAAAGCTGTCAGCACCAGGCGGCTTCATCACGCGGTTCAGCCACTAATTACACCTCAGCGCTGATAAATGACATTCCTCTTTTCATCTACTCGCTCCCTGCGCTTCTGTATCTGGCAATTTTCCACACTTAGGTTCCACAACCTCCAAAAAAAAATCAATCGTATACGAATAACTAAATAAATATTAATGTTGGGTCACCTAGTTTTTTTTCCAAATCTCAATCATTATAAAACCAATTATATTATTTTGAGTTCTTTCATCTTGTTCAGTTCACGCTCTAGCCATTACCAGTAAATTATAGTCCTGTATTTGACGAGTGACATTTCTCTCCTCCCCCGTTTTATCTGCGGCAACAAGAGGACCTCTGCTCTGATACATGACAGAACTGGGTTTTGGGCTGTGGAAAGGCCAGCTGTCGAGCACAAGTACACAATAGAGAGAAGTATGGCATTGATTTAGACTTATGTAGACCTTTTCTCAGGGCTCATGCTCTAGTTTTGATTTGGGAGATTTAAAAAATAGTGCCTACATGACTCACTTTGTCACCAAGCACCTATCTGAGCAAAAGCTAAAATTCCTGGTAAATTATCTTGCCATGACAAGCTGCTGGTCAACTGCCAAAATCACAACAATGGTAGAGTGGCTAGCACTAACGCCTCACCGCAAGAAAGTGACGGGTTCGACTTCCAGGTCCCGACTAAGCCTTTCTGTTTGAAGTCATGTTTCTCCCCGTGTTCTAGGCAGGTTTCCTCTAGTCACTCTGGTTTCCCCCATTGACTCAAAACATGTACAATAGGCAAAATCCTCGAGCAAAGGTAGTCCTGACCAAGTCCAGCACAAAGATCTTTGATGTTGATCTTGTTTTTCAAATGCAGTGTCCAGATGACTACTACTGAATGTTTTTTACAATGGAACACTCCTGGACGAATGAGGGATTACATCGCTTTGCACAACATTCTTAATGTGCGTAAATTCCGACCATTATAGAACGCTATTTTTTACATTCATTATTTTTTTAATTTAAAGTATGGTTGGACCACATGATGTTCTCAAGTCAAACCACATATCTACACACTAATGCGTTCATTTGGACATTTCAGATTCACAAAACATATTTTCTCATTTGCATCACCTTCTACTGCCAATTCCTGCTTTGAGGATAGACACTGTTCTCAACATGTGCAAATTGAGAGAAAAAGGTAGGCCAACAGACACATACGCTACAGGTTTTAATCATTGTGGTCCATCATGAGTAAGAGTGGTTCCTCCAATTATAGAGCATTATGATTCAACACTCAGGATACCACTGGAAATAACCACTCTGCCAATAATACAAAACACAGGGTTTTAAGGCCACTATGCACATACAAAGGACATTATTCATGTCGCTGGACTGAGTTCACCTTTTGTGAATTAGTGTCCACTTCATTGTTAGCTGCTGGTAGGGTCATTTCAGTTTGTTCAGAATGCAATTGTAGCGCTGGTGTTTTGAAATATGGCATCATCTGGCACAAAATATGCAGTGAATGAATTAATCACATTTTTGGCTTGTTATCTGGATATAGGACTTTGACTTGCTGTTGAAGGGTTCGATGGAAGTGTTATTGCTTTGCCTGGAATGTTTCACATTATTACATTTAACGTATCTGTCTTATAGGTATTATTATTGGTGGGAAAAAAGTATAACATGTAGTCTTATTGTGAGTGTGATTGCCTCTCCACTGATCTGACCTGGTAGCGTCACCTGCTTATCTGCTGTTATCATTTTAAAATCATTGCGCTGTATTTAATTTATTTCTTTGATTGATAACAGTATATTTGAGTTAAATTAGGTCAAATAACATATTTCACTACACATTAAGAAAGACAATTAAGCCTGATTTTAAGATTGCAAAATGTTTCAAATCAGGCTTAATTGTCTTTTTTAATGTGTAGTGAAGCCTCAAGTCTGAGTCTAGTGCCAAGTCATATGCTTTGAGTTAAAGTCTTTTTTTTTAGAGGATTTTTTGGCAGGACAGGACAGAGGAGGTTGAGTAAATAGTCAACTCACGACATTGCATCTGGCTGCACATGGAGCTTGGCATACATGAGCTGCACCTTAACCACTCGACCATCGGACAGCACAGCAAGTCTTTATACCAATTATCGACTAGAGCTTGCAATATTGCAATTTATATATTTATTTTGTGAATTGTTCTTCCTGAAAATTTCCAGATCACATATAAAGGAGTGGAAAGGGATATGTTCCAGTTTGTTATTATAAAACTAGACATCTGTAAATCAACCAGTTGTCGTTGTCTTTTTTTTTAAAATTCTACCTACTGTATGTAACATTTAAGTTGTGTGGCAGTTATACACATGTGTCAAGTGGGTGACAGACCCTCCATACGCACCCGCACTAATAGGCAGGAAAACTAGTCACAATTTGAGAGTTTTCCCTCGTTCTCTTTTCTGTGCCATTGTAGATCTCTTTTCTCTCGTTGTCTGTGTAATCCTCGCGTTGCATCTGTGACGCCCGCACCCCACAGCTGTTGTGTCTTTTGGTTTACTGAATAAACTTACATTACAATCCATGTTTTGGATTTCCTACTTTGCGCACAGCAAATTAAAACATTTTATTTTGCAGGGCAGGGACTGCACAATAACCTGTTCACTTTTGCCACAATCGTTACAGTACATTAGTGACAGTGATGACTGTGAGAGACATTAGTTTTTTCGCTCTATTTTTACTTTTGCAGCACTCACCGGACAGGTTCTGGGGTGACACAGAGACATTAGTGCTTCGTGTCCATTGTACATGTCCAATGTACATTTAAGGGAAATAAACCAGTTATCTCGCCGTATTTTTCTCCTCCCCAATGTACGAAATAAAATAATGACTCATGCATCATGTGACTCGATTCCCATCGTTCCCAGTGAGGACTCATTCAAAAGAATCAGATTCTCCCTGAATGCCACATCACTAGTGTTTAGAATTCAGCATATGAGACATTTCCTCCTATACGGGATACAATTCTTGGTTTGTGCCACATGAAACTGAGTCATCTTTTGATTATTGAACAGCTTTCCATGGTGGGAATGTTGAAATATTTCAGCAATATGCATATTATATACCATCCAATCTACTGTGGACTGTAATGGAACTCAGAGTTGATTGATAGCTGGTGGGGAATAGCTCACTAGACTTCAATCAGGTCTCTAATATGAACAAAACCACATGCATACACAGTGGACTATGAGCGAGTGATGATCACACACGTATACAGTATATGAGCCAAATGACCTGAGGCTGAACTGGAGCTGATTGCAGTCTTCTGTCTGTTAACTACGTCTTCAATAGGAGAATGGCACAGTGGTAAATGAGAGAAGGTGGTATGAGACTCTTTAAAATGGAGGAAAGCTAACTAAAGTGAAGGATAATAAAATGAGAAAGCCAGGATCAATAAAGACTGGGAAAATGTTGCCTTATTGATACCATTCAACCTTCCTTGGGGGGTAAAGCTAACTGGAAGCACTGCTCTGTCTGAAGCGCTGTTACTCAACATAGTAACACAGTAGTCCCCCAGTTTCAGCTATGTTTTAAGCTAAATATCCACAATTTATATCTAGAACTGCAGGTGAGAGCAATGTGTAGTTTATTACATTTGGTATAACATTTGTTTTGACCATCTAAACGTATCTTTCCTAATGTCTAACTGTGTAAATTAAACTGCGGCACATGCGATGCACTTTGGGACCGCAGAGGTTTTACAATAAATGTTAAATAAATAAACTCTGTAATAAGGTATCAATGACAATATCTGTATATAGTGTGTACTGTGTTGTACCCTGGATAATTTGAAATAAAGACTGGAATGGGAGACTATAATTTGCACTGATTTCAGACTCTGTGTGGCTGATCAGTCGTGGCACGCACTCTGGCCTGATTTCTAAACTGCTGGTTGAGCGCTAAAGTGGATGGGACCATTCTTCCCTTGGGACAGGAGTACTAATGTGCTTTAATGAGAGTGGGGCCAGGGTGACACAGCTCATGTAGCTCTTTAGGGCCGCTCTGGTGACAGTAGTACTAGTACGTCATAATGAGCCACACTCCAATGTAAGAAGACACAAATGTTGCAGTTTGAGCCACAAAATGAGATGCTGTAACTATGTTGCTTTATTACTGATGTTTATATATATATATATATATATATATAAAATATATATACACACACACACAAATACCTGGAGCTCAAAAGTACTTGGAGTTTAGTCTATGTCCTTAAACAGTCTTCCGCCCCTCACAGACGGTACTGCCCCCTGGAGAGAGGCGCCGAGAGGTAAAATCCAGCGATTCCTCCCTACTGCGACCCTGCTTTATGTGATGGGAACTGGCTTTGATCTAGCTGTGTTCGGAAGTACACCTTGTAAAAAGGATTTGCACAAATACTTTATGCGGAGGTACACACTGTAACAGACACACTGTGGAGAGAGGTGTAATGGCTCAAAAGCTGCCCTTTCCAATACCTGGGTAAAGACAGAGCATGTAATATGAAAGCGCAAGGATCCAAAGCAGAACATGTGCAAACACGTAGGAGCACATGCCTTAGGGGTCGGGTAAATGGAGGAATTTAACATGGTCGTCAACTTCCTTTTGCAACAACTATTTATGACTTACAAAGTGTTAGATGTTTGCCTCTAAACTTCTGTAATATACTTTTTGCTTGAATTTGACTCACTGTCAGACATATTGTATGGAAGATAGCCTTATGATAAACAAGCAGGAAATGTTCAATTTGAATTGACATGTTTTTATTGTTTTGTTTTATTAAGTCCAGAATCTATATAAATCTGGTCACAGGTTTAATCTTCCAGAGTTCAGATGAGTGTGATTGACAGGTGGATTAGCCAATCAGGGACGTGGTCTGTCCCAACCAAAGCAAACGTGGCTGCTTATGAGAAAAAATATCACAAGGGACTCAAAAATATTGCGTATTTCTGCAAAATCAATGACCAATCCACGAAACTCTTTGGTGAGAGAATTTTTTTATTCTAAATGATAGATGGCCAATTAGCTCCTTTGTTTAAAAAGCATCAAATCTGATTGCACATTTCTATTTGAGGTTAGCTCGAGGCACGATGGAGGAAGCTGTGACCAGACTCACTCTTTGTACAGAATTGGACAAGTGTGTATTCTGGATCCCAGGAAAATGTATTTGAGCCTCCAATATGAAATTGTATTAATCTCTTTTCCCTGGACTTGGCCAGTTGTGAACAACATCCATGCAGCTGATACATACAGTAGTTAAATATTTGCTTTCCTTTTCCTTCCATAGATTTGTAACCTTATTGAGCTAAAAGAATGGCAAAGGCACTTTATGGCACTTCTGTTGTCTCATCAAAAACCTGCATTTATCCTGGAATGCTTTGAACCACTAATTCTGGAAAGGATTAGTGGTTAGACCATAGTCTAAAATTTAAATTTTCCAAAAATATAGCCACCAAAATGTCTCAATCCCGTGTTTGTTTAAACCGGTGATGGAGGTGGATGGATGTTTTCTATTTGGCCGGTCACTTTTGCAGACTCAAACTCTGAAGACGTATCTCTGTATCGTCCAAAGCCCTGCAGCTCATGTGGGTTAGCGTCATTAGAGGCAGAGGATTCATTCAGTGTTGGGACAATGGCCTTGAGCAAACTCGCACACCTCCGCGGCCCCATTTGATGTACTGACACGCCTGGCTCTCCCTGCACAGTGCCAGACTTCAGCCACACTGAACATCTTTGGGAATATTTGAGAAGGCAAAAGGTGAGAGCTACTGGAACATCACAAGACTGAGCCCTAGAAGAGCACAGAAGAGGCTCTTTCAAAGGCTGACTCAGAAGTGTTAAGGTGAATAAAGCTGGATTTAGAGTTGATACACTTTTTTCAGATCAAAGTATATACAGTATATCAACTTAAAGGTTCACTGCGTAACTTTTTTTGGTGGTAGGTACGCCGCCTGCTTGTCTGTATGGAGATGTAATACCAAGTATGGCAAATGTGCTGTATCCATGTAATTTCTTACGTGTTTTTTATTGCTAAGAAATACACTGAAACATGCATTCTTACTGTGAGCGGGTTCACCTCTCCATAGATCTGACCTGTTACTAGATCTTATGATGTCGCCTGTTTGTCTCCATGAAGATAGATTTTTAAAAATTGCTTGCAGTTAGTAAAATACTCCGCAGCACGGCTCTTAACAGGGAGCCAAAAAAAAACAATCGCATTACCTCAACTCTTTGCACTGGCTTCCTGTTCGTTATAGTATTCATTTGAAGAGTGTATTGTTTGCTTTCAATTAAGTTTTTGTTGACGCCCCCCTACTCTGGAATGCATCATCTTTTTTATTAGGTTTCCTTTTTACTATTACTGTTAACAATGACTGTATTCTTTTCTCTTACATTGCTATCATGTGCAGCACTCTTGTTTATAAAATGTGCTTTCCCTAAAAAGTTAGAGCAGATTGGTTTGGATTCAAGCCCCAGCAATAACATCTCTGTGGACACAAGCAGGTGGCGGACACTCATAGTGCACCTTCAAGTACGCTGAATATACTGTATTATTAAAGGCAACATACAGTTCCACTTCACAATCAACTGTGCTACAATTATGAAAGTACTTCAAATTGATAAAACTATTGTACATATCTTATTTGGTCCATGAAGTTGAGAATAGTTTGCTTTAACTGAGCTGTGTGTAAATTGAACTTGCTATTCCCAGATTATGATACACTTTGGCGTAATGAGGCTTTGATTAGAAATAAACATGGATGTATTCATGCTGTACATATTTTCAATGTTGTTTTAATTTAGTTAATTTTATAGACATGGCCACCAAATTCATATAGACACAGTGCTACACGGAAAGCCAATGCACAGGCTCAGAGATGGTTTAAGCGTCGAGGGGTTGTAAGACAATGGACCCGGAGCGAATTCTCTGCACGTCCACACTTCACATGTACCGTAACACATTCGGGGGGAGAATACCAGTGTTGGTGGTGGGGCCATCTCCCTCGCGACTCCCCTGTCAGCGAAGCATGCTGGGATATACCTTGAACTTACCCATGCATATACATAACATGGCCACAAATAAGGCCAAGTCTATTCCCCATGTCAGAGGTTATATCGAATTCAGTGCCGTGAGTTCCAACATGGGGAGCACATAAACACACCACTGAGTTGACATGTTTGCATATTTTACATCTTCACTGTGGCTGTCTTTTGGGAAAACACTGAGCTATTTAAAAAGATGAATCAAATGTATTTCCATGGATGAATAATGGATTCGTTAGTCATATGTTGGTTGGAAATTACCTTGAATATTTTGTGCATAGTATATAGGAAACAAACTAGATCTATAATGTTTTTGACAGATTTTCTGAAATGATAAGAAAGACAATAATACCGCAGTTGTTTGCCGCTGTTGTCGAGCTGAAGCATTCTGGGAACATGGCATAAATCACATGTATTATTGACATGCTTGTGTTTGTGTGTGTGTGTGTGTGTGTGTGTGTGTGTGTGCGCTTTTCACATGTGTTGTAACGCCACAAAATCTGATCTCTTCACAAGTCCTGGATATATAATTCATACATTGACGTCTAGAGATGATTCAAACCCCCTGGCAGCATTTTCCTTTCTTTCTATGTTTATTTATTGATGTTTTAAGCTATAGAGACAGCGGTTGTGGGTTTTGATCTAATATTTATAAAAGTGAATGGTCATCTTCACCTGAAAATAATTCCCAGAGTCTAAATATGCAGTAGAAAATATGTATTAATATTATCCCCAATATCATTGTGCTAGAGATTATTACTTTGTATTTTTTTTTATATATATACATGTATATTGCTAGCTTATTGTTGATGCTAAACCAAGGTTATTGCATTGTGTTTTGCGGTTCTGGTTTAATATTTGAATATTTTAAAATCGGGAAATACAGTATATGAAGACTAAGTAAGGCTCAATTCTGTAGTAAACTAAATGCCACCCAAAAATTACCCAATTGCACATTCTGCAGTCCTTTGTTGTTGTTGTTGTTGTTGTTTTTTTTTATTTAATTGCATATTCTGTGTGCACTGTCTTTAGGAATGTGATGAGTAATTCAATGGAATTTCAGCTTGAGGGACAATTTGTTTTTCACACAATAACGGCAAGGCCATATCTGTTTATTCAGCAGACCATTGGTTTATGTAGCAGCCCCAAATTGAACTTGTAACAAGTTTACCACATTACGCTTAGAAAATTGCCTATTTTGTGTCATATTACTGTCTGCACACTCTAGAGCTATGTTATAAAACAAATAGCCTCACATGCAGGTAAAATTATAAGAAGGTCTTGCTGCATTTATTTCAGTTTTACTTATTCTCAACCAAAACAATCATTTCCAATTTACTCAGCGGTCGCTTGGGGTTGCATCCTTAACTCTCTTTATATTTGCGAAACAGCATGATCAAATGGTGACACACAAAACACAACGTGAATCACAATTGCTGCTTTTCTTTCCAGTCAGCAGTCCCCCCAAATAAATGCAGGTCCCATCTTGTGCTCAAGGATAATAGATTTCCCTATCAGCGTTTGCACAAAATTGTCAATAGACACACGCACACATCCTTGAAACATGATTATGAAACAACAAGGAAATGAAGAAGGCACTAAGAAAATCATTCGGCTTGGAATAGGACGAACAAAAGATGAAAAAGATGGTGGCTTAGGTGATTACGAGGCTGTAATGGCATAGTATGGATATTTTATAGGACAATGGTTATCAAAGAGCCAGAGCTGGGGGGGGTTCACAGGTTTATTATCTGTAGACCAGTTTTGGCTGGGGATGAAATTGTAAACATTCCAGACCTTGTTAAATCTGGTTCTCACATTGTTTCATTCTGTTTAATTTGGCTCGGTCATGTGAATAATTTGAACTGGATTCAGTTTTGGTTTTGTCCGGTTTCATTTTTGCTCAGACCTACTTTCAGCTTTGAATAGACCCTGGTTTAATCTTTTATACATGCAGTTTTAGTATACTTCCTCTGGAGCTGGTTTAGGCACCATTTAGTCTTGGTATTCACCTTATTCCGCGCCGCTGGCTTTTGCCTCTTTTTGCCACGGCTCGGCACTTCCATTGTGTTGACACTTCCAGTCGAGCGGGAACTCGGTTCACTAAGTGGAGAACGAGCGAAAAGTTTTGCTTCTAATGTATTATATAAAGTAGATTAATTTGTGTAAAATGTCCAGCTTCAAAACGGCTTTTTAGTCTGTGTAGGACTTATTTTCTCTCGAGAAAGCCCTAAGTTAACTAATACAAGCAGAAGGGTAGACACCATTAGGTGATGAATGAATGTACATTCACACTTGTACTGGTTTGGAACTTGGTTTGAGCCCGCTTTTTTCCGTGGGCTAGTCCATATTTAGGGTGCGTTCACAAATTGGTCCTAAATTGAACCAATTTTAATCTTGATGTAGACTTGTTTTCGCCCTGTTCTAGACCTTGTTTGTCCTGATCTAGTCCAGGCTTGGTTTGAAGTTTTTTTCAGGTTTAGTCAAAATTCTGATGCTGATGAATGAGCAAGTGTGAACGCAGCCTTAGTCCTGATCTAAATCAGGTTGTAGTTCCAGTTTTGATGTAGCGTGTGCGCGCGTGCGAGCGTGCGCGTGCGTCTTTTTCTGTTTAGATCAAGCAGGAGTAGAGAACTGAGATGTTCAGCTGTCTTTGTTGCTGTCTTTAAATAAACCAATATGATTGACTTTTGGGTTTTCCGTGAGCCCAGGGGACACCTTCAGGAAGCCTTGATTGCATATTCACTTTTAAAATAGATCCAATCTTGGCACAGCTTTGCAAGATGTGCCCCACGGGATGAAGGGTAAATCTGGGATACCCCCTTTGATTTCGATGATCAAGGTCACCATGTAATAAATCAGTATTGGGTTGGTGCGTGAGGCCATGGCAACACTATCATGTTCATCATGAGACCATTGGGAGGAGTTTGCCACAACAGATGGTACCTCAACATTTGGTTGTAAAATGTAGCAAATATTACCATATATGGCCTATAAATAAGGAACAGAAGAGAAGAAAAAAAGAAGTTTTGCCCATTTTGAACAAATACCATGTAAAAGACTATAGAACAAGGTACTAGATCTGAACTTGCGATATATTTTTAAGATGTTACGCCAATACCCCTTGATTCCCATTTTTTCCATCTTAGGAGTAATAGTCTGGTATCCTACACGGATAAAAACAATGCTAATGTTTTTTTTGTGTGAGAATTTAGTATGATTTGTATCAGTCCCCGAATATTTTTGTCTTTGGGATATTAAACTTTTTTTTTAAATTTTCTTCTTCAGTAATATAACAGCCTTTCAATGAAACTGCTAAAATACCATAAAGACGGAGATATGATGCCTTAGTACTGGCTCCATAAATATTCCGTGTAATTTGCATTCACAGTCACACTCCCTCTGACGTATTGTAAGGACAAAGAAGCTATCTCAGCCACTTTTGATGATGCAGCAGAAATTGTAATTGATAAACTGTTGGTAACTGCACACACCGACACCCACGCACACACACACTCGCACACACACGCGCACGCACACGCACGCATATATAATACAAGTGCTTCAAAGTGCTCACTGTGATTATGGCTATGGTTATTTGCCTTCAGTGACAGTTAAGATGGCCCAATTACCATCTCCCCCCTCTCCTTCCCAGTACAACCCCCTTTAGTTTGATGAGCCAAGAATATCCTTCCCATTGGCCATTTGTCAAAACACACCGCTACACTCTGTCATGTTTCTCCTTCACATTTTTGAACATTTCATTATTCATTAATCTTCACAAAATCATCTCAATGATTCCACAACTAGCCACACACTTTACGTACCGGTACCTACTTGAAACAATTTATACATTTTCTTCAATGGACTAAATGTCTTTCTTTTTTTTTCAACCATCATAATTTCGTCTGTTGTATGCAAATTTGTTAACTTTTCTGGAGGGTATGCCACCTGCATATTATTGAACTATTGCAGTATGTTATACCTATGTATGTTATATATATATCAGAGAAATTGTAATGCCATACTGTGGAAAATTCTACAGAAAGTAATAGCATCACCATGGAAATGAGCAGACCCTTTTCAGAAATTTTACAGATGAAGAGTTTAATTACAAAAACAGAATATCTCCTTTTTAACTGTTTGCGTGCCAGGGGGCTGCCTATTCAACGGTAGGGGAAACACTGATATTTAAGCTATATACTTTAGTAGCCCACCATAAATCAAGATCATTGACCCTTTCCCTGTATAAATAAATAAAATAAAATTGACCCTTTGATAAGCTTTTAGTGTCAGTATGTGACCAAGAGTGTGCTGTTTAATAAATGTAGAGTTCGAGCCAACTTCCGAAAATATATATATGGATATTATTTGTTTTGACTAGATTAGATTTAAATGCTTATGTGACGTGGAATGTTTAACTGGTTCCAAGATAATGTAGCTTGATATAAGAAAATACATCCAAGTGCAAGTGTGCAATTTTCTTGCCCGAAATAATTGGTCTTGAAATAAGATGTAATGTTTTGAAACAAGTCAGAAACATCCTGAAAGTTATCTAGTTCCATCAGATAAATTAATCCTAACTAGTCAAACTACTGAAAAGATATCCTTAATTCAGGTAACTAATAACTTATATTTATATTAACTTTTTGCAGTGGGATAACATTGACTTTTGTATCACCAATACATTGTAGGCTATTTGTGTAGGCTATTATTATTATTATTATTAATAAGTATTTACAGTATTTAGTGATGCGAGTTGACTACAAACATTTCTGTCTTTGGCCATCACATTATATTTGTAAGTTTTGGCTTTGCATAATTTTAAAAGGAGGAAAATACATTGTTGACATTGTGCTTTAGAGGTTAATTTGCAAAGTCATTCTCTGATTTGTTTGTGCAATACTTGACACTTGCATTGCAATTTTGACAAAATCATCACATGCACATTCGCAGACGCAGCACTCACAACATCTTGCTGTTTCCAAATAGATACCGCTCCCATAATTATGTTTCCTCTCGGTCTGACTGATCACCAAAATAACAATTTCAAGATGGAAGCCTATGCAAATAATGTAGTGTGTGTATTTTTGACAGAGCATTTCAGTATTTGTATTTCTGTGTGCGCGAACGAGATAATCAGATGCCAACTGAGCTGTGAAAGTGATTGCCGTGGAGCGCCGTGTAAGAGAGAACAATCAAAGACAAACACATTCAGACGTACACAGTGGGACCAGCCTTATGCGAGAGTTAGGGATCTAAACTTTCCATTTGGAAAGTGATTATGATGTGCCGCAACATGCATTATTTACATATCTGTCAAGTGCATCCAATGAAACCGTCTTTTAATGTCATTGTTACCAAATTGACACATTCCTTTTCCATAAAACCAACGGCGACTTAATGGTCAAGCTGCTAACTGTAGTTACCCAAGTTAGACAATTCTTCACCCGCAAATATGGATGTTATCATCAGAAAATAAACTTTTTCATGGAACTAAGCTACACATTGGATATTGAACAAGTCTTGAATCCCAAACTCGTGGTAAGTCATGTGTTGACGTCTTCAGTGAGTTCTAATTTTCAGTTAATACCCCATGAAAAGATATTAAAAGACGGCTCAATAGCGCCACCTCAAAAACCAATTTACACAGGGCCAATGTGAGCCCGAAGCCAAAGAAAGTTGCAGTAAAAATATGATGTTCACTTCAAAAATAGTTAATGTGAGGACATGTAAAAATTATATTATGACCACGCCCTAAATCATACACAAAGTCGGCCATGTTGGATCAAACACGGTGCTAACAAAAGTGCACGTTGTCGTATTGTTGGCATCTACTTTTCATCGAAAACACTCCATAAATCACAAAACCCATGAGCAAGCATCAGTTTGAAGCTGTTACGCCTTTGGGTGTGGTCAAAGTGAATTTCAAACAAAATGGCAAAAAAAGTTTCTTAAACATTTTTTATTGGAAAATGTTATTGGAGCATTTGTGAAGATTCCCAGTTTGTGGATTGTCCTCCATTAAAATGGCTCTCTAGCGCCCTCTCCAAGTTTGCTTTTTAGGCAATCTATTTGTCATCGACAACTGAAATAATTTTTAACGGTTTATTTTGTGACCGGCCACAATGTGTGTCACGTGACTCTAGCTTGAGTTTTTCTTTTATTTTCTTTTATTTATTTTTTTACAAACCACCCTAATTTTGCCCCCCTGAATGTTAACAAAAATGTAATTTTTTCAACCAAAATTCAGGATCGGTGAAAATTGGTTTTTGTTGGTGTCTAAAAGAATAAATGACGAAAAATTACTCTCTAGTGCCGCCTCAAATTTGAAAATATATTACGGCAATGACGGGCCTTTTTTGTCGTAAACTTATGAAACTTGGAACAAACATACATCATGTCAGGAAAAGTAAAACATTATTTATGACTCCACCCTAAACCCCACAGGGATTCGGCCATCATGGGCAGAACCCAATTTTTTCAGATTTTTACACCTCATACTTCATTTTTTTCCATCTTGGATTATCAGTCAAAAGGCTTGTAAATTTGTCAAAATGAACTACACCCATGTGCAATAAGAGGTTATTCTTTAGATTTTTTATACAAGTCCAAATATGGGCGTGGCAAGCTCGTTAATTTTTTATCGTGTTAAAACTTGCGTATCTCTGGCATGAGATGTCCTATTTTCCAGCATTAATATACGTTTTGTGCGAAATGTTGAGCTGAACACAATTGTAAACAATATATATAGATATATTTTATAAACGCTCTACATGCCAAAAAATGTACTTTGACATAGACATTCTTCTTGCCATTTTCAACAAAAAAAAGCCAATGACGGCATACCACTATCTAAAAGCATGTTTCCGTGGCAACCTGACAAATAATGCCATTGACTTACATGGGTTTTGGTTTACAAACAATTTGAAGAGAATGAAAAAATTTACTTTGACGTTGACAAATAAGGCAAGGCAAGTTTATTCTTAAAGCACTATTTGTACACAAGGCAATTCAAAGTGCTTCACACAACAGGAAAATGCATTATAATCACAAAGACAGGACAGAAATTGCAAAACAGTTTAAGACTTAAAGGAGAAGAATGCAAAAAAAATGTCATGCATATGCATAGCTAAACAAAACTGTTTTAGCTTAGATTTGAACATTGCCACAGTTGAGGCCTGTCTCTAAACACCTTCAGGAAGACTGTTCCAGATTTGAGCTGCAGAAAATTGAAACGCAGATTCCCCATGTTTAGTCCTGACTCTGGCACCAGCAGGAGGCCGGTCCATGTTTAGTCCTGACTCTGGCACCAGCAGGAGGCCGGTCCATGTTTAGTCCTGACTCTGGGCACCAGCAGGAGGCCGGTCCCTGAGGTTCTCAGAGTCCGAGATGGTTCATATGGCACTAACATGTCCGAGATGTACCACATCACAAAATGTGTTTGTGACAGCATTACAACTATATTGCTTGTTTGGATTAAGGAAACTTTGTTTATGTTTATTTTGTGGTGCATCCAACTTGTCGGCTCCTCAGTGTGAGATCAAATTTTCTGTTTGGTCAATGTTGGCAATACAGCTGAGTGTGTGTGCTTTAAGGTGGCGAGGGTACCCGGTTCTGAAGGAAAATGAGAGCTGAACTAAGTATAAGTCCTGAATTGGAGTCGCATCATGAGGAACCAGAATGTGTTGCTTGAGACACTTGGAAAATAAATTAATGAATAACCCTTGCATTTAGGTATGCCACAATATCAGATTTTAGAGTTACAATTGTGAGAAAAAACCTTATTGACACTAAACATGGATGATTCCAAAATGGCGGCAGGCAGGCTGGGCACACTGACAGCACTCTGAGTATATAGTTTGATTTGAAAGTTTTTGTATAAGGGTCCATTTCCAAACTATGAACAAACTGAGTTAAACAACTCCAGTCACGACACAATATGGACAGAGTACGGGAAATCAAGCAGTAAACACTTTGGATACGGGAACTACATCATGCTGGACACTTTCATTCACCTGCCTCGGACTAATGCCAAAACCCGGAGAATTACTGCAACCAAAAACCAACGGAGTGACAAAGCTGTCATCACACTTTGTCTGCTTCTTGCCGGAGATGTTAACCAATGCCCCGGACCCATCTCAACAAGAGCTACCACCATTAACACAGAGATAAACGCGGAACACACAGAAAGCCAGCTTTCGAGCTGCAGGTAGCGGCGGCTCCTGGTCGGCTTGATTTGTGTGTCTCTGGCTTCAGGGTAACGCTGGAGTTGCGGTACTCTGGCATGGTCGGTCCAGACGTGGTCGTTTGGTAAACAAGTTGATGAGCTGGAGCCGTCACAACAATTGCAAGCTTGTAACCCGAGCATAAACAGTAGTTCCGACAATAAAACTGAAGTTGCCATAGAAGACAGTTTGCAATGCATGGGTTCTGTGGGACCCCTTGGCTAAACCTAAGGGTGTACTGGGAGGCCATCTAAACATTCACAGTGTCACTCCCAAAAGTGACCAAATAAAACACTTGCTCCTAGAATCCCACTTGGACTTCCTATGTCTATCCAAGACATGGCTATACAAAAACTCACCATCTGCTGCACTGACTATGCCTGGATTTACAATATTCAGAAAGGACTGAGCTCAAGGCAAAGGAGGGGGGCCAAATTCAGTGGTCCTCAGACAACGACTTGGAATGTATTGGCCTGAACATTGAACTGTCATCTGAAATGTCTCTTGGGGTTATACAGACCACCAAAATCCTCAAAAACTGCCTCCTGTGAACAACTTGATACAATACTCAATGTAACTTTAATAAAGAAGTACTCCTGATGGGTGACTTCAATATCAATTATAAAGACAAGAACACTAGAAAGCCCCTCGAAGTCCATAATGACAAAATATGATCTTAGCCAGATAGTTAAAGGTCCAACAAGTATAACCTCTACCAAAACCCAAATTGACCTGATGTTCAGTAACAAACCAGAGCAAATTCTAAAATGTTATAACATGGTCACCGGGTCATCTGATCACAATCTAACACTTGTATCCAGAAAGCTACCAAAAAGAGGACCCATCCGAACTGAAACTAAAATTGGGTATTTTAAAATCCCCAAAATTGAACTGATCTGATTTTTTAAAAAATGTTGTTAAAATGAATGATATCAACTGGTGTGGTTTACTTTCTGGAACAGATGTTGATGCGTATTGTCAAATATTTATCTCTAGAATACCGTCAATAAAACCAAGGCGTTGTAAAAGATTTCTCCTTTCATGGATTAATGAAGACATATTAAAATAAATGAAGGAGAGAGATGTGGCCTTTAAATTAGCACTAAAATCCAAACAAATGAATGACAAACGAAGGTTTACAGCTCTCTGAATTAGAATTGTAAAAGAACTAAGACATGCTAAAGCATTCCTTTTTATAAATAAAATTCGAGAAGGAAAAGGTCATTTGGGATCAGTTAAATAAACTGACAGGAAAATAAATCTGCAAATAGCAAACTCCAACAAAGTATGAACGCATTTCTAACAGAAAACCCATTACAAGTTGCATCTGCTTTTAATAAACATTTTGTTGAGTCTGTTGAAGTGTTAACACGTAGCCCACCCATAAAGTCATTAAATATAGTGCCATTAAATAGATATGAACCTATGTTCACTATAAAGGAAGTATCACAACCAACAGTAAACAAAATAATAAGCTCAGTTAAAAACTCCAAATCTAAGGACACATTTGGGCTGGACTCAATATTGTTAGACACACAAAGAGACACTTATAGGTCTCTTCACTAAAATGATAAATGCATCCTTTAGACCAGGGGTGTCCAAACTTTTTGCACAGAGGGCCGCATTTTGAAACCTATACAGAGCAGAGAGCCACAGATGATGACAATGAAGTCAATAAGTCAAAACTAATTTTTTTACATTTGAGATTGTTTCGATGGGCCTCCACACCTTTAATAAGACTAGGAACATTAATATTAGGTTCATATAACATGAAAATGTTTGAATCTTTCCAATTTTAGAGTAAAAAGTAAAATTTTTTGATGTTTGGGTCAATATAGCAGGTAGCCTGAGGGCCAACAAAAATTGGTCTGAGGGCCACACCTGGCCCCCGGGCCATAGCTTGGACACCCCTTCTTTAGACAATCTTTTTTCCCTAAGATGTGAAAGTCAGTCATCATTACACCTATCTTTAAGTCAGGGAATCCGACCGAGGTCACAAACTACAAACCTATCAGTGGTGTCAAAAATGGCTGCGAGGTATGTAGCAGACCAGCTACTGGCCCATCTTAAAAACTCGCCATACGGACTCCACCCCATGCAGTTTGGTTTCAGAGCCAACCATTCCACCGATGCTGCAACCAGTTTCTTTATTGAATCTGTTGAACTGGACAAAGGGGGTGTAGTTGGTGCTGTTTTCCTGGACTTAAATGTTAAAAAAACAGAATGTATGTTCTTCACAAAACAAACCTAAAATTCACCAAATCCTGATGTATACGTTGTAGGTGAGAAGATTAATATAGTGACTCAATATAGATATTTAGTAATTATTCTAGATTCTAATCTTGCATTTAAGGAACATGTGAAGAAAGTTACCCAAACAGTAAAGCTAAATTTAGCAAATTTTAGGTACATTAGGCACAGTCTAAACAAGAAGCTGCCAAACTATTTTTCAATGCAATTGTCACATGTAACCTATTGTGTCACCAGCTGGTCACAGGGCTGTTCATCATTGCAGTATTTTGGTCAAATACAAACTGTTAAATTGGAAAACATGGTACATTTTCATGATGCCAACCTTTTTTAGGTTGGCATCATGTTTTTAAAATCCTGCATGGGCTGGCTCCACCGCCACTTTACAATTTCTTTAGTCAAAGTAGCAGACACACCAGATCTGCTACCTCAAATAATCTTGTCGTCACCCTGAAAAAAGTGCTTTCGGTACGTTGCGGCACATACGCAATTCTAATACACACAGAACATTTAAACATACGTTGAAATCATTGTTACTTGAGAATCAAACCTGTGACCAAAGTTAAAAATATATATAATTTTCCTCTGCTGCTCTTGTGCTGCTGCCCAATGAGTTTACGTCTAGTGTCATGCTCGTCCCATGTTATTGTTGTCTAATGTTCTGCTCTTGCAGATCTTTGTACATGTTTCACCCTGTAATCTGTTTTTATGTGGACTTCTAATCTTTTATATTTTATATTAATCCTTATTGTACTGTTCATAATGTAAATGTATATTTTGTATATTGCTGGCATTTTACACCTTGCCTGGGACTACAGTTGGAAACTAGCTCAACTACAGCTAATACTGGCACATTTACAGAAATGTTGATTAATGTACACTGTCCCTGTTCAAATAAACTTATAATAATAATAATAATAATATAATAATAATAATACATACATTAGTGGAATGTTACATTTACTCAAACCTTCTGAATGATAAAGGATATTTGATGTGACATAAACGGCAAGTTAAATAAGCACTTTATATAGCTTTCATTTTTAGTCCTCACAATTATATTGTGACCTGAATTATCATTTTAATCCAGTGCTTCTGGTCTGCTTCCTCTGCACCTCTCCTTTTCCTCTGCACCACTCCTCCTCTACATCTCCCACCAGTCAGACACCTGTTAGTGAGACAACAGAGATCTGGCGTTTCACCAGTCGTTTGACAGAGAAGATGCAATCGTGTTACTGCTGGGTCACTGTAGATCATGCTAACACCCCTGGTCCACGTCACACACAGACTGCCCTCTGTACTCGCATTGCTGCACTCATATTTCATGGACCACATATGGTGAAAGAGGTAATAATGCACATGCAACACATTCTTCAAGTAGAATTATTAAATTGCCAAATGATAGGTCATTTACCAAGTCTAACTTGTAAAAGTTACTCCGCTAACGGAGAAGAGCACGGAGGAAAACAGACGTCTGTAAGGAGAGGTAAAGATGCAGTGGGAGAAAAGGTTGCGAAAAGAGACAAAGTGCACAGTACAGCGGCCAAAGCCACACATTCCACACCTTGAGAAGCTCTGCTTTAATCAATGAACTAACATCCCTGCTCTCATTAATTAAGCATGCAATTAAAAACCACACCACTACAACAAAAAAAGACAGCAACTAACTTTGACAACAAATGTAACTGTATTGCAGTGTTGTGGGCAATGTAAACCTCACCATGTCAACGGCATGACCCTGACAAGCCAACCCAATGTTCGGTTTGAATCTGAACCTGATGCCTCTGAATGACATGTTCACAGCTTCTTCCCTTGTCCTCTGTTCTTCACTCCGCTCTCTGTCGAGTGCAGATTTTGATGGCCCCCCCTTTCAGAAGTGATAAAAAGTTCAGGTCAATTCAGAGATGCTTTCACCTTTAACAGATGTGACTTTTTCTGTTCCTTACAAGGGTCCACTTGACAAACGCAAATTATTCAATTGGCCCTTAAATATATGAAATGTTAAATGAAAGTGAGGCTGAAAATAACAAAGGTTAAGTCACCATTAGGTGTTCATGCTTAACCGATTAACATATTAACCGTCACTAAATGCTTCATCAAGTCGACCTGTCGCATTTAATTTATTACCTTGTTTTCTATGTTGTGATACTCAATTACACCACCAGAGGGTGCCCACAAATGCCCTCATGCAACTGTATTGTCTGCGTGACAACAAGTTTGTGTAAACTTCAAAACAGTGGATTTATCACATAAGATTGGTCAAACCTGAGTGACACCGCAGTATTTACAAATATTAATCTTACATGGTTTATTTAACTTGGATTTCACTTTGGAGAGTACATCTACCTACACAAGCTAAGCTAAGGGGCAAACGTTAGCGACTTTATAACGTGACGCTTAAATTAAGAGTGCTTTATTCATAATCGCTACAACAGTGTGTTAAAAGAGCGTTTAAAGAAAAAAAATGAAAAAAGTGTATCCTAGACATATGCGCTGTCATTAGGTTTTGCTCTGTGGTTGTTCTTACTTACATGATTAAAGACCATTATATTTAGAACAGAAAAGCTGTGTCTGAAAGCTTAGATATTGTGTTAAGTACTTTCTGTTACTGTATTTTCTGACACCTTACAGAGCGGCCCTTATCATTTCAGTCACGTCTCATTTCTCCTCTGGCTACTTTTAGCTCGGCAAAATTGGCAACTCTTCACTTTGACAAACTTCTGTGGCAAACACTCTTCTCTGTATTGAATCTGTAGCTGGAGTCCATCCCAGCTTTACCAGAGCAGGAATGTGGCCAGTTGGACAATGCAAGACCAACTTTGACAGACGACCATAATGACACAGGGCCAATTGATACCATATTTATCGAACACTTGGCCATTGTCCAGACTGCACCTCACATAAGCAGCTGGGCAGAGTTTAATCGACAAGAACGTGCTGACAGTGAGTAAAAGTGCTCATAGATTTTCAAACATGCATTAGGTGTTGACACCTTAGGTCTGACATGCACAAACATGTGACATCTACCTTACCCCATCATTCAAATGCCTTGCCACCATTTCCTATTGACCCCTTAATGCTACTGGATGTAAAACTATTCCTTCCACAAATATTCATGAACAAATCAGTTTCATGGCAACAAGATGCTGGAGTGATGTCAACTGTCTTCCACCAAAAGCTGTCGGCCAAACTTAACCTTGAGATTGCTAGTTCTAAAAAAATAAACTTCTCCCGTGTGAGACATCCAGAGGAAAATGGTAACTGGTCATATTTATCATGTGTAAGTGCATTTCTACCTTCAAGGCTGTAGAAGCACTGAGGAGGAACAACTCACTAAAGGTGAGCATTGCATCAAAACATGGATCATATTGTGAGTGCTGTTTTGAGGATATGCAAAATTTGAATGTCGGGTATGTTGTGTAAAGAGTTGGATAATTCTTCACTTTATGGGTATAATTTTACAGTGGGATCTACCAACAACGTTTTATGCTGAGAGTGGAATTCCAGCCGTCGACCTTTGGATCAGAGGACGAACACGAACTGAGCTCCTGTCGCCCAGTCTTCTTTCTCTTTACAACCTTCAGGCCACTTCATTATTTATAAGAGGAGCTATGCACATAAAAAATAGTGCTGGATGTTTTGTATCGTCAGTGTAGAAATAATCTATCTTGGCTCAGTGCAGTTTTGTTCTGTATAAATCCGGGTTTGATTGTCTTTAGTAAAGGTCAAGTTTTTGTTTTTTGCAACGGTTTAATATAGGTTTAGTCCTGGTTTAGACCTTGTTTTATCTTGTTTTAAACCTGATCCACTTTCATTAACTTTTAACCATGTTTAAATGTTTTTCCCTTCTCACCTTCCCACTTTAAAGCCCTATTCGGTCCCAGTTTTACCAAGGGACATCATCTAAATTGTAATATTTAGTCTGTGCTTCTGTTCCTGTACATGTCTGTAAAAAGGTATGTCAAAATTTGCCTGAATTTTACCTCCTATAATTACCTCCTAAACTCAGAGGTCCTCGGGTAGTTCTAGTCCCGTGTGATTAATGTGCATGTCTGTGATTTGGACTGTTTTTAGTCTGTTCGTTGAAGTTTTCATCAATTCAAAATGTCTTTACAAATAAGCTAATTTTAACTAGAATATTATTAATTTGTCACTGAACCTTCTCCAATCTAAGTATATATATATATATATATTCCCCCCCTGCAAATAAAAAGTAAAAAACACAAAAAAAAAACTGCAGTAAAGAAGCAACCCCGAGAAGTATAACCCCAATCATGGAGGCGGGTCGAGGGGCTTCGTTAGCATGGATGGATTAAAAAAAGAGAGGCTACAACTGTTTCATGAGAAATGTAATCGCGTGGATGTCGCCCTGATCGCTGAGCCCAACAACGTGGTGAATAGTTGTACAGAGAGTGATTCATGCATGTTTGAGTCATCTTTTTTTTCTCCTACATTCAAGACGTCAGTCAGCTCCCTCACCATAACCTATTTTAACCAACTGCCATACACACCCACTGCTCTTTACTTACTTTGTTCTTACCCAGCTTAGCATCTTACTTAGCAGATAGAATGAAACAATAGACTATTTTGTGTTAAAAAAAAAAAAAATTAGCATCTTACTTAGCAGATAGAATGAAACAATAGACTATTTTGTGTTAAAAAAAAAAAAAAACAGATCTTGTTCCTCTTTTGAGCGCCTTCTCTACTCTGTGGTTGGCATAGTAACAGACATGGAGACAGAACATCAGGCTATAGCTCATCTAAAACATAGTGTCCAGTAATAGCCTGTTTTCTTAAGCGTATCGAAGAAGCGGGCAACATTTAATTATGTTCAGGCACAGTCTGGTTCAGCGTACACTTAAGCTCAGAGCTGTAACATTTAGAGCTGCACATGTTCGAATGAAGTGTTCTCCAGATCAGCTACAAATAACTGTTGAAATTTACAGTCAATAATATCCTGTTTTGGGAGAGAAACTGTATTTCGTTGCTAAAGGTATTGTTGTGTTAGGCAGTGTGGTTTTTTGTAACTTTTTAAATCAGGGGTGATCAAACTTTTTTCACTTTCATTTTGAAGCTTATACGGAGCAGAGGGCCACAGACAACCTAATAATGAAGTGACTCATTCAAAATGTTGCATTTGACATAGTTTTGATGAGCCTCCACACCTTTAATAAAGACTTGGAACATTAATATTACATTGGTATAACATCAAAATGTTCAAATTTTTAAAATTTTACAGTAAAAAGTAGTACTTTTTGTTGTTTGGGTCAAGCCTTAGGGCCAACAAAAATTGGTTTGAGGGCCGCATTTGGCCCCCGGGCCACAGTTTGGACACCCCTGATTTAAGTAAAACAGAAAAGAGCTTGGTTTCATTCAACTTGAATATGAATGCATTTTTAATCCATCTAGATTCACCAACTAATTTCAAACCACACAAAAGCCTGTAAAGCCAGAACAGACCGATGGAGATTGGTCAACTAGACACATTTATTCTTTATTTTGTGATGCTTATGTGTCTGAAACAAGAAAAAATAGGTACATTTTAAATTTTAGTTATGTTTAGATGTCAATTTTAGAACAGAGCATCTCCAAAGCTGCCAGTCTTCTAGTATCCAGTGAGTAAACATCTAACAAGCAACACCGAAAACCATTTCAGAGCCATTTCCACTCAGTTTAGGTGGCCAGCATTTACAAATCAGCATTTAACAATCTCTCAAGACTGTTGAATAAGACTTACTTTGCCTATGTTCAATGAGACTTTAGCATTGCAATCGTTTTCATGTGTGAATTTCAACGTGGATGACTGAATAAAGACAACCTTTTGGCTCCAGTAGCACCCTGTGATACTTGATATCTAATGAGGAGAGAGAGAAAAGGCCATCTGGACGCTGAGTGTTTGTTTTCTCAGTACGTTTGAGTGTTTGAGGATATTCACTGCGCTATTTTGATATCCACCTGCAATTATGAAGCTATACGTCCACGGTTCTCTCTACAGTTTATGAATATTCAACTCTGATCCCTCTTTGTTGGATTAACATAAGCTCATGCAAAAAAAAAAGAGGTTAGAAATTCTTAATATGTTGCAAATATTTCACATTTTTATCAATGTAATGCTGTTGTGATATTAACATAGCCAAACAAATCAGTTTCCAAGCTACAATTACACGAATTTGCTTTGCTTTTCCTTCAATTTATTTGGACCTGTTTGTGGACTGACTCGAGCCCTACATTTATGTTCAAAAGTAGCATATCTCGCAGTAACTGAAGACATTTCAACCAATGCACGATAACAGAAATTGTATACACAAAATAGTTAAACGTGCCTTTTGCAAACCAATATGTAAATGTTTATAAAGTGTGCATGTTTATCCTAGAAGTTTACATGCCCCCTGCAGGCCTGAGCAAATCCAAGTAACAATCTTCAAAGATTGATATGTCGAACATTATTTACTATCATCTGCAATTATTCACACACATGCAAATATAGCCACAAATCACAGCATGTTGCAATGCAAATATAAAACCAGTTTATCCACCAATGGAATAGCAATGTGTGCAATCCTCACACATTAATAAATGGAAGTGTCTATACATTCCCTTAAAAAAGGCACAGGATGAAGAATGAATGTATTGTCAGGAAAAAAACAAGTAGCAATTATTGTAATTTACACCGCTGTGGGAGGCTGTTATGCCAGCCACTGAATGGAAAAGTTTTGAAATATATGTTGTGCTAAAAAAAAAACTGATTCTGGAGTTAACTGTATTTATACGAAGTTAAACATATTTTGGCTCCATTGTGTGTCCAACATTGTACCCTGGCCCAATGAGACCCATAAGAGCTTCTGTTGTATTGCAGACTTCAGTTCAGACCTCAGAACAATAGGTCCTTGTACAAGTCCTTGTTTCATTGTCGTACCTCTCTGTTAAAGACCTGGCGGACCTTTTTCTGCTCAGAGCTGTTGGGTCTGCAGCTCCACAGGGCCACTCTGTTGTGTCATCGCCGCTGAACAAGCTCCATAACCTGAGTCTCGCACTTGCTGTTAGAAGACAATGAAAAAGAGACCAGCACAAGTACTTTGGCCAAATATTTAAACTTTGACCCATTGCGAAAAGCTTGGAATCTTCAGCTTTAGAATGAAAAATATACAGCATTTTGGTTTTACTTTCAACTTAAGAAACAGAGTTGGGAAGTAACCAAATACATAAACCAAAATACATATTCAGAATGAATGACCAATTTTGAGTTATTTTATTAGTTGCTTTCCTCAAATTAAAGGAATTGTGGTGCTCTTGTGGTGAGTGTGTGTGGAATTTCCCTTCTCAAATCAGTGACAAAAAAACACATTGCAACAAACATGACGTTGTTTTTACTCTATGTTATAATTTCAGAATGCAGTACTCTGATTGAATGGTAACAAAATACATACAAGCAGTATTTTGTACCTAAGTACATGTTCTTTTCCTTTTGGCATGGGTAAAAATGTTCAGTTTGTGTACAATAAGGGTTACCAACCTGGTGCCCATAGGCCCCGGGCACCCTTTGGGTCTCTCTCAGTTGCCCGTGTGAACCTATTCTA
Source organism: Chaenogobius annularis (assembly GCA_015082035.1). Lineage (NCBI taxonomy): Eukaryota > Metazoa > Chordata > Actinopteri > Gobiiformes > Gobiidae > Chaenogobius > Chaenogobius annularis. Next base: position 722,763 of record BJKM01000066.1, on the reverse strand, counting down.
AATAAAGAACAGCTCAGCCAAAGCTTTGTGTCTCGCCAAAAACTCTGCTTGGCCTATTTATGCGAGTGCTGGGAGCATGTACAACTTGCAACAGTTGGGATAAACTCTAAGTCACTTTTAATGTTTTTAAATACTCCCAGTAACTATACAAGCTTCTGTCGTTGCCAAACCGAAAGTGATGTATCCTACGTATGTGCATGGACAGCACTGGATCTGCAGCTCCACCCACGTGCGTCCCCCACATGCGCCACCCAAGTGCTCAGTTTTGGTTGTTTTTTTTGTTGTTAATTTTTTTTTTATGCGTATGCAGTTACTGCCTGATCTGTGCCCATCTGTAAATGTGTAGAGTGTAAATTGATCAGGTCTGTAAATTAAAAGTAATCTCATGTTGTAGTGCAGGTGTGTGAAGAAGTGCTCCTCCTTTAGTCAGTTTTAATTTTAACAAATCATAATATGAGAATAAATATCGGAAGATATTATTTGTTCTAAAAATAAACACAACGCAAAACGGAGTGCGTTACTTACCGCGACATGCGCATTGTTTTCTATCTGCCGCACTTGTACTGTATTCTCAAACAAACAATATAGGCCTTAAACACAACAAGTTTAGACATTTTGGAGAAAGTCTTTGGTCCTTTATGAAGCCGCTGTCCTCAGTCCACGACTCAAGAAGTGACAGACTCATTATTGATCTGTGTCAGCTCTCGCTGAGGTGAGGGACACATTGGCAGTTTGGGTAATGAATAAACACGCATTTAAAGCACATCTTTTTGTCACTAGCAGAGGATCATTTGTGCAGAGGTTGTGAGAAATCTATGTGTAGCTCAAAGCTAATTCTAAGGGTGCATTTGGCCTTTTAATGTGAGCAGAGGTGGTAGTAGTTTACTCAGTTACATTACATGCTAGTTACGTACATTTGCTTGAGTAACTATTTCAAGAAATGTTTCTTTTCATAGTAGTTTTCTGACATACTTTTATTCCTGCTTGAGTAATATTTAGTTTGAAGTAACAGTCTCTTACTTGAGTAAAAGTGTTGGTTTCTCTTTTCACTGTGAGTAAATCTACAAGTGACAAAATGATTTGAACATTTGTGTATCTTGAACTGCTCCTTCATGATTTAGTTCCTCATTGTTGTGTCTGTCCTAGGAAAATACCAAACCTTGTGCATTATTAATATTGTCTTGTCCTTCACATTATATCAATTTCAAATGATGAATCAGATATGTTCAGTCAGTCTTACTTGAGTAGTAGTACTTTTTTTGCTCTTAATTTTTTGGGGGGCTAATTTTGGACCATAATTTTTAGAAAACTAGGAGTGGGTCCAAAGTTGATCATATAACTTTAAAGGGCTGTACAGTTTGTTGTTGTTTTTTTGTCCTGGTGTCAATAATTTATAATCAAATTTATACAACTTTAATAAGACAAGTATTATTTCAGCATTAAAATAGGCTACTATACACCCCAGGCCAACTGAATCTCTGAAAAAAATAATAATCTAAATTACCGACCTGTTTTCTTCTAAATATCTTGGGGGGTCCCCCAAATCCCCCCTTGACATGAAAATGTGGGATTTCGTTTAAAGTATCAGGATCAGAATAAATAAAACCATAACTAAGATAATGCAGCAAATTACAGGATATATAATATATCAGTTTTAATGAAAATGCTCATACTTTTTACAAACACAACTATCAAACAAAACATCTGCTTCCAAATCTATATTTTTTTCTTTGAATTTCAAACCATTTTTATGGTTGTTCTTTTTAAAAGTTTGAGCACCTGCCGCTCTGATACTCTCTGCACGGCCCTGTACAGCGCGATGCACGGCAAAAGACATCGTGTTTAGATTGTGTCAGCAATGTTTTAAGTTAAAGACAAGCAAAAAGGAGACGAATAATGCTCCATACTTTGTGAGTGTCAGGAGTTGGCTGTTACAGAGAGCAGAGGAGGAGATATCAGCACAGGACAGACACAGGACCACCATCAGACCAGGACCAACACAGAACTAAACCAGGTCTCTCATTCAGCACTAAAGTCTTAAATCAGGACAAATTTGTTTTACAGGTCTAACCGAAACCAGGACTCACACAGGTCTATACGAGCCAGGTCTATACAGAGACACATGAGGAGAAAGTTAAATCCTCAAACTTCAGTTAAGACTATGTTCTTATATTTGCATTGCACCTTTGGTTTGAATGAGTTAGTGCTAGATTGAACACAAAGTATATTGTATTGTGTATTTCCTAATATTTAAACGTGTTTTGTGCTTTATCACTCACTGGTTCCATATGTGAATTATGATTTGGTTTTGAAACCAAAACGCATTATAAAAAGACCCAAACAGTTTCTCACAGTTTAACAATTATGTAATTTGGTTATGCATAAAATTGTAGGCTCATTTAGGCTAATTGAACAGGTAGCCCTCGACCAACTCCGTGCTCATACAGGCAAGGCAAGGCAAGGCAAGTTTATTTGTAGAGCACAATTCGTACACAAGGCAATTCAAAGTGCTTCACACAACAGGAAAAAATGCATTAAGATCACAAAGACATGGCAGAAATCACAATCTTAGTTCAAGACATAAAAGAGAAGAGTGCAAAGAAAAGCATTTCAGTCATATGCACAGCCAAACAAAACAGTTTTTAGTTTAGATTTGAACATTGCCAGAGTAGAGGCCTGTCTCACATCCTCTGGAAGACTGTTCCAGATTTTAGCTGCATAAAACTGAAACGCAGATTCCCCATGTTTAGTCCTGACTCTGGGCACCAGCAGGAGGCCGGTCCCTGAGGTCCTCAGAGTCCGAGATGGTTCATATGGCACTAACATGTCCGAAATGTACTTTGGTGCTAGGCCATGGAGAGACTTGTATACAAGCAGAGCTGCTTTGAAGTCTATTCTCTGAGCCACAGGGAGCCAGTGCAGAGACCTGAGCACAGGACTAATGTGATCGTACTTACTGGTTCTAGTCAGGACCCGAGCAGCGGCGTTCTGGATGTACTGCAGCTGTTGTTTTGCATCCACACACTGATCTGTTGATGCAGTGACAGAGTGAATCCACTGGTCCATATTCACCTGCCGTCACTGAAACATAGATCTGAGTGTCGTCTGCATAATTGTGTAGACACATTCTCGCTGCGTATCAACTGACCTAACGGCAGCATGTAGAGGTTGAACAGAAGGGGTCCCAGGATTGACCCTTGGGGCACCCACAGCACTCAGATCTAACAGATTAAGACTGAGGCTTTGCCCGCGTCAGTGTTCAGGTGGATGTCATTTGTCACCTGACAAGAGCAGTCTCAGTGCTGTGATGAGGTCTAAACCTGACTGGAAAACATCAAATGAGTTGTTTATTAAGAGGAAATCAGTGAGCTGTTGGTAAACAACCTTTTCAAGGACTTTGCCCCAAAATGGCAGATTAGAGATGGGCCGGTAATTACTCAGTACTGCGGCATCAAGACTGCTCTTCTTTAGGAGAGGCTTTATGACCGCAGAAGACATTGGGAATGTTCCAGATTGAAGCGACATGTTAACTATTTGAGTGAGTGGTGCTACAAACTGTTCAGCACAGACTTTAGAAATCTGGTGGGTAACACATCGAGGCAGCATGTAGATGAACTCAGACTGGTGATGATCTCCTGGACAGTTTTGTCAGTTACAGGTGCAAAGTGAGTCAGCTTTAAGTGTGTAGGTGGTTTGAGGGTTATTTTTTGCATTGTAGAATTGATAGCATTTTTAATGCCCTGAACTTTGTCATTAAAGAATAATGCAAACTCATTACACTTGGATGTGGAAATGAGTTCTAACGGCAGCTGAGCTGGAGGGTTTGTTAATCTGTTTACTGTGGCAAACAGGACATCGACTTGTTACTGCAGCTTCCAATTATTTCAGAAAAATATCCTTCCCTAGTTCTACATAAAATGAGGTTGTACATGTACAACTTTCTCTCTGTAAATCTCTTTCTGAACCTGGAGCTTCGACTTGCGCCATTTTCGTTCGGCCCCGACGGCACTCCCTTTTCTGTGCCCTGACCGAATCATCATTTCTCCATGGCGCCTTCTGCCTATTTTTAACATTTTTAGCCTTCATAGGGGCAATGGTGTCGAGAACATTCAAAACACTAGATGTAACAGAGTTTCAACAAATCATTTACATTAGAACATGAGACATTTTCAAAGTTTATCATTTCCATAAACAGTTTTCCCGTGCTGTCATTTATGTGTCTCCTCCGGACAATTGCAGGACCAGCTGGTGGTTTGGGAAAAACAGACAGGTCAAAGAAGACACAGAAATGATCAGACAGAGCAACATCGACCACATTGACGTTTGAAATATTAACCCCTTTTGTAATTAGAAGATCTAGAGTGTGCCCTCTGCGTGGGTGGGGCCACTCACGCGCTGAGTAAGACCGAAAGTTTCAAGGACAGCATGAAGCTCTTTAGCGTTTCTGTCACAAATATTATCAACATGAACATTGAAATCACCTGTTATAACCAAACCAGTAGTCCTCGGCCCTAAAAAGTTTGGTGACTCCTGGTTTACAACCATTTTGAAGGCATTTTTCTGCCTTTTGTGCAAATATGCATGATGATTTGTAAAGGCCAAGCTGGTTTGAATCCCGGACTTTTTTGTTGAACCGAACCGTCCCCTTAGGTCAGCAATCAGCACTCCTTTGTGTCCATTTACAACAAACCAGATTCTGCTTCTAACTTATACATTTCCACCAAACTTGCAGAATGTTGTTATTTTTATTTGCTTTATTACAAAACAGATGCAAACAACATGACTCAGAGGGGAAACAAGACAACAACGTAGCAGGGCAAACAAACAAATGTAGTCACCGAATACAAATATTGTAACCTCATTAGAAGATACAACAACCTGCAGATCCTTCTTGAGAGGAACTAAATAAAGATGAGCCTTGACCAGTGTCCATCTGCATCTCTCAGCCTCTTTTAATATTGCAGTTATGACTAGGAACTGTGCTTCTCGCTCTCCTTGTTAAGTCACCAGTATTGATGTGCCCTTGAGCAGCACCATTAACCCCGAGCTGCTTGCCGGATGACATTAAAGAACTATGAATCTACTGGGCTCTTTCAGGTGTCAGCGCCTGATTTTCAGAGGTCAAAAGGCAGTGGCACAAAAAAAAAGTTTATATTGGTGAAAGTTGGCCACAACACTTAGTATGTAAAAGAAGAGCGGGCTGACATCTGGAATGGGTCAGCAGCCAATCACAGCCAACACAGATTGACACAAATTGACTGTGACACCTCATGGGGAAGTGTGAAGGAATCTGGACCAATTAACGCACAAGAATTGAGGATATGAGTTTCTGAACTTAAATAACCTTCTGCTGGTGTAGGAGTCGAATAATAGGCATTTGAACAACAACAAAATCTACATAAATAATAAATCAGAAGCGCATATTGAGCATTATTGTTATTTTTTTATATATCTTTAGTGATGCCCATCTTCAACCAATGCTATGAGTCGCTGTTAGTGAAGGCCATTTGAAGTTTGAACAAGAACTAAAGTCTCAATAAGTCCAACGTGAACTCAAAAGAACAACTTGACAAAATTGTGATGTAGCAGGATGTTCAAATGAGATAGAACCAATGCAGTCTGAAGAATTAGTTCTTTGTATGCCCTACTACTTTGACAAAATGTGAGCAGGTAGAGTTTTCTCCGGCTTCCCTTTGTAGTCCTCTCTTTTTGAGAGCAATGAAATGATTTTTGAAAAAAAGAAAAGACATTCCCTTTCATGATTAGAAAAGGTGAGACTTGGAATGAGAATACAAATGCATGAGGAGACGTTTCAGGATTCAGAAGTTCTGCTCTGAAAAAAGAGGAGTTCATCTTGGGTCTTTCAGTTGAGATTTTCTTATTGGTTTTAAGTGTGATAGCACTTTTTCATCATGGAATATAAGGTTATTAAGAATGTGATTTTGTATTGTTCCTGTGGAGAAAAGTGTTTTCTGCATTGTGCATGTTTTAGGTTTATTGTTGGAAAGTGGAGTAACCGGACAGAATCCACACAGACACAGGCTGGCGCTTCATTACATGTGCGTACTAACCATGGGACGGATATTGAAATTCAGTGTCACGATTATCATGAGCAAAGTAGTTTCTTGTTGACTATTATCACGATTATACAAAATGTAATACAAACGATTATTCATATTATTGCTATCCTCTCCCTAGTGTGCAAGACTAATTACTGTTAAATTCGACAGGGGCATCTGGTGTAAAACCTATATCTTACTTATTACGACATGGATTTTCCCCATAATGTAATAAAAAAACATACATATGGATCCATATGACTTAAATATGTTAAATAGATGCCCAGCACAGTGACATGCAGATGCAGGTACACATTGCCCGGATCATGCTCAGGATTTTTTTTTTTCTTTTTTTCTCGTCTAATACTTTGATCCAGGGTAGGTTTATAAGATCTGTAGCCTTATTTTGACTTCAAACAGAGAAGGAAGGGCTGTCAGGAAAGATAAGAGGAACAAAAATCTATAGTGAAGTTTGATTTGTCCGATGGCATTGAAGGCAAAACTCTGTAGCTGTTGTTTTGTTTGGCATGGTGGAAAACTATCGCAGGGATTTAAGTTTTAAGGTGGCTAAAGAATTTAATGTGAACTATTTTGTCATTCCAAGTGCATCTGGGTTTGTTTTGTTATGGTTTGAAGATATTGCTTGTATCTCAATTTGAGCCTGGGTTCTTCATGTTTAACCCAATATGCCTTAAATCCATGTGCTAACTTAAGTGTGCCTCGGTTATCCCAGAAAACTTGCCAACCAATCAATTTACCAACAACAACAAAATAAACAGACCAAAAATCAACTTTAAAACTGTAAAGTTATTCTATTTAAAATGTATTTTATCAGCAAAGAAAAATCATATTAATAGTTTTTCATTTGAAAATGGCAAGAATTGGCATCAGGATTTTTCCCATGGACCTAAAACATGTACATTTGATCATTTGCAGTGACATCACACTGGGGGGACAGCATGTCTATAGAGGACTCTTCCGACAGATAAAAAAAAAAATCTGTCACTCAATTAAAAAAATCAACTTCATAGTTTTAAACGATAATTCATTATTCTTGATTAATCACACAGCGTGCTTAAGTCTTTAGACATAACATAAAACTTTGTTTTCACATTTTCTTAATTCAATTGTTAAATAGTTTTTAGAGAAGAATTTAATTAATTCACAGATCCAAATACATTAGCCTATTTAAACAGCTATAGTGGCTATAATTAAGTCGATTCAATAATATAGCTGTGTGGTCACATATTTCATGTAAATGTATATGACCAAACAATAGGCTTAGTGGGGTTCAAGGCCCTTCGTTGCAGCTTGCGGGTGTAACTGGTTCGTATCGTGACAGGTACAAGCTTTGGTTGGCCTGGCATATTTCAGTGTTCTTTGTTATAGTTTGGTGGAATATTTGGCCCGTATTATTCATTTTAGCTCTCACACGTGATCTTGATTTTCATAACTGAGTGCAGGGTGTTCTACTTGAGATGTTGTTCTGCTGCTGCTCATAAATATCCGCTGCTGAGTGATCTGCACTCGTCCACGTGAGGACTGATTGATATTACATGTAAAATGAACCACGTGATATGAGCTCTGCTCCTGTGCCTTCCTCATTTAGTCAGGTAAAGCCTCACTGCATAATGTAAAAGAGCATGTTTAGTCCAAACAGACCATATAACTAATCTTTGTCAATTTGTGATGCATGCGTACATTTTGTATGATTAATAGCATGAGTTAATGCGTAAAATAACATTTTCAGGAGCCAGGAAGAAGGCCCAGCAGCTTTAAAGGATGGGTCAAATGCAGATCTTAGGCAATGCTGCCTCATAAGTCATTCACCTCAGTAAACTCCAAAGTCATCCATCTCCTTAAACTCCAAAGTCATCCATCTCCTTTATCTCTACTCTTTTCTCTAGATTTTGACAGTTTTGGCATCAACATGTGTGCTGGCTGACATGGCAGGTGTCATGACATGCTGACAAATACAGAAATAATGTTTTGATGCCGTTTGGAGGGACTACAAAAATACCTGCACCTCAAAACTTGAATTGTCACTCACCCTTTTCTCTACTGCCCCACGTTGCACTTTTCTGACAGTGCTTTATATTTCACTCCGCTCTAGCTCTGTACTTGTGGGTATTTCCATCTCAATTCAGTTTTAGATATCAAATTGCTTGACTCTTCAATATTTTGTATCGTAACATGGCAAGTGGTGAGTCATTTCTGGCAGATGTAGTTTTTGTTCTTCTCATTTGAAATTCAATTTGCCGATCTCAGTCTTTCGGCCAAGAGTACAAAATAACGAAAGAATCAACCAACTGACCAGTTTGTAAATTACGCCGTCATTGGCAGACATTTAACTTTTAGCGATTGCAGTTTGGTGAATCATTTTGAATTGTATTTGATTATTATTTTATTGCTTTGAACAATTTGATCAACTATGTAATTTCTCATGAATTCATTTATAACCAGTGAAGTAACTTGGAACATTCTGTACCTAGAACTTGTGATTGAACGTCAAAAAAATGTATGTCAATGGCGGATGTGTCAAACGTCCAGAGACGCATTAGCAAAAAACAGATAAAAAAATAAACTGGTGCTGCTGGTAAATATATGTATCACACTATAGAGTCTGAATACATTTGAATGAATGCCAAGTTTAGTATTTAGCTACTTATTGTCTTCAACAACTCTTGATGTTCAATGAGGCTTAAGAAGGGCACAGAAGATAAACCTACTCTAGACCGCATGAGGCTAGATCCTATAATACAGTTCATCCTGCACTAAAACATGTTGTCGATAAGAAGCTTGTACACTTCAAATGTTGTGTGAAATCCTTGAACTTTACTTCCTCTTCCCCCCAGAATCAAAGGTCAAAAATTACCGGAGGGCTTGTACACACTGTATATTTTATCTGGATGAAGTTAAAACTATGGATCCCCCTAAAGTGCATGTGGATGTGATTTGCCAGTTCAGCAGAAAGACACAAAAGAGGAGAAAAACAAAGGTGGAAGATGGCTGCAGGCAATGGCAGAGTGTATGAAGCGCTGATCTCCAGTTACAGTGCTGTGGGTTAAACTGCACTACACAGGGTCTCACAGTCCTCTTCGCAGGGGCATTACAGCAGACGCCCTGATCTTTTTAGCAAAGAGTGAGATTGCATAAAGTGTTTGTAACATTTGCCTGGAGTTGTGGGAACTTTTTGAGGCACTATGTTGTAAAGTGTATTTGTGTTGTATTTTCTAGGGATGGGACGTGACAAAATAATTCCCACAAGATAAGATGAGACAAATTGGGTCCATGAGAACGAGATAAGACCTTTGTTTTTACCTGGCCTTGTGGAAAACAAGCAGGCACTAAAACAGGAATGGGATCAAAGTACAATCAGATGTAAAATCATGAACTATCCTGTGGCAACATTTTGAATTCAATCATACCATTTCATCATTAAGTTGGAATTGATGTTAAACTGACGTGGGAATCTGGAGGTCCTGTTTACTAGGAGGGAAAGCTAAAACACTCTCTCCTCTTGGGCTCAATATTGACTATGATTTAAAATGCTTCCTCTGAAGACCGTCACCTACATGTGTTTAAATGTACATATTTGATTTAATATTGTGTTTTTGTACGTTAGAATGGGCTGGAGCTGTGCAGGGTGTTGTAGGATCTTAATAGGATCAATAGAACCTTAGCCACCCGGGCTAATCCCATCTGCACTGGTTCAAAGAAAAAGATGCCAATGCTTTATTCGATTTTTTGATCAACTGGTAATAGTGAAGCCGTGTTGTAATAAAATATGAAGTATAGTTCAACTTCAGCCTCATAGTAATTCCAATCAAATAATGATGTCAAAATATGTGTGATTAGCCTTGGTCACAGAAAGCATTCTTGTTAACTTCAGTTCCAACAACCTCTTGTGCCATGACATGCCATGACATTCGTTTTTGTATGAGTTTTGTATAAGTGGTAAGAGTGCTCAAAGACTGTGCATGATACTGTATAGTATACAGGGGTACACAGCTCGCTTCTAGCTGTGTACCCCTGGGCAGCTGTGGCTGCAGAAGTAGCTTACCACCTTCATATAAAGAGTGAATGAATAATGACTTTGATGTTGTACTTTGAGAGTCCTGTCAAGCCTGTAAAGCACGATTCAACTGTGGGGCTTCAATATTATGTTTAATGTTACAAAAGCATTCAGTATTCAGTGTTTGCTCATCTGATTTGATAGCGTGTACGACAATGTTCTCCAAACATGTAAATGCTGAAAATGTGCAATAAAGCCAAATAAAGCTATTCAAACAGGAATTTTCAGTACAAACTGTACCTTACCTCTTTATATTATAGACTCTTGCTGTATTTGGGGTGGGCACATGTAAGGCCCCTGCAGTTTGCCAAAAAGTCTTTGCTGTCCAATGGTGCTTGAAAACTGTTTTCATTGCTGGTAGTTTTGACCTGTCATTCAGATTTCATGGTTGTCCAAACGTCTTGTCATCGCCGCAGACATTTTAACTCGGGGCTCTTGTTGGACTGCTGATGCCTGATTGCCTCGGTGACCAATATTCCTCTCACGGCCGCCTATAATCAATGACAGAAGGTCACATACAAAAACACACACACAAACTGAGATGGCGTCGCTTACATATATTTTCATGCAAAACAGTGTGGCAGCTGCATAATCAAAGCTGCACGCCCCGGTTTAGATCAATACACTGGGTCGTAACCTCAGAGATGAACCATATGGATCATCAATAGACTCATCAATCACACACTCTCTGGAAATGGCAGAGGTGCAGCAAAAGCCTATGTGTGTTGGAAGGATTATATCAATATGTTTGTCAGATAAAACTAAAGGTGGAAGTCGTTATTAGAATATACTGATGGTCTGAAGTGTATCAACGTCCAATTTTTTTCTTGCCGGGGTTGTTGCCGTTCTTCATCTGCCCCCTGCTGTGCAATTTGTGTATTATTTCCGTACGTCTTTTACATCAGATGCCTTTTTTGTTTGTAATATTTGTATGGCATTGTATGGTGAGAGTATACATTCTGATATCTGTCATCAATTTACAAATCATGCAGTTTTGTGCATGACAACAACAACAGCATCTCCTTTTATGTCCGAAAAGAGAGTGGGAGGATGTAAAACACATACTCACCTCACCACCTGTAACTTCACCTGGTGGCGTCATCTGCTAGTCTCCGTGAGATCATTTTAATGCCATACGGTGAAGCATTCCAGAGCTCTTGAGTGTAGCATCTACTATATATGAAGGGCTTACCGGTAGTATTGACTCATATTTAAAGGTTATGAGTCTGGTGTCAGATATCGACCAGGCTTTAAGTAAGAGTATCTGAATCCAGCCAGACCCTTCATGCCTGTGTGTCACTCTCAGCAATATATGGACAAAGACTCCCCTCTAAATGTCCACAAGCCATAAACTTTTATCATACGGCCATAATTAACATCTTGGCACTTCATTATCATTCTGACCCTCGGGGGCAGCAGTGAGTGACCTTTCTATTAAGTCGACATTGGCCCTAATCAAAGTACCGTGGCTCAGGAATGAAAAATGAAGGGGTGTAGTGATCTGGGAGTACATTAGGGAGGAAAATAAAGGAGCAATAAGAAACATAATGCAATCTTACAAATCAAATTGTCTGCTACAGCATCACCAGGGGCAAGGCTGTTTCTCTGTCAGTGTGCGGATTTCATTGTGTGACATCATCCACGTCATTAGACTTTTATGAAAATGGTTGAGTGGCAGATGTATTAATCAATGGCAGTTTGGAAGTTAAGCCGTTTGGAAGTGTTAAGCCTGGTGGTGTTACTTTGAAATTGAAAGAAAAATAATTGTTGCTTTTTGAAATCGGGAGAGGTCAGTACTGGGCAAGAAAGAAAGAAAAATACTCTTTGAGAGCTGCTAAAGCGAATGTTTGTTAAATTCAGCAAGGATTGTATAAGTTTTGACAGAATTGACTTGATAATCCATTTGCAAGACTAAAAAAATTATAGGAAGTTTATAGAGATATGTAAGATTCTGCACACCAGACGCATTCAGACCTTATTGCAATTTGCATATGCAATAATATGGTTTTATCATTCAAATGACCTGTTTATAGAATGAAATTGTTATTGCAAGCAGTTCAGTGGCATTTCGAACAGCAATTTGATAAAAAGCCTGACCTTTTTCTGAGTGGCAATTGTCTGAGAGCAGAGCCTTTATGCCGCTTGTTGGAAATACAATGTGAGCATTCGAATAGCTCGTTTTTAAATTGATATATATTTTTGTATCCATTACGTAAGCAAAAACAACAGTGAACTTTCCCCAAAGCGGTCAGAGAAGGATCAAATCGGATTTTAGGGGATTAGCAACCAGTGTGATAAGGCTATATGGTTTTACAGTGAGTATAATGCAGAAGTTAAGGCTGCATACACACATCAAAATTGGGACTTAATGAGGTCTAATACCAGATGTAAACCAGGACTAGAACAGGACCAAATCTAGGCTGCGTCCAATTGCAAATACCAACACTATTCCCTTCATATGACACTATTTAGGGGTCAGGCCATTTTAAGTATAAAAGTATATAAGTGTTTGAATGACCAGCAAGTGGACTTATTCCAACTCAATCAAACGCATGAATGAAAGCAGACTGAAGAGCTACTTTAACGCACTGCTGACCCGTGATTATGAATAAACCACTCTTAACCACTCTAAACCTTTATGGTGTAAAGTCGCTAACGTAGCTGCTTACCTTATTTAGCGGTTAAAAAGTTAAATCATACAATCTGTTTAAAGTTTATTGTTTAATCCATATTAAATATAACTTGTATGATAATTATTAGTCTATAAATACGTGCTTGTCAGACAGATTCGACCGATTATTTATTGCAGAAATACATTTGTATCAGAGTTATGCAGACTTTTGTCACTTGACCCATTGTGAGGATAAAGTAGTGAGCTGAGTGTCCGAATCTTTCTGGGAACAAGTGCGTTTTAGAATATGCTTAATAGTGTGACTAATCTTGACTATGTAGTGACTGCGGTGTTAAGGGCAAGGGTGGATATTCGGACTAACCCAAGTCTACATCAGGACTAAACCAGGATGAAACTATGACCAAACCAGGACAAGTGCGAAAGAAACATAAAATATCCCTGTTTTGAGTCTTGATTTACATTATTTCTGTTATTTAGTCTTCTCGGAAATAACATTAGCCTGTACTTTATAACCTTTCTTTACAATGTCTTCACTCTCATTACATGGGGTCTTTTGAGTGATCGTTGTTAGCCTAATTGTATTACGTCTCCACCAGCCATTTTTCCTCCCCACTTTGAGCTCTTTTCGTGGGGATCTCAGGCTCAATTGAACCCATAATGACAGCAGTATGCTTTAATGAGCATGTGGCCCAGAGCGACAATCATTAACACATCAGCCTAATCTTTCCTCACCCAACAAACCAATTACCACTGCAGCCAAATGGGACTTCTCCTCCTCTGTCACCTGCACCTGGCTCTGCTCTGTCCACAAATGTTACAAGGCATTCGAGAGCCTTGCACACGTACACTTTAGAGACGAGAGAGACGGCCGTGATTGCAGTCACGGCGCTCCTCACCTGAAATGGCTTGTCCAATCAAGGCTCTTCAGACTGATATTTTTTCACCCAACAATGGCGCCCAATAAATGGAAAAATTAGGCTTCGAAATGTATAGTCTAACATTTACCTGGACATAGAAAGATTATCCAGAAACAAAAATAACTCATTTTTTTTGTTAGTAAAATGTTGTCCCAATTTCTCACAATTATAAAGCCATAATATTTTGATGAATCAGTAGCTCAGTGATCAGTGTGTTCCTTACAAATGGCTTGGCGTGTGTGATTGAGTGATTGGTGGTGGTCAGAGGAAATGTAGGAGCAGATTTCCTTCATTTTACCCCGTGACAGCTGTGGCTTCAGAAGTAGCTCCACACCAAGTGGATGATGGGAGAAAATGAATAATGCATAAAACTGAGTACGAGGACTTTTTACCATTATTATATATCATTACTTTCTGTTTAAAGTTATTTTTCCCCCTGCTCTTAATGCAGTTGCTTCCTGGGCTGCAAACGACAGAACACACTCTGGACCTAATGTTCTTTTGTTTAATAGTCGTTATTATTGGCTTTCATTTCCCAGCTTTGTGTTTGTACAGATGGAAAACCTGACAGAGGTTGCTCTCAGCTCACTTTAAGCCTAAGGTACTTGGGAATTGAACAAATTAAACCATCTAGCCCGAGGTGGCAACATAAACTCTCAATTATTAAGGAGAGAAGCTTTTTGGATTTACATGTGGGACACATTGAGTCCTTTGGGGCTGGAAGACTTTGACTTGAGACCTTTTTTGTGATTGTGTTACAGTTATTACATACCATCACTGCCGTTTACCTGTTAATACTTTTCCTGTTCGTCTTCTTTTTTTTTTTTAGGATTTTTGGCCCGTAGGCTTTATTATACAGGACAGACTGCGTGAAATGGGGATGAGAGAGAGAGAGGGGAGAACATGCAGTACATTGTCAGAGCCAGGATTCGAACTCACAACCTCGCATGTGTGCTGTGCCTTAACCACTCGACCACTGGGCAGTAAAATACTTTTCCGGTTCAGCTAGCAATTTTTCAGTGTTTTTATGCATTTACGTATGTGTTATGTGGTCAAATTATTCTCCACCACTTTCAGATTGGCCAGAATACTTGGGTTGATGAGTTGATACTCTGATACGTGTACTGCAATGTTTGATTTTATTATTGTAAATATTTGTACATATCACATGACATCCAATCAATGCCAGGTGTGTCTGATGAGGAGCTAAACACCCAAAACACATCTCACATCTCTGTGCTGCACAACAACTATTCTTTTCGTTGTTACCACATGTTGTTCGCAGTCTCACCTCACACTCTCACACATGCAGCAGACATCAATACCTACATGTTGAACAATTAGCCACGCGCTGAGTAATTATCCACTTTTCCCACAGAGCATTTTGAACCGGGCAACAGTGCACATCGTCATGGCAACTAAATATGCTTCAAATGAGGAATTGTCAAATTAATCCCACTTCCGGGAAAGGTATTCTGATCGGGAGAACAGGTGTGTACAATGGGGAGAGCAGAAATAATCACGTCTGCTGCCATGGCTCTGTCAGGGCCTTGATTCAGCGCAGACAGGGACACAGAGGAGGGCGGGCATGCGACAAATCACCTTCAAGACACGAGCGCTTCAAGACTTGCAGAATGAGCTCGATAAACAACTGACGTTCTGATGTTGCGGGTTAGCCTAACCCTGACTACTCAAAAAGAAGACACAAAAGTATTCCAATCATTAACGGCGCTCTAGCATTTTGCTGTTCCTTGAATGTTACAGAGTGCATTTTTTGTGCTGACGCCAAACCTGGATAAACCCGGGATATCAACTGTAACTTTGGGCCTTAAGTGGATAGTAAATTGAGGCTGTAAATTGAGACATTTTTCAATCAAATCAATTAATCAATCATTAAAAATGGGTTAGCAATATTTGGAGAGCAAATTGTACTAAAATGCAATTGCAATGCAAAGTGTTTTCCATACATAAAAATACATTGAAATCACAACACAAAAAGCATTTTAAAAAATCACATTAAAATGAATTTTAAAATTCCCTCAGCCAGAAGAACAACTAAACAGAACTGAGCCTAGATTCGAACATGGTCAGAGTAGAGGCATGTCTCACAACCTCAGGAAGGTTCATGTTTAGTCCATGGTTGGTTTTTGAAAGATGATATTGCCTCTGAAAATATCTCGATAAACAATATTTTCTATTCTCTGAGCCACAGGAAGCCAGTGCAGAGTTCTGATGCTCGTACTTCCTGCTTTCTATTTTCCAGTTAATCTATTACCAACTTTTCTCAAAGAAGTTGATGAAAACAAGAAATTGCATCCCTCTTGAGACAGCGAATTGCCACTACAAACATAATCTCCCTATTTGGCATTTTACATTTTTCTTACTCCCAAAGCAAAATATTTCTGACGTGTTTTCAAAGCCCAATGTCCTTCACGCTCATCTACTGCTCAGGGGGCTGGTGGTTGCTTGCTTCTGCTCTATGGATGACCTGTAAAGTGTCAGAGGCGGCTGTGCGATTCCCAGGCCCTCTCTCACCAGCCATTCGGACACAAGCCTTCAGGAGGTGCAGCCTACTCTTCTGCTGATGCTTATTAAGTGCACTCTTCCTCTTTAAAAGCTGCCTTAAGCCCGCCGGGCCCCATTTGAGCCCTTTTTATACAGGCCAACTTGTCTACACAATCTCCTGCCTTTCCAAAATCTGTGAAGGGCACTGCCTGTCAAAAGTGGTTTCAACTACCAGATATTTTCTTCGATTGTCAGGTAAATTTATCACAAAAGAGCGCAGAGAAAGATGGTTAGTACAATTGCTTCCGCTAGAATAGCTGAAAATAAAAGGTGTCTCTATTCATTTTAAATTGGGTTTATTAAGGTGACAGGTTAAGGTTATTCTGCCTCTTAACAGTGGATTTTAAAGGCTGAAAATGTGTTTGCACAAAATTCTTTTTGATAGACTTAAATTTGTGAAGTGTATTTACAAGCCTACTGTCTAATTGAAGGACACATATTATGCAAAATTGACTTTTTTCAGCCTTTAACCATGTTAATTATCATTAATTAATTAACCAACATTGTTCCCTCATCAAAAGCATACTTAGAGTAGCATTTTCTTTATTCGCGCTAGTTTGAGGAATCCTGGTAAAAAAATCCTCACCCCTCCGACAGTCATAAGCAGTCATAAGTCCTCTTTGGAGCTCCGCGATAACTGATGTTTCTTTGATAACTGACGTAGCTCTGACGTGGCTCTGAGAATCTTCTTTGCTGTTTTTAAGTCCATAAATCATCGTCAGACTTGTTCTGTGGCTTTCTGTTGAATTAAAATATTCACCAACTTCTCCATCCATGGATGCTGTGTCACCAGTATAGATATTTTACTGTATTTTGGCTCAAAACAATAACATTTAAAAAAAATTGTATCTCCCACCTATCTGTTAACATAGTTTGTTTTCACCCTAAAGGAGGCGGGGACGTTCTGGTAGCACAGGAAGTGACATATGACCGGAGACATCCATAGGGCTGGGTAAGTAATCGAAAGATCGAACGATGGTTAATTCAATCGTTAAATCGTCCATTATTTAGAAGGGGTTTTTTAATCAAGAGGTCCACAGTCGATCCACTGTCAGTAAAAACAAGTGGTTTTAAGCAGAGGTCCGACTTTGTAGGAAGAAATCTGAATATTATTTGTATTAAGTGGCACAGATTAAAAGTCTGTATAGTTTATGTTCATGAAATCATAACTAAAAGCCATTTTACTGTGTTTTTAGAAAGACCAAACAAAATTGAATTGAAAATCGAGGTCAATCAATGTGAGAACAATAATAGGGATTTATTTATTTTCCATATCGCCCAGCCGTAGCTGACCAGAATCTTCTCTCGTCATCTTTCACACTGACACTTTGATAAAAAAATTAAGCAATATGTTATGTCACTGGTGTGATCTGTGCAGAAGTTAACTTTCATTCTTGCGTTACTAGCTCAGTTCAGGGTATTTAAATCCAGCCTTAAGTCAGTCAGAGCCATGAATGGTCAGAACGACACAAACAGGAGCGTCACTCTGGAGCTGCATTCAGCTGCATTCAGCTGCACTACTGCACACACACAGCCAAACTACTGCACAGAGAAATGGGGCTGCGTTAAATAATGGGGTATTAATCTGTCAGTAAATTGGATTAAATAGTTGTATTTTAGAGAGTCTAAGCTTTAAAATGATGTATAACATTCCCAGAATATCGGCCGATAATATCGGTCAGGCCCTAATCCAAATGTGTCTCCACTGCCATAAGTGAACCATACTGGCCTGTTTAACGGGTCACGAATGGTACAAGCCTCAGATTGGATAACAAAATGCCAAAATGCATATATTACCAGACAATAATAATATCACTGACCGTTAACCCTGCAACGAGCTGCGACAGAAAATCCGGAAAGCAATCTGTCATTTTGGCAGGTTGAAATGTTTATATTTATACGTAGGTTTCAACATAACTGGAACAAACATCAAATAGCACAGAATTTCATCTTTTACCACTGCCTTCTTGGACCTATTGGGCCGAGATAGAACTTTTTTCTCTTTCCGTTCTCCTTTTAGTGCCACAGTGGTTCTGACATGATGGAAAGGGAGGAAATATACATAATCTCATATTTTGTAACAGAAAACATATGACTTTATCGATAAATTAATTATTATTTTTAATTATTTTTAATACAGTGCATGTTAATGGAAAGACATGACACATTGAATGTATAGTAGCCAAAGGCTAATTTCCATACTTTATACACTTTATATAATGATATAAATAGATAAAATAGCTCATGATGGATTTTTGCGGACCCTGTTTGTCATATCGATAGATTGGAATTATCTCTTTAGAAACCACTGCTGCTGCTACTTCCAAAACTGTTATACAAATGACTGACTGGATGAATGACAGTATAAATATACTATACATTTATTGTATTTTACTGGCGTGAATGCCATTTTGACCTCAGCCTGTCCAGGGTGTGCAGGTGGAAATGAGTATTTGCTATAATCTGGCACAAGCATCTTTCCTGTTGGCCAATGTGTTATGTAAACATACTAATAAACTAAACTATACTAATAGAACTACAGTTGCTGCTACTTCTACTACGTCTTTGTTGGGATGGATTGGAACACAAATCAATTGTAAACTTAAATTATGAAATAGAAAAAAGAAATGGCCGAGGAGTTTTGAAGAACAAAGCCGGCTGGAGGGAGAAATTTAATGATATCTGTAGTTGGACAAGTTGTTCTAAAACTTTTAAATGTGATACAGAGGAAGGAGTACAGTGTATTTTTTCATTCTTTTCTTTGTTTGCTTGTACCTTGAATTATTTTGCCGACACCCAACGGCCTTCAATTGCCTCTGATGCCAGTTAAAGTTGCAAAACAAAACGATTCCTGCAGCGATTGTGGCTGCTGATAAAAGTTTATTTGAGGTTCTTTCCACAAATTTTAACTTGTCATAAAAGGAAAATAACCTGACTTTTTTTTTGTAGCCGAAGAACAGACTATGGAATGTTCAGTGTCGTCTATGTTATGGTAAAGAGTTCAAAAAGCAATTTCATTCACAGCAGGTGCACAGTAGCAGTGATAGCGCATGTCTTTCCAGTGTTTCTGTGGGTTCTCATTGTACCTCCTATTGGTGGTCTTTGGTTTCAAATGACATCAACACATTCCATAATATTTAACAAAGGCCGAAATTGTTATTGTTAAAAACTGGGACAATGGATTTTTCCAAACCATAAAAGAAGAAAATATTGTAGTATAATAGTCTTGTTTCGTCCTTGCACGGTGTAGCCAATGTTTTATGCATATTCTTTGGGACGGATCTCTCCTTCACTGTGGAACTTCTCCAGGTTTCTACTTCTTCCCAAAGAGGTTTTGGTAGTTTTTCCTGGCCGAGGAGGAGGGTCTAAGGACGGGGGAGCTTGGGACATCTGTCTGAGGACACGAGATGCTGGGATTACCAAGTCCCTATGAACACAGTTTATTCTGTTTTTATTCTGTTTTTTCCACTGTAGCCCCTCGAGGCAACTACTGTTGTGATTTTGGGCCTTACAAAAATAAATTTAATTGAAAATTGAAGATGCTGAAGAGTCCAACAAAACAGCATGGTCTTGAGGCGTTTTCACTAACAGGTACTGAGATCCCCTGACATCCTTTAGCTGAGAAGATGGCCTCTTCGGCCATTGCTAGTGGGAGACAAAGGAACAAAGGAACCCACTCCCAGGTCGGGGGCACCTGGGGGGGTCACCGACCAGAAGTCTTGTGTTCAAATGTCCAGCAGCAAGGAAAAGAACGAGAGTCTTGCAGTGGTCTTTTAATCTAGCCTTGGAGGTGTGGCTTAAAGTGGGAATAACTTTAAGACTGGCTTTAACGCTCAATAAGTCTTTTTGTTTCAACATTGGACAATTTTAATTTAAACCAGCATTGATAAACTTAAAGTCAGTGTGATTTTAAGAAAGGAGTGATTATTATGGGGGACCTTAATGTAAACTGCATACAAAATAATAACTAGTATAGTTGTAACTTAACCCAAGTTGTGAAAGGCCACAAACACCAGCAGCACACAAATTCGTTTGATTTTTAGTAATAAGCCAGAAGTTATATCAAAATACTATATATGATAACTGGCCTGTCTGATCATAACATGGTATTGATCACAAGAAAACTAACATACGTTTTATCACCGAATGTTGTCAAAAGGAGTTTTTTGATATTCCTAAAAATAAGTAAGAGGATTTTTAAAACTGCAATTAAAATGGATTGGAAAGACCTTATTTTTGGTGGTATAAACTAGAAATGATCTGTCAGAATTTTACAGGAAAACTTCAGTCTAAAATGAATGACTTCTCAGTTACAGTAAAACATAGACACCTTCTCCTGGGTGGATGAAGACATAAAAAGACTCAAAGAACGAGACGGCGCTAAACAAAACCGCTGCAAAATCAAAGCTGTCTCATGAAAGATTCAAATTAGTATATTTGAGGAACAAAGCAACTACTATCTTGAGGAACACTCATTTATTTATCTCAATAACAAAATATATATATAACGCTAATTCAAAATTGACTTGGACTCAGATTAAGAAATGAACATGTCAGCAAAACAATTTTTCAGAATCCATTTGATGTAGCAAAGGCAATCAGTACTTTGTGGATTCAGTCACCGCCATTGTGCAGGGCTTCAAAGCTGAACCGACTAATTTTATAACTAGCCAACCTACATCATAGGGCATGCTCTTTCCCATGTCCTGTGTCTGTAACAGAAATCACAACAATAATATAATCTCTTATGAAACTTAAAATCCTCCTCCTGATTTACAACACGATGAATGACATGGCCCCATCCTACCTCAAAGATGCTGTAGTCCCAGATCATCCAAACAGAGCACCAAACAGAGCACCTAGCTCTCAAAATGCTGGACTTCTGGTGGTACCAACAGTCTCTAAAAGCACAGTAGGAGATAGAGCGTTTAGCTACCAAGCTCCTGTGTTTGGTGCAACTATGCTGGCGGGAGTATGACAGCTTGAGCACAATCCTCTGCTTCCTTCTACTTTTCCTGTCAACAATATTTAATATTGCTCTTCACCTGTAGTCTGTTCATTGCTTTTCACATCTTTCTCTCCTTCTTACACTTTCAAACATTACCAATTGCTGACCTAGATCCGGATGCTCCTCAACTGCCTGGAGGGTCAGTCTCTGCTCCAGATGAACGTTTCTTCATCTGCCTGGATGAACTATCTTCTTAGATGAACCACCCTCGCTCCTCCTGAGTGGTTCTCGCTCCCAAGTCTATCTGCAAAGGAATTTGCTAATTTCCTCACTGCCGCCTTTCGAGGCAACTGCTATTGTGATTTTGGGTGTTACAAAAATAAATTGAGTTGTAAATTTGAATCTTAGATCTTCTAGAGCAAAAGACATTTACGGAATGAGCACATTAATGATAAAAGAAATCAGCCCATCAATATCTACTCCTGTGACACATAATTAATATTGCATTAAAGGAAGCAACATTCCCAGCTTCCTGGAAACCTGCAGTGGTATCCCCAGTGTTCAAAAACGATGACCCAGCCCTCTAAATATAGGCCCGTCAGTATTTTGTAGGCTGTCTCAAAGATATGTGAAAAATTATGGACCATATCATAACAGCTCAGTCTCACTACATCCAATACATTTTGGATCGAGAAAGAACCACTGAAGTGCAACTGCTACATGTTTTTTATTGAAAAAGTAAAAGCACTGATGGACAAGGGAGGGACTGTGGGAGCCGTCTTCCTCGATGTACGAAAAGCCTTTGACTCTGTTAACCACCTGTTAAACCTCTGGAATCATTGTACGAATAAAACACTTCAAATATTAGACAGGCAGCCTCATTGTTATCACCAATGTCACATCCTAATCCTCTAATGCATTTGAAATGGTGAAAGTGTATTTTATTTAGCTTAATAATGAAATGTAATGTGTTGTAATTAAATATGTACTTTTTGTTACTGTTGTATTCACTTGCCCGGACTGCAGATGGAAAGTAGCAATTGCTACATCTGATGCAGATCATCTTTTCTTTTGAAGAATAATGAATTTGTACATGGTCCCTGATAAATATATACTAAACTACACTAAATTAACCTACACAAATATAAACTCCACTATTTGTTTAGTGAATAAAATTCTACATGGTTTAGCTCCACCTCCTTTTTCCTCCTTTGTCACTGTCCAATCTAACAGCTGCACCAGAGGCACCTCTAGAGGGGACTGCCGTATTCCTCTGTGGAAAACAGCATTCAGCCCGGCTGTGTTCTCCTTTCCAGCCTCACATCCCTGTGACAGAGGCATCATTTCAGTCTTTTAAAATAAATGACAAAAAGTGGCTAGTTGAATCACGAAATACTGAGCAATAACTGTAGTATTTTTCTCTTTTCCTAATTTTATACTGTTTTAATTATATAAAGTGTGTGTTTTAATGATGATATGTATTTTGCCATATTTATACTGTGATTTTTACTTTTTACATGGATTATTACGTTCAGGGTGTCTATTACAATTTGGCAGCCGATTCAAACTAGCCTTTTAGTTTATCCGGGTACATATACATTGCTATAATATTTATTGATATAGACCGTCTCACTGAAGACTAAATAAATAATAAAAACATTACTTCAATCACTGCATTCACAACTTCTGCTATTGCAGTAACTTTGAGCTTTCACCCCCAAAGTCAGAAACGTTTATTCTTTTAATGTTAACTCTTAAAAGTCTCTTATTGTCTTAACTTTTTGCTTGCTTGAACATCAACATTCTGGTTCGATTGGTGTCTCTTTATTTATCTCCTTGGAGTCGCTTCAACCATAGTCATATCTTTCCTAACATTGCCTTTGAATACAAACTAGATTCGGCCTAAACTTTGACTCTGTCCTGTGCCTCAAAGCCCCACTCAAACTCAGAGGGCTGCTCCCACATCCACCATGCTGCGGCGCACACACTTCCACAAAGGAGCATTAGCTTGGAGTCAGCCGCTGTGCGCACAGGTATCACAGTTTGAGTTAGCCGCATGTGGGACTAATTGTCTCAGCATGGATACACTCAGGCCCTCGTTCATCTGGGGGTTTTGTCTCTTCTGTCCTCCTTCAGCTCCCTAATACTCTGCTTTTGTTCTTATTCATGATGGGTAGTGCTGTTGCTGTATATTTTTATAGTTTATGAAGTTCAAATTTGCTTTAGTGTTGGTTGTGCTGTATAGATTGTTGGATGAGCTATCAAATTTTTGGCCAACTTTTATTTTTTTGCGCTTAGAACGGGGCACAGAAAAAACCCTGCTTATTATAAGTGTTTTTAGTCATATTTAGACCTAGTTTGGTTGTTCATTCTTGTTTGATCCTGGATTATAATATTTAGCCTTGATTAAACCAAGAGATTAGTCCTGCAAGATGTAATATTTTACGAGGTGGTGCGTGGTCTGAATATAATTGCAGATGGAATTTGTTCATTTTTTATCCTTTACCAGGACTAGAGCAACAGATGAAACAAAAGGCATGAAAGTTTAATTAGACTTGATGAGAAAAATGGACACTGCTGTGATTGAGAATGTAGCCGTAAAAGCTACAACTTTTCTACTGCTCTAGTAATAGTATGGCAGTGGTTTTATTGTCACGTGGGGGATTTTAGTCATAAATAATTAACCTGTGTCTGTCTGTATGTATGTGTGTATGTATATATATATATATATATATATATATATATATATATATATATATATATATATATATATATATATATATATATATATATATATATATATATATATATATATATATATATATACACATACATACACACACACACATACACATACACATGCACGTACAGGTACACGTACACACACACACAATTTGAAAATGTGGTGTTTTTGTTCAATCAAAAACGAATGTAAGGGGTCCGTTTACCTGCTGGCCATTTGATTTTCATTTTGAAATGGGAAACCAAAATTGGAAAATAACCTGTTTTTCGTTTTGTGATCTCAAAGCGAAATAGAAAATAGGGTAACCTGTTTTTAATACAAAAATAGGAAAATGGAAAACTCATATTTTTTTTTATTTCACACTATAAATCAAGCTCTGTACGAAGTGCACAGCAAATCTCTTTGTTCCCCGGGGTCAGAGGCAGTGCCTCCGGGGGCAGGGCTCTGGGTGTGCATGTGCGTGGCTGGTTTACACCAAGAACGGGCAGTGAGGCACAGCCTCAGACACTAATCACCCTGATCAGTGTCTGAGGCTGTGCCTCTCTGGCTCAGCTGGGCTGATGACCGCCCTGGCCTAAATACCTAAAATGAAAAACGGGAAACGAGTTGTTTTTCGATTTTGGATTTCCCATTTCAAAATGCCACCAATTTCCTATTTTTCTTTTCTGTTTTGAAATTGAAAATCATTTGAAAGACTCATACACGGATTCCGCTGTACTCTACTCACACCTGGTAGTGCACGTCTTAACGTGACCCGTTCCACAATGTGAGGTTTAAAAGCGAAAAGTATTACTTAAAATTGTTTCCTCAAAGAATGACAATTTACTATAAAGAACAGAAAATTATTTTACCATGCTATTTTAAGAGCTAGTTGTCGGTCGGTTAGTTGCATTTGACCTTTATGGAAAGTAACTCCAGAACTGCCTCACAACCATTTGATTTTTTTTTTTTCCTCAAATAACCCAACATAGCAGAATTTCAGCCACTGGCCAAGCTACATGTGTCAGCCTGACTTCAGAGAGGAAGCAATGATTTAAAATTTACCTATCAGAGCTGGAGGCCTTAGGCACGAGTCTAATCAGCAGAGCTTTGAAGGTAGAGGACAGAGTGAAAGGCTTGTGTTAATGTAGTGGTCATGTCCTAACTCCAGAGTGAATACAATTATAGATTTTGTCCACTGGTTCGCAACCTTTTTCAGTCGCGACCCCCGTAAAAAACAACCGTTAACTTTCACGACCCCCAAACACTAACCCCCAGGTTGAGAACCACTGATCTACAAAATGTAAAAAATAGTGGTATGTTAAAAATTCCGCTCTATCAATAGCTGGCATGTGAAATAAGGTTAAAATAAAACAATAAAACATATTTGGAGATATTTGCTAACTATTTTGGTTTATTTGTCTTATAATGAAAGGGTAAAGGATAGTGGTCTGTGGTATTTTAAGCACTACTGGCCCCTCGGCCTCCAGTATGGACAGTCTTTTCTGGGGGGAGGCTTGTTGTGTCCTTTGTTTCTCGCTCTTCTGGAAACCAAGCCCTGGCACTGACTTGTCTGTGTTTTTCAGCTCAGCCATTATATCCTGCTCTTTAAGCCTGTCTTTTATCTTTTCCATTACTCTAATGGCGTTGTCGAATTCCTATTTGAGTGGCACATTGTTCTGTACTGCAGCATGATAAAGATAGTGCCTGTCCTTGTGTGCCTTGATTTGATCTTGCACTAGGCCTTTCTTTTGGAGAGTAACATTGGCCTTTTTTTCGACAGCCTCTTTATCTTTGGCAAGTCTTTCCTGAGTCTTAGCTTCTTGTCCAATGACTTGGTGACTTGGACCTGATTTTCAAGCTTGGCCATCACTCGCAGAAGCTGCTCGCGGAGGTCCTTGACCAGAGTGATCTCCTCCAGGGAAGCAATTTGCTGGATGGTGAGAGACACCAGCTGCATCCTTGGCCTCTGGTAGAGATACCAGCGCTTCATGGTGATAGTACTGAAGCAATTCTCATGTGTCTTCATCGGTGGAATGAGCAGTTTTGAAAATAATCACATTGTCATTTTAATTGATTGATTTCCCACCGCAAATCTTTATAAGGTGATCTAAATAGTCATACAGGTTTGGTATAGACAGGGTTTTAGTCCAACACAAGGCGGCATTGTGTGTTTATAGGGGTTCCTTCTGTGATGACTTCTGCTATTGTGGAGAAGAGAGAGGTCTCCTCAGGGAACAATACTAACCTCCCTTCTTATTATATGATCAAAACAAAGCTGACAGAGAAATACTCTGTGTTACTGCACCAATGTAAGATAAAATACAAGACACACAATGAACCTAAAGGAAATGCTCTATAATGCTTAGTTTAAGCATGAGAACAGAAAACGCACGCTCATATACAGTTCAGTTCAGTTCAGGAACATTTTTCAATCTATATTTTCAGACAACAATATCTATTAAAGTAGAGTCAATGGGCATTATAACTGGGCAACATTATGATTTTCTTATAGCCTGCATGGCATTTAGGATATCTCCACAAAACTCAGCCTAAAATATTTGGCTTCCCACAGGGGATTCTATGATTAGCTATCTTTGAAATGTTCTCCTGAATTTACTCCCTAAATATGATATAATAAATACTAGCAGAGCTGTTTGACGAGTTTTTCATACAGTACTTGGTTGAGTGTGTTTACTCGTAGTGTCTGGGCTGCAGGATTGCTGCAGAAGCTCCAGCAGTGATGGATGGAGCAGATCTGTGTGCCACAAATTTGAATAGAAACAGAGGAAATGAAACATGACATGTAATAGAAAGTCGAGGTAACAGAAATGCTTTTGAACTTCAGAGGGTGCTTTTCAAATATACAAGATGCGTCAATCATTTGGATTCATTTTGAATGTCAAAAATGTAGTTTTTACAGAAAAGAAATGGTTACTATGTAAAGCAATATGTTGGTATGTATTTATTATTTATTATTAAAGCAGGTAGTTGCAGCAGTTGTACACAGGGTTGCAAACTTGTCACCTTTCGTCGGCTACTTTAAATCTTGAAATAAGTATTTCAAGTGAATCATGTATGTTCATTCTCTTTTTCTGCTTTTCAGATTCTGAAAGTTGTTTTACTGCATGCTAACATGAAGCTAAGTGGCTACAGCCTCTGTTTGCACTCTCAGTGCTGGTGCGTGGTGTTTGATTTTTACTACTGCATGCTCAACCAATGAGGCCGTTAAGTAGCTTCAATCTAGCGTAGCTCTTACAAAAGTAACAAAGACATGAGTGGAGATCTCCATGTTCGCGTTATAGCCTTGGTGCCGACAAAACCTATAAGCAGTGTAGGAAACTCATACTCAAACTCATACTTGAGTTAAAAGTAGAAATTATGAGTAGTAGTGCTCAAACTGTGGTAAAGACGGCTAGATCATCAGTAGTCACCATACACCACCTGTGTATTAGTTAACATCGGGCTGCCGACCTTAAGAGAAAATATGTTCTACACTGACTAAGAAACTGTTTTCGGGCAACACAGGGAATCAGTGCATTGTCTAATTGTTGGTCACATGAACATTGGACATTTTACACGAATCATGGTACTTTATAGCATGTTTTAGCGGCGAGACCAACGGAGTTCCCGCTATACCGGAATTGTGATTACAACTGAAGTAGGGCGGAATAAGGTCAATATTAGTTTGTATTATCTTAATTAATTTGTTTGATATGATAAAGCTATTGGACACAGAGCTCATTCTTAAATCTCTAATGCCTAAACAGTTGGTGATCCCAGTCTTGTGTTATTCTGAAGACTTAAGTTTGTTTTTTTTGTCATAGGTGATGTACTTTCCGAAATGCTCTAGAATGAAGGCAATTACATTTTTGTTTTTGTTTGTACAAAATGTTCCAAGACCCCCTTTTGCCTCTTGTCGTGAACTGTAATGTACATTGAGAGCTGAGTGTTGTAAAAAAAAAAAAAAAAATCACACTTTTCAGGCTAAAATATTATTGCAGAAACGTGCAGTGGCATTAATAGACTTTTGAGCGGACGTTGGATTATGTGCCGTGGATGGACGGTTAGTCTTTTCACTATCCCTGGGTTTGCTGCCCTTTGTATGTCAGAAGTACTAAATGTAGCAAATATTGTAGTCACAAGAACTATGTAGTTGCAGTTGCCGTAGTATTGTGTTGCTGGTAGTATCAGTGGCGTTTTAATTACTTGCTCCATGATGCAGTGTAACCAACTCCTTTTATGGTGAAATGATCTATTTACCTCTACATTCATGTTATGGTCATATAGTTAAAAGTGCTCAGTACGTGATTGAAGGTGACTCACTAAACTTTGGTGTACTTCTACAACTAACAAACTGTGTCCCATGCTGAACATGGCGATCTGATGACCCTCCCATCAGGAGCTGTAAAATGGACTGAACACACGACTTTCCGAGGGTAAAGTGCACTGTACTGCACCTGAACCTTGTGCTAACAATAACACACATTCACCACTTGTTATGTCCAGGTTAAAGTAATTAAAACTAATTGTGGCTCATGAGGTCAGACATTGTCATGACGACCTAAATCATTTTTATTTTAGTTTTTAGTTTCAACCTCAGACATCTTTCAGTAACATTTCTACAAATACGCGACAAAGTTTTCAAAAGGAAAGCAACCAGCAGGACACCATCTGAGACACAACTTCTACATTCAGACGGAGCAGGATTTATTTCACGCTTTGCTATTGCTCCAAATGTTCACAATTCTTGGGGAAAGATAAAATGCCTGTGTCCGACTTTAATCAGATATCAGTCATGGGGTGTAGGCTTCTAACTTTTTTTTTTTTTAATCTAGCATTTATTTGTTTCTTTGTGTTTTTAGTTCTCAAAAATACCTTGAAAAACAGGCTCTCTTATTTGAGAAAGTTTGCCTCTCCCCAGATCTGACCTGGTTGTCTCTACAGGTTTTTAATGCAATCCTGTGGAACAATCCAAGCATAGCAATAACATCTCCGTGGAGACAAGCAGGCAGGGGTGGGTGATATTGACAAAAAATGTATATTACATCGCTATTTTACATTCAATAGCGATGATTCAACAGAAATGTGCTAAAACATGTCAACAACAATCACAATAGTGTGGAAATATCACCTTAAACCTTTATTTGAAAGTTTACAACACAACTTTATAATTTGTATTTTTAATCAGCTCTTTTTGTAGCATTTTTCTCTATAAAAGATATATATAAAAAAAATACATTTACAGTATTTACCACCACTACAGGTGGCAGACCCTCCTCAAAAAAGTTAGTTCTCCTTTAAATATTGTAAATACCAGGCCGTTATGCACAGAGTTATGAGAGGATGACGTCAGAAATACACTACTACACTCAGAGAAAAGCTCTTCACATCACACTTGTCATCTTGTCCTCACCATTCACTTGGCTGTGTTTCCTCTCTCTGCTCATCTGTCACGCTCCTATCTCGCCCTCTCCTCCTCACGCGGCTCTCTTACCGCTGTGGGATCATTATCGTGCTTGGCTGTCCCGGGCCGCCACATTTATCCTCTGTTTAAGTACCTGAGATACACGTGTTCCTCATTTCCTCTATCATTCTTTTGTCCCACACAGTTCAGTCACTGTTCCCCCCCTTGTTTAATGTACTCTATTCATTTCACTTTAAGGGGGATTCTATCCCGTCTTCTCTGCATCCAAAGATATGATTCCCTCAAGAATGAATGTTCAACCTTTATCTACCATCTTTAAAATTTGGGTTTAACGTGATTTGCTCAAGACAATTAACATATTGATGAAATTGATAGCTATATGTAACGCTTATGGCAGTCCCACTCCCGGAAGATGAATACATAGGGTCGAATAAAGACCTTTGCTAAACAACAATAATTAAAACACACTATTATTTATTTTGTTCTAGATCATTTTTGAAAGTCACAACTTCACGGGTGTAGACTGACTGAAGCAAAACAAAATATGTTCTCCCTTCTCACATGTGGACTTCTTTATGAAACTTCTGCCTGACCTTATATTTATAGCTTTTTAAGTACTGGTATTGTACTTCTATCAGAGCATTTATA
The DNA here is from genome assembly GCA_015082035.1 of Chaenogobius annularis. Lineage (NCBI taxonomy): Eukaryota > Metazoa > Chordata > Actinopteri > Gobiiformes > Gobiidae > Chaenogobius > Chaenogobius annularis. Next base: position 692,769 of record BJKM01000066.1, on the reverse strand, counting down.
AAAAAACATTAGACATTGTCCAGAACTGCAGGTGGGTTTGATATAGTTTTGTAATGCCTTGTGATCATACACATAAAATGCACATACATCTTTTGTAAGTTTAACAACAGCTCATAAGGCTCATCGGTGTGCCTTTGTTGGTACCGTCGGAACAAACTTCAGCCGTCTCATCTGCTTCTAGCCCTGTAAGGAAAATATTTGCATAAGCAAATTACTGAAATTACGCTGACTTTAAATCATATTGTAATATTGCAGCATATTGCCAACTGTAAAATTCCAATATAATCAAGGCCTTATGAATCTTAAGGCAGTGATTATTCCCTCTGTATATGAGATTATTATGGCTGCCTTAATGTCACGTCATAACATGTATATTTAATACGGACTTCTATCAAGGCCTAAACGCAAGGATGCAAATGAACAAGTAAGGCCACATAAATAATAGAGACTACCTCAAGGTGGTACCACACCATAAACCCACTTGGCCTTGGTTTCCATGGTAACATGTTATTACAGCAGTACTCAAACTGTACACGCCACAGGGGGGTATTAGTAGTAGACTGCTGGCTTTACAATAAGACCCAGAATGTAAAATCTTGCTTAATTATAGTCAATGGGGGAAATACAAGACAGGGCCACAATCAAAAAACTTGGTTTTATTTTGAATGCATTCATATGTTCTCTTGGAATATACCATGTAGGTGGCAGAAGGAAAAGTACCTAACCAAATTATTCGGGTGCATTTAGTTTCCAGCAGCAATACAGTTGTCGTAGCGCTTGTATCATTATTAGTAGTATAGTTGTCGTAGCAGTCGTAAGAGTCATTGCAGTAGAATAGGAGTTGTAGCCCGTGTCTTCTTTGTAGTGGTGTAATTGCGTTGCTTGGAATTTTACACGTTATGTCATTTAACTGATATAGCTTGCATTAATTCCATGCTGTGGAACATTCTGTTCGGAACAAGACTGAAGGACCCAAAAAGGCAGAATTTATCATTTAAAGTTTATTAAAGACAGAACAAAAATAGTCTTGGAACAGGGAGTGGGTTGTGGGAGGGGCTGAGTGGATCCAGCGGCACAGCAGAAGAGTAGGTGGTGGCAAGCTGATTGGTGGGCAGGTGTAGACTGAAACAGGAGCTGGTCACATGAGAGGCACTGGAGCAAACGGGAAAACAAATGCAGGTAAGTATCAAAAATGACAACATAGCAAAATGGAAAGTAGCCTGAGCGTATATGCACCACACATGACGGAGCGATCTAGCACTGGAGACTGGTCAGCTCGCTGGAGTAGTAGGTGGTGTTTGGAGATGAGCTGCAGCTGTGGAGCTCAGCAGGAGGAGGAGGAGATGACGGATCCACCCAGGAACTGACAAATAAGGAAAAAACAGGGGAAGAGGGGGAACAGAGAGAGGAGGAGGAGGAAGGAGCAGCAGGGAAGGATCATGACACATTCTGGGCAAAGCAATAACATCTCTAGCAACCAAACTTCCACCGAAAAAGTTACATCGTGCACTTTTAGATAGTCAAGGCACTAATCCTTCAAGAGTCCAGACAAAAAAAGCAACATTATGAACCAAATATTATATTTATGGTTTGATTTATTTATTACCTCCAACTTGTTCCATTGCCGTTGAAGAAAGTTAGCACTGCCAAATGTTGTTGTGGGGCAAGTGTTATCAGCCACACACAGATTGTAGCACTGTGCAGGTCAATACACCCTCAATCCCTAAAAAAGTTTTGGACCAGCTCACTTCTTGTATTCCAGAATTTTTCTTTATCAATGTGTCAAAAAGGTGTTAAGAAATACTTTTATATGCCCTTTGCTAAAATGTTTTTGGTGGATAGTTTATACTTTGATCTAGAATCGTTTTAAGGACTTGTACCACTTTGACACATACACAAACCATGATTACTTGTATATACATTGGGCAGGTTTTGAAGTACTTTAACCAGGGTAGTTCGGTGATTTTCTGTACTTTGACACCTGGCTACACCTTTCTTTGCTTATACTTCAAAACCACATGACTTTTCACCCAATGGCATAATTAAAATTCTAAAATATTCATCAATAGCAGTGTGACATTTTAGAGCCCAGGCTTTTATCTTTGAGCAGCCTGGTGGAGAATATAAATGTGACAGTCAGTGCGAAGTATATACTGAGTAGTGGGATATACACTATAGAACAAAACTGGGGGTGTCAGGAAGATGCGGAGTTTGACCTGGAGCTACCCTGAATAATGGATGTTGAGATGGAGTTTGGAGAGAGGAGGTGGAGGCAGCATGTACTCTCTGTCCACTTTTGCTTGGCAAATTTTCTATTAAAAAATTGCTTTTGTTAACCTTTTCTTAAAAGTGGCAGTAGCGTTCTGAAGATTAAAACATTAAAATTACTTTGCCGTGGGCAGAGTTTGCCTGTATATTTAAGGGCATGATTCTTCGGGACACATATACTAATTGCAGCATTACCTGTGTTAAAAAAATTAGCCAGTATGATAAGGGGTTTTAATATAAGTTATATTATAATTGCCCACTTGAGAAACATTGAACAAAATCTGTACAGGTAATGCTGCAATTAGTACATGTGTCCTAATTGTAATGAGCCCAATTCAAACTGAAGCTGCTTTTGAACGCTTTGGAGTACAGACAAAAGGCTGGGCTCATTGTGAAGCTGACAGTGGTGGAATAAGTACTCCATTTGTTTACTACATTAAAGTAAAAGTACAATCACAAGAACAAAAAGTACTGAAACAATTTCACTAAAACTGAAATTTAACTTTTTCTTGATTCTTCCCAAAATGGTTGATTTGACTTAAAACAAGTGGGTCATAGCTTTTCCTTTATGTCTCACATGCCCACGAGCTTGATTGTTCTATTTCATCCGACGGTTGCCCAAAGGTAATAGAAAAGAAAAATTCAACAGGAAAACAGAATTTTAAGGGCCTAAAACCACTCCACGTTGAGAAAACTCAACCTCGTCTCATCTCAGATGCAGGATAGGGACTGATTAATACGAGAAAGGGAGACCGCCGAGAATACCAGATGTAACAGGGGGGCAGCAGTGGCACCTGGTATTCCCAATGTCTTGTCTGCTGAGTCCTTAGTCCTTAGAGGTCGATGTTGCAGATTGGTCTCGCTTTCGTTAGTCTCCTCCAGGGCAGCTGTGGCTACAATACAGTGTAAAGGGCTTTTGGGTGTCATTAAATGCATTATATAAATCTGATTCATTATTATTAAAGCATTGTAAATTACTTTCAACATGACCATACCACATGTCTTTAAAACTATGTATCTGGGACATACAACTCCTGCAGTGGAAACAACTTTGGCTACCTTTGGAATATATTTTTGACAGGAGGAAAAATCTTTAAGAAATGGATGATACAATCTGAATAATTAACAACTGATATTTATAAAAGGAAAATAAAAAGGGGGGGGGGAAATTACATTTTACCCAGTCATTGGACAAATATGCTAAGCAACACATGCGATAAAATGGTTGGTATTGTGCATTTCACTGGGTCAAAACTATGTAAAAAAAAAAAAAAAACGCAGGTGCTTATTGGGAATAGATTGTCTTGAAACAAAAGGTAGCCTTGTCGCGTGGGTAGGTTTAGGATCCGAGCGCTCATTAAGTTAGATGAAAAGTCCTTTATTGAGAGGACCGCCAACACGTTTTGACCAAACAGGTTGCTGCTGTTTTTGTTGATTTGTCAAAGGCCTTTGATTCAGTAGATCACTGTATTCTCTTGGATTGTCTGGATGCTATTGGGTTCGATAAAAAATTCTAAATTCTAAACAATGGTTTGCAGATTACCTCACTAATAGAACTCAAGATGTTTCTGCTGATGGCTTTCAATCTGAATTGTCTTACCTTAATAAAGGTGTTCCTCAAGGCTCTGTCCTTGGACCACTGTTATTTACAATTTATATACTCAACTCAATTGAGCATAATCTAAAACACAGTAGCATCCACGTATATGCAGATGATGCATTCTGTATGCTAATGCCCTTCTTGTGCACAAGTAATATTCAAGAAGATTTTCTCTCCATCCAACAAAACTGTTAATTTAAAATGATAAATTAATTCAAATTTTAAAAAATATATCCTGTTCTCCAAAAGACACTCTTGTGACCCTTGTGATGTATTATTACGCTTGATGGTAATATGATTGAACAAGTACCCCATTACAAATACTTGTTCATCTGGATAGATGATAAACTCTCCTTCAACATACGCATACAAGAGCTGACAAATAATCTTAAAGCCAGATTGTCATTCTTCTTTAGAAATAAAACGTGTTTTCCTCTTAATTGTTGAAAACAGTTAATCCAGGCTACATTTCTCTCAGTTTTAGATTATGGTGACATTATATATATGCATTCAACAGCAACAGTGTTAAAACCTCTGAACTCGGTTTATCATTCAGCTCTAAGGTTCATTACAGGAGAAGGATACAGAACTCACCACTGTGAATTATATTCTAAAGTAGAATGGCAATCATGAAGAGAACAGCACTGCATTTTGTTTGTGTTTAAAGGTCTAGTTGGCATTTTGCCTGATTATTTATCAAGTTTATTGCACATCAGTTCAGGTATTCACTGTTTGAGGTCTCAGGACATTTTGATCTTACAATCTCATCGTGTTAACACAGAGACAGGAAAAAAGGCTTTCAACAACTTTGCTTCCTCCCTGTGAAACAAAACCCAGATACTTTTTAAATTTAATCATTTTATGCCTTTTAATGATTTTATGAACTGGTCAAGGACTACCCGCACTTGTTTTATATAATTTTGTCTCATTGTATGTATATATGTGTTTTTATGTATTGGTTAATTTTATTGAATGTTTTATGTTTTTGTTTTAGTATCCCCTGTTAGTTTGTTGTTTATTTTGTGTTGTGTTTTATCAGGGTACCCACTTTTCTCATTGGGTTTTCCCTGTATGTATGTATGTATGTATGTATGTATGTATGTATAAATAAATAAATAGAATTAATGAACAGGTTTGTCTTCATAAGTTCAAGTTCATAAAAGGGCAACAGGTGTCGTTAAACATAGACAGGTCATGTGACTATGACATGTGAATAGAGTAAACAATGAAATACAAAGCCTATCTATATGAGACAGACCTGCAAACAAGAATACAACCTGTTTAAGTTACAGTGCTAACAAAAGGCAAAACCACCACACATGCGCCAAATAGACAGCATACATATTAAACCTCAGCACACTACTTAGATCACTAGACATCAAGATCATTGACTGTAGCGTCACTTTTGTTTTGTTCTTTCCTCTCTGCATCATATTCATTGTTTTTTTTACCCAACACTCTCAATTTGGAAACCACGAATCTAAAAAAAAAACAAAAAAAAACAGACTTGTCTTTCATTTGGAGGCACTGGCTTTTGGTTGAAATATCAATTGCCAACAGCTAAATGAAGATATATACGTACTATTAGACTCATCATGGAGTGACTAACCGGATCATGAAGAGTCCACGGGAAATTGTTTTGGGCTGTGATTTTGAAACCAGCTAATTTAGTCTGTCAGTGCAGTGAACAGTCCGATAAGCATGGATACAAGATTTAATCACCCAATAAGTCACTCTACTGTATTTTGTGGTTCTTACACGGCATCCCCCAGTTAGAAAGTTTGAGCTTCATAACTTTTAATGGTAATGAAGGCAAATGGAAACCACAAAGGCGAGGTCACTGCTTTTTTAATAGGGGTCTGCTTATGTGCTGTATAAAATTGATAGTGTATTTGTGAACTTTTGTTTTAGAACAACTGATGGCGCTGTAGAAAGCTCTCACACAACAAACTTCATGTCATCTTTCATCTCATCCAAAACTCTAGTGGTCTTCTTCTTGGCCTTTCATCTTTACACTCTTTACCCTTCTACACAATTATTCACTATTACTGCAGCTTACGTAAATTGTTGATGCACTTATTTCTAATTCATTGTTGTTCAAAATTATTCAAAAGAGAAAATCATATGTTGCCCACCAAGGATATACAGGCAAAGTCACAGGGTGAGTACAATGTGAGACTGTACATAATATGTAGACATACAGAGTACAAAATAGTAAACGTAAATAAACGCTTATCAATAGTTATTATAATGGCACTGAACGATGAGAATGAGGCAGCAAAGAACATCTGTCAAAAACCCCAAACAGAACTGATAATAATTTTAAAAGGATGAGTTGGAATTGAGGAGATAGGCCCTGACCTTGTGAGTGGTCATGCCGGGGTGGAGACGGCAGCAGGCATGAGACTTCACAAGTGTTTTATAATGTCAGAATTTGAGCTATGACTGACTTGCAGGGTCACAACCGGCTAGCCTTTGGTTTTGTGGCGTTCCATTTTCTTGTGATTTTGTTGTAACATGTGTTGACCCTTATTTACTGAGAGTTTCATTCTCTGTTGTGTGGATGCATTGAAAAAGCACAAGGATTTGTGAGGTTGCATTAAAAAGCGAATTATACGTGAGCCTGCAAGTTCTGATTATTGATGAAATTAGACAGATAGTCAGTGTGTCCCCACCACCAGGTTTCAAAAGTGCCACAGCTCATTTTTAATATCGCACTTATTCCTATTTTGTACTGCATATTTTAAATGTTAGCGCACCAGTATATGACCACCTAAAGGCAAAATAATAACACAAAATGTCTAACTCATCTTTTCTTTGCATCCACTGTTAATCTTCTAATTACTACTGGCAATGTAATGATGCTGAGTCAGTTATTGCACATTATAACTGTTGGCAAGTCTGATCACTAAAGGCATTCATTTATCCCATGTTTACTGTTTAATATTATAATTGTGTTAAGTTACTTAAAGGTCTTAGCTCATCACTGACTAATTAAGTTAAAAGTTAGGAATAGCTTAAAGGGGAACCTGGCAAGGGTGACTTCTAGACACATTTTACTTTTACATATACTGCAGAAGTTGTCAAGTTTTTAACCATAATCTAATTGCATAACTTTTTGGTGAGGGAGAAAAAAAAGTGGGAAAGCTCTTGCATTGTAAAGTATGGAGGGTGATGAAACAAAATTATTTTTCACACATACAAGAGCTGCTAGACATTATCAGTACTACTTTGAAAAGATATTTGTCGAAAATAGAAAATTTCGATGTGAAGGACGGGGCAAGGAAACTATGGGGTTTAAGAAAAGACAGAAGTCCCAGAAGAACTGTGCTGCAACACAACAATGTGTGTGACACCAACACAATAGAGCATTTTAAAAACAGAGGTGAGGAAATGTACTTCGTTGGTTGTTACATTGCAGCTCCAGTTAAAAGTGAGCTATGTAACTTTACTGGTGCAGGAGCATTAACATTTGAAGAAAGACATTTTTAAAAAATATGAACTGCTAAACTAATTTAGTAGTTCTATGCATTTCAGAATGTCTTTGCACAAGTTAAAAAAAAAAAAAAAAGGAGTTTTTTTTTAATTTATTTTTTATTACATTTTTTTCACTAACAGGATAGTACGATGGAGTATAAGGGCCAACCCAAATTTAAAAATAATAATAATAATTTAACGAGAATAAACTCATAAATTAACCTGAATAAACTAATTATTTAATGAAAATAAAGTCATAATTGAACGAGAATAAACTCACAAATTAACGAGAATAAACTCATAATTTAACGAGAATTAACTCATAATTTAACAAGAATAAACTCATAATTCAACGAGAATAAACTCATAATTTAATGAGAAAAAACTCATAAATTAACCTGAATAAAACTAATTATTTAATGAAAATAAAGTCATAATTGAACGAGAATAAACTCACAAATTAACGAGAATAAACTCATAATTTAACGAGAATTAACTCATAATTTAACAAGAATAAACTCATAATTCAACGAGAATAAACTCATAATTTAACGAGAATAAACTCATAAATTAACCTGAATAAACGAATTATTTAATGAAAATAAAGTCATAATTGAACGAGAATAAACTCACAAATTAACGAGAATAAACTCATAATTCAACGAGAATAAACTCATAATTTAATGAGAAAAAACTCGTGAATTAACGAGAATAAAGTCGTAGTCAAAATGGCTTGGATGAGTTAAAAGTTAACACCAAAGCCCACAATAGATATCGAACTTTATAATGCGGGCCTTTTAGACATCACAAACAATCATTTCCCCCGTGCAGTGCCCCCATGTCCTTCTGGATAAGGGTTTGGAGACAAACAGTGTGCAGTTAGAGGATGCTCTTAGTCCTCTGGGGAGCATGGAACTTCATTTGTGTACATTTTTTGGCAAATTTCAGCCATGTCACACTTGCGGTATTTGTTGGGTTACACATGTGTTGTTGGAGCTGCGCTCATGCATGGCGATGTGTAAGCACTATATGTCTTTATTAGCTATAGTATCCCCTCATTGTAGTTATCAGCCTGGGCTATATGGGTGTGTTAGGCTTGTAGTTGTGTTGTGTTAGGCTGTAGTTGTGTTTAGGCTGTAGTTGTGTTACTCGGATGCAAGAGGCTTGTATGGATGATGGCGTGTGCGTAAAACATCGCTCACAAACATGAACACAATTGGTTTCATCCATCTTCTTCCGCTAGACAATTGGTTCATGCCCAAAAAAATGATCACCACCAACCACCACTATGCTGTCCAGTGTGGGCTGGTGTTTTACCAGGTTTGTCCAAGGGATGCCAAAAAGGTTAGAATCGGTGCGTAAACTGAGGCTTCCCAGTGCGCACGGCTCCTCGGGCTTTACAGAGGCTGTAGTAAAAGCCACAATGAGCTCGTAAGAACAGCGATTGTGCACAAAGTCCCAACACCGAGGCTCCTCCCCCTGTCTGCGGGCGCTGTGGCACGGAGCACGGAGCACGGCTGGTCCACTATGGCTACGCCATTGAGAAAGTAAAGGGTTGATCCAACAGTTTGTGAATGATGTGTAACAGGGAAGGGGCTGCTAAACTGCACTGGCGATCTGTCTTGCTTTTATGTAGTTCTAAGATGTTTACTCTTCCAAGCCCATTCTTTGCGTCCTGGCCGTGGGGATTGCCCACGTCACTTTGAATCGGAACATTGACACCGGCCCCTAAACATTTGAATGACGACTTTATTTTGACTACGACTTTATTCTCATAAATGTATGACTTTATTCTCGTTAATTTATGAGGTTATTCTCGGTAATTTACAAGTTTATTCTGGTTAAATTATTAGTTTATTCTCGTAGTGCCCCGCAATTTTTAAAATTTGGGTTGGCCCTTAGACTCCGTCGTAGGATAGTTTGTTGTTAACAGTTCACAGTTAGTAATACCTAAATGACTAAATATAGTCTTTGTGATTTGATAAGTGCACCTTTTCAAATTACATTGTGCAGATAAGTTTAACCTATCTGGAAAATTACTCTGATTCCTGAATTTTATGGCTTCTTTCTTTGAGGAGTTTGCATGTTCTTCTTATTCCAGAGTGGATTTCCATTAACTCAAAACATGCACATGAAAAACAGTAACCTATGCCTGACAAGTTGAATCAATGGCACAGAAGGATGGATCACATGAAGAGCACACATACCTCTACTCTGACACCTTTGTAACATTTGAACCAGTTAAATCCTTGAGGTCAAATCCTCAACACAAACGATCTCAACAAGATCTTAGTGCAGTCTTGGAGCACCAATAGCGTCAAGGCTTTGACGCTATTGGTGCGTGACATGAGCTGCAACAACGAGAAAAAACATGTCATGTTAAGTACACTGTTATAGTGGATTAAATTAATTAATTAATTCATTTTATTTATTTATACAGGGAAATTCAATGAGAAAAGTTCTCTTTTTCATGGGTACCCTGAAAACAAACAAACAAACAAACACAGGACACTAAAACACAAATAAAACATTCAATAAAATCAAACAATGCATGAAAACACATTTATACATACAATATGAGGTACATTTATGTAAAACAAGTGCATTGGCACTGCGGGTAGTCCTTGACCAGTGCTTTAAAATCATTAAAAGGCATTTGAATTTGAATTTGAAAAGTCTCTGGGTTTTGTTCCACAGGGAGGAAGCAGAGTTGTTGGAAAGCCTTTTTTCCTGTCTCTGTGTTAACACGATGGGATTGTAAGATAAAAATGTCCTGAGACCTCAAGCGGTGACAACTTGATCTAATAAAATAATCGGGCAAAATGCCAACCAGAGCTTTATACACACACAAAAGGCAGTGCGGTTTTCTTCGTGCATCCAATGATTGCCATTCTACTTTAGAATATAATTCACAGTGGTGAGTTCTGTATCCTTCTCCAGTAATGAACCTTAGAGCTGAATGATAAACCGAGTTCTGAGGTTTTTACACGGTGGCTGTAGAATGCATATATATTATATCACCATAATCTTGAACTGATAGAAACGTAGCCTATAAATGAAAGCGATATGAATAATGTGTGGATGTTTTTACAATCTAATCAATCAGAAATACTTTTGAAGTGTCTAATGAGAGGAAAGTCTGGTTACCACAGTTTGAGTTGCTGCATAATTTCACTGCGGAAGATAGATTATAAACTGTTATGATTCAGTTCAGGCCTCAGACTTTTTTGTGTTGGTTTTTGAAATACTTGTTTAGTAGTCAAGCGAGCAACACCATCAGGCCAAGTTACAGGTCAGGGGTCTCATTTAGAAAACTTTACGTGGAATTCTTACAAAAAAAAATTTCATACGGACAAACACAAACGTTTTCAAACTTGCTAACTTCATGTTTCATTTAGCTCGGATCACCTCCAGCCTCATTTCTGAAATCCATAAAGTACATTTGGAGTTTTTTGACCATTTTTCCTACATTTCCAAATCATGTTTTCTGTTTATAGATCACAAACTTAACATGGGAACTCACCAACGCAACATTTTTGTAGGTATGCATGCTTTATGAGACCCCAGATCTGTGGAGAGGCAACGCCACTCACAGTATTTATTTATTTTTTGCAATAATACGTGTAATTGAATAATGTGTACTTCAGTGTGGAACTTTCCCAGCACAGCAATAGCAGGTAGCGGAACTAGCACAAGAAAAGTTACCGTACTTATTGCACCTTTAAAGTCCATTTGACGATATGATGGTTCTCATGTTTATCATATTATTCATTTTTTTGGTGGTGTATATAGTTATAGCTTTACATCAGTCAAGTTGCAGTTCAGAAAAAAGGAAAGGAAGTAGTGCTGAGTTCTAAAACAGAATCCCTCTGTCTGACTGATTTTTTTTGACAGTTAAAACAATGAATGGAACACAATAATGGTGTTATCAGGTATTTTTATTAGATAAATCAGAGTTATTGTCTAATTCATATGGATTTTGGTCCTGGTTGCTAGGTAACAGTTGTGGAATCGCCTTTACCTATGTCACATCTGCTGCTCATGTCCAACCAGGAAGTAACATATACAATATACAATTCACCAAAATTGTCAAACTGGGGAAAAACAGGCTTTTTGTTTCATATTAATATTTTCAATTTTACTTAAATAGTGAAATGTGTAGCCCAACATGTCCCGTGCACTTTAAATTAACTTTTGATTGTTGTTGTTTTCTCATTTTTATGCATCATGAGCTTGACGCAATGCAAGTTGGTTTCTTCCCACAGGTTGAAACCGTTGTGTGTGTGTGGATGTTGACCTCTCCAGGCGACTTTAGGCTGTTCTGTATTCTGGTCCGGCTCCGGCTCTGTGCGTCCAATCATCCGACACTTTTTACATTCCACAGACACCGTCACATTAGACCAGAGACCTCCTGCCATGTAATTCCACCAGTCTTTAAAACCAAGCTAATCAACATTAATCAAAGCTCATATCACCAACACAAACTGCTAATGCTAAACATCACATGCATCAGCGATTACACAGTGTCTTCTGATGCACACTTCTTCTGTGGAGTTTGATTAAGGCCACCGAAGTTTGTGACATGAAAGAGAGTTGTGACAGGTTTTCATATCACTGCAGTGCGTTAATGTGAAATTAGCTTTTGACATGTACTTTTCATGACCTTTGACCTGAAAGCCCTTTTACAAGCCATAATCAATTAAATTAAATTTCTCGTTGTAACTCGCGGAATCACAACAGCGGTTGCCTCGAGGGACGACACTGAAAACAGATCAAACAATGTTCATAGGAATGTGAAATGTCCCAAAGTCCCCCTGTCCTTAGATACTCCTCCTCGGGAACGAAAAAGGTCAGCTACTATAAAGCATGTAAAAAGACTTAATTCATTTTGAACAAAGTGTTTATCACAAATAATTCAGGCTCTACATTCCCGAAGAATTAGATGACACAAACTGCTCCAACAATCAGGGACGAGGCCGACATTCTGAGTTGAAGGGTAAAAACTACCGTTGAACGCTAGAGGACAAAATGTGATGTCATTTTAATTTATTGCATTGGCTGCTTTGAGTTTCGCTCTTTCTCTGTGCCGTGTTCCATTTTTTTGTGTTTTGCGTGTTTTAGAGAAAATTAAAAACAGAAATTAGACAAAAGAAATTTTAAAAAATGGACAATTAAAAAAAAAAAATCTATTCAATTAATTAGTTACCAAGCCAAAGTCAGTATTTTCATAAAGTATTTGTTCCTTATGAATTAAGTCTTTGTTCATGCTTTATTTAGGCTAAATTAAGGTGTAGTTTTAATAAAATGGTACTCAGATTATTAATCATATTTGTCTTTGTTCTGTTTTTTGTTGTGTTGAAAATATAAATATTGTAAAAATATATATATGATGTTTGCCAGCAAGAAATATGTACTTTAATAGATGTTGAGGTAATATTTTTTATATTAAATTCATTTAAATATTTATGATAGTAGTTTCAATGGTCTAAGTTGCAATTTCAATTTCAATACGTTAAGTCACAGTAAATACAGTAAGTCAATGCTCTGACACCAACAGAGTAACATAACTCTGTCATTACAACTACCGGGGGAAATATTGAATAGGACTGCCTTACAAGTCTAATAACTTTTGTTTTGGTATAAATTGTGAGTAAATTAGATTTTTTCCCTCAAAGAGTTTTGTAAAAGCAGAATCTTGCTACAAAAATCAGACTACTACACATCGACACATTCATCTATTGCAAACTTGTAAGAAAGACCACTATATGACACTTTTGGATGAGGGCAGATTGTGCAAGGCTCTCCCATCCTGCTTCCTTTCTCTGTCTGAAAAGCTGTTCTAAAGCTGTGCTTGTGGACAGAAAATGCCTTTTAATATGCGCCAAATGCTTTGTGAGAGTTTTAGATTGATTTCAATACTTCTCCTTTCACAGTTTTAAGATTATGTAACCCAGTTTTAAGGTTTCAAACTTGATTATTACTGTTGATCCTTTTTTTAAAGGAATAAACTCCTCCTTGTTGTCCTTATTTGTTTACAATATCAGTGGATAAAACCATTTCAGTGTTGTACCGAAGACTATAATCAGCTTCACGGAACACACTAAACTTTTTTAAGAGCAAACAAACAGGAGGGAGGTGAAAATCACTCACCCAGCAGGAGGCGCTCTACTTTATTTTAAGACAAATTTTGTTTGACATAATCATAATCCCAAAGTCTCCTCGGTAACAAAAATAGCTCACAATGTTGTGAGACTACAATTTACCGGAGGCTGTGGGGAAAATGTTATGACTATTGAGCTGCAGGTTTTCTCATGCACAAAGTAAACATATAAATGTGCTACAAGGTTATTGTGCCCACAGAGAACTCTGCCTTTGGATTTGACCCATCCTTCAATGCTGCTGGGGCAAATGCTCAGGAGCAGTGGGTGACCGCAGTGGGGGGCACATCTCCAGATCTTCAGCTCAGGACAGGATGATGAGCCTATTATGCTTATTCTACATTCCGATGGAGGCAAAAGGGAAGTGGAACATAATGTGATTCCAATGGAGAAACTCGTGTTAACCAGAGAATATCACAAAATATGATAAATCAATTTGATTTAAATGGAAATGATAAAACACTTTTATAGACTATTTTAAAGGCAAAATCCTACTTTTTGTTGTTGTACTGGACAAATACTTACAGAATATTTTCATGTTATCTATAAATATATTCAGTGGCAGACTTTTGACCATTAGGCAGCAGGCTAAATTTGCCTTGAGGCCCTTCCTGACCATCATTGGCACAAAGCCCCGAAACATTTGCTATTCTCTCTGTGTCACAGAAAATTATGACAGTTGACTTTAAATAAAGAAAAATTAATGTCAAACATATATTTTATCCGTCCAAGCTCTCTTCCACACTGAGAATGGAATAGTGAGTGTACTGAGTGGGAGGGGACCTGCCAAGGCTGCGCTAGTTTCAAAGACAACTGAAATAAGACCGATGGGGACATGTCCAGTGATGAGCAGGGTATTGTCCCCGCATTTACAGTACGTCACACACGAACAGCCCATCAGCAAGATTCAATGCAGCGAAGCCATTCCTGTTTTTATGTTCTTCCAATGTGCGGCGTACGGACACGAGCAGGTGCGTGTACACAACCAAACGCTGAGCACGCAGCGACAGTGAAACTTTCATGTATGCTTTAGAAACTTAGGAAATTAACATACTGGATTCATTTAAAAGCGTAAGGCAAAGAGGTTTGAGTCTACGGAGGTACGCCTTATCAATAAAAGTGCGGCTGGGTTTAGTTTACCCGGTAGTTTACCCGGCGCTGCACAAACTTCAGATCACTCCTTCATTCCCACAGTCACTTCTCTGAGGGCTCATACATTTCTGTTTTCTCTGGGTGCAGGGCGCGAGCAGTGAGCCGGGTTTAGGAGCAGATCACAGCTGGATCAGGGCCACAGGTAAAAACTCTTTTCTTATAAATAAATGCAGAACAAACGGTGACTCAAAAACAATTCAATTCAATTTCGCTTTGGGCTCCCAAATTTCTAAGTCCGCCACGGAATATATTACATACTTCACCACAAACTCTACTTTTTTTATGAAGCTCAAATACAATTTTAAGTTTTTTTTAATCTTAAGTCAAAGCCAATCATTGATATTTCCACCCTGGAAATTTAAAAGTGTTGATTATTTTAGTACTTGAATTCATTAGTATTTAGAGCTATTGTTAGTTCATCTTTGACAATGTTTCATGGTTTACTTCATTTTATGGTTTACCTCCATTCTGGACTTTTGAACATTCAGATGACATAGTATTTTAAAGGGACAATACTTTACACTTTATGTCTGTAAATACAAAATAACCTCTATTAATAACCACATTTGTACCAACCTTAAATGCAGCTGGGGAGAAGTCACCGAGAACCTTGAGTCAGAATCTAGCTGGTCATTTAACTTCATCTAATAAATGTCTTTGATGTAGAACAACCAAAAGAATCACAGTATAATACATGTATGACTTCTAGTTCTAGTCATCGAATAAACACACACATTACTCAAGTCTAAGTATGTTATTACTTTTATTAATTATCATCATCATCATCAACATTATTCTTCAAGTTTAGCTGTGTAACAAATGTTTCTTGGCTGTCAAAAATTATGTAGCAGAAATTGTTTTGCATGAGATAAAACCTAAACTTGATAAGAACAAATAGCAGAACAAAATACAACAAAACAGAAAACAATCTAGAAATCCCAATTCTTCTATAAAAGCCATGTAACTGAATAGAAACTACTAAAATATATAGATAAATGTACAAAGCTGATGTATTTGGCCAATGTTAAACTGGCCTTAGGCTCCCTCATCTCCCATTTAATACTGCACATCCCTAACTTGTATCCTTTGTGTGATTGATGTCCCTTCCTTGGCAATAATAATATACATGAGTGCAAGCAACAGCAATGTACATACAATTCAGACAAAGACACAAAATACTTGTCAACTCTCCCTCCACTTTCAATGTAAACGCAGATTTGAAATGCCAATCTGCTGACACTCGTCCCAAACCACCTCGAACATGTTGAATACACACTTGAGTTAGAATAAAATATAACGTTTGACAAGGGCTTGAGGAAATAACTGGTCGTATCATCAAGGCATTTTGAAATTCCAAAATAAAAACAAAAATTCAGTTGTAGGCCCATTTTTCTTGTTTGGGGAGCATCTATAAGCATAAATGTGCAATACATCTGCTGCGGCCAAAAGGGTACAGTTGAAAGTACTGACTCATTTACTCAAACATGAACAGAATATGGAAATTATTTTGTCAAAAAGTCCTGAAGAAACCACTCTAATAAACGTTTTGGATTTGGAGGGGTGAGAACAATTTAAGGTGCATTACGCAACTTTTCTGTCCACCTGCTTGTCTCCATGGAGATGTTTTTGCTTTGCCTTCAGTGTTTTACAGAATGGCATTATATCTTTTTCCATGGAAACAAGCAGTAGGCTTGAGTAATAAATGCAATGGAGATGTTTAATTATACTGCAGAACATTCAAGGCAAAGCAGTAACATCTCCATGAAGACAAACAGGTGGCAAACCCTCCATCAGAAAAGTTACACAGTGCATCTTTAATCTTTATATTTGCAAACTTTAGCCTTTGGCATGGCACAGTGAGTGTCTATCCCAACATTTACAATGACATATCTTCAATTCCTCAACGTTACAGATAAAACTAGTAAGGCAGAACTACAGATGGTGCAAATAACATGTGTAAACCTTTAAATCTGTGAGAGCTATTGTTCTTCCCTTCATATACAGACGGGTTTATCCCACCACCCTCTTCCCTTTTCTGCTTCGTTCCTTTGTGTTTTTTTGCTACATTTGCAAATGTAAACAGATAATGAAGCTAGCAGCCCCGCAGCATGTATTTTACAACAGAAATAAAAAAAATATTTAGGCTCCAGATTCCAAGCAAGATGATTCAACATTTTGTTCAGATTGTTCTGGTATCTTTGCTTGGAATGTTTTGTAATATTGCATTAAACTTATCCATCTCCATGGAGACAACTGTAAAATTTACATTTCAAATCTTTTTTGTCAAATATTTTTTTTTCAGCCAAAAAAACAAATACAAATCTGATGTTTTATGCCTTAGTGTGGAACATTCCAGGCAAAGCATTAACATATCCATGAGACATGCACATGGCAGACCCGCAACCAGAAAGTTACATAGTGCACCTTTAACAGCGTGTTTTCCACAGTACATATTCAATTCTTATATAATGGCATCTATTTTTATATACTGCCCTTCAGAACCCGATCTGTCATGTTTTGATGAAATTGACAAATTGGTCTCTCCCTGGTGTTTGTGACTCCCACACAGACACGCTGACATTTACCTTTACAGCGGTATGGGCCATGTATGGCATTACATACATACATATACATTTGTATTCATATATTCATGCATATACGGCTCCCACACACCACACAGAGGATTATCTGTTTTTGCATCTCAAATAGAACTAAGGCAAAAGTCCAAACCATTTCACAAAGAGGTGCAAGGTGCAGGGGAAAATAGACAACATTGTGGATATAGTCAAGTTATTAAAATTGCTTAAAAAGTTAAACAGAAAAATACAAATGTTAAAATTTAGTTTACAGGTTCAGCTTTATTATTTTCTCAGATTATAAATCAATGCATTCTATTTCCATATGATATTCTGTAGTAAAAGACAAAAGTGCAGTTGACATTTACCTGTATACTTTTAAGTAATACAACTGATATTGGCTAATACATTTTTTTTATTTTTCATTTTTTTTATTGGCTACTTTTTAATTCTTATCTTCACCACAATTATATTCTAATTTACACCATGCACCTGTACACATAGTGAAAAAGAGTTGGCTCAAAATTGATTGAAATATATGTATTTTTTTTAAGTTTCAGACATGGACACCCAGACAACTTAAGGCATGTCACTCAAGTATCTTAAAGCATTACAATAAAATGCTGTGGTTCATTTACTATTTTGAATGGCAATTCATTAATGGCAGTTTCCAGGCACTAGTCAGAACACACAAAAGCTTTCAAAGTTTCCTTTAGTATTTCCATATTGTCAATTTACTTCAAAGGAGTCTGCATTGGATTAGCTTTTAGCAACTAAGGCAACAAGGCAATCAAGATAAAAAATGTCCCAAATTATTACAATTATGACATGAGAACTTTTGGTTAAACAGAAACACGTGTGAACCTCTGGGCATTAATAACACAGGGTCAAAGATGGAAGGTTACACTTTGGAGAAAGTTGTGTTTTTTAGCTTTATGTTCTGTGTATATGTGACAAAGATATGCGGCGGATTCGTGAACTAATTGTACCAATCCACTAGAGGATTGATTTATTGATTGATTTATTATTTTTTTTTAACCTGTCTGTGATCATACTTGTCTGACATTATGACCACTGACAATTTAAGAAGGCAGACTTTTCATTGATCTGCTAATGCGGGGGTGATGTTACTGTATGTAGTGACATATTTGGCAGGCTTAATAAAAAAAAATTTGAGGTCAGGTCTTGTTAATGTTAAGCCTGACAAGACAGTGTATGTATGTATAAATGAAAATGGTAATTGAAATCACATAAAGAATGAAAATTATTGAGAAAAATAAATAAACTAACCTTGGGACATTACTGGGTTACAGTGAGCTTTAAGAGTAAAAACCCGAAGTTTTAAACCACTAGTGCTTGAGAAAATAACATTGTGTACTGTAATAAAAACACAATGTAAGTAAGCGTTCATCACTGCAGGGGCCAGTCTGTCAGTGGAGTGCATAATTATTGATGATTCTGGGGTTTAATGCCCTACTCTCAGCAAGATAACAAGGTTAAAGAACATGTATGTAACAAAATAGCAGTGAAAATGCATTTGAACAGGTGCAACACATGTGACCCCTGAGGACAGACCTTCATTATGCTTACATCATCATTAGGGGACGGACATTTGCTGTACATTTACTTTCAAAACAAGCAGAAAAACCCTATTTAGCTGTACCGTTTTTGTTCAACTGCTGCTAGACAAACAAATAAAAAAAGACTCATTTAAAAAGTACCATCTCAAGCATTTACAAAATAGCACAAATATAAGAAAATGTAGCAAGTCTGTACTAAAATCATTATTATTATTTTTGTAAATATTAATATAGTTGTTAAGCAGGTTAATAGTTTGTTCTAATAGGCGGCCAGGCACATCGCTTGCATGGCACAGAGGAAGGTAGAAAAGACGTCACTTGGTTCCATCAAAGCTGAAAATACTTTGACCCCATATTGTATATAAATGGCTGTTATAAAGTTCATTACTTCTCTTGCCACTTGCACAATGGCACTTTGTTCGAGAATGCAGTCATTTTGAGTAAAACAAACAGCGTATCAGGGCAGTTCAATATGGTTTCAATGTAATCCTTTGCAGATATTGACCGTTTTGGTATTTGGCTCAATTCGCACAGCCATTATTTTCCTACTAAATCAGATAGGTTTACCCAAATAAAAAGGCCTGAAAATGCAACGGGCCAGTTTAACACAATGCATAACAAATGAAATGCATCTTTTTAATCTTTCCAAAATCTTAAAAGTCCAGTTTCATGTTTGCAAATGGCTGTTTATTGGCTGTTTATTGTTAGGTGATTTCAGCTGCTTGCCCATTGTCAAGAAAAGTCAAGTAACGACTGTTACTCAACTCCAGATTTAGGTTACGTCTCCTGACAGTCCTTGTAGCACTTAAGCCCGATTCAACAATAATTTCTGACCATTTTACAGGCAAGCGCTTCCAGCATAAGGATGTGTTCAAGGTATAGGCCCCTTCTGACATGTGCTAGCCTCAAGAAACATGAGGTTACAGCTTATACTTCCCCAATTAAAGGCAACCATTAAGTTAGTTTTAGGCCACTTAATCAATATGTTTATTACCTTCCGAGTTCTCGTCACCATTTTTAGACTTGCTAACAGTGACAGTTGGAGATGTTGCAGTACAATCCGATGCCATCTTGCTACCTTGTTCCTCAGCGCCATCATGCTCTTCCTTGTTCCCTACATCACTTCCTGTACCCTCTTTTTCTTGCTCATCTTTACCATCAGTGTCATTGATTGGATCCCCGCATTCCTCCTCTACATTTACGTTTTCCGAACTCACAGTGATT
This sequence comes from Chaenogobius annularis, assembly GCA_015082035.1. Classification (NCBI taxonomy): domain Eukaryota; kingdom Metazoa; phylum Chordata; class Actinopteri; order Gobiiformes; family Gobiidae; genus Chaenogobius; species Chaenogobius annularis. Next base: position 672,734 of record BJKM01000066.1, on the reverse strand, counting down.
TCAGATATTTGCTGTAAAGCCTTATCCGAGTTCCGGTGTAGCCCTCTTTGTATGTGCGTGGTAAAATCATACCTGTCGGCACAAACGTGAAGACAGAAACCGCACTGATATGGCGCCTGGTCACCGTGACAACTCATGTGCAAGGCGTACATGACCTCATCCAGGAAGTAGATCCCGCAATGTGTGCAACGATTGGTCAGATCGTCTTGGGTGGACACGTCGACCGTTGAGCTTTTTATTGAAACATCCAATGAAGTTTGTATTTCTTTCTCTTCATTATGGATTGCCTCTTCCTCCATTTTCGAATCCTCTTCTTTCCAGTTTTTGTCAGTTAACGGGGACTTGGTGTTTCTTTGCTTTATTGCGAGATCTAAAGGCGCTTCGTTCTCCAAAGATGCCGAAGATGTTTGCGGTTGGATAGGTGGGGGTGGGTAGTGCGGGGTCGCTGGTGGAGGAGGTAGAGGAGAGTATGGAGATGCACAGTAAGGCACCGTGTAGCTTTGCTGATGATGCTGCTGCACTGGGCTAACCATTCCTAAGTAACTGTTTCCAAGGCTAGCTGCATTGCTAAGGTTACTGATGCCGCTGGCAACACCAGATGTGGCTGCTATCTTGTATTTGGTCCAGAATCGAAGCCAGTCAGACTCGGGAGCCAAATCCGGTGATATGGTTAAGGGTAGCGGCAAAGAGAAGAGCGGATACTGATACTTCTCAATTGGCGAACCAGGTGGAGAGTAACTTGATGGTTTTGAGGGCCGCATGTACTTTTCGATCGGGCTTCCTCTTTCGGAACCACCTCCTTTTCCTCCCTCAATTTTGGAGATTAGCCCGGAATCAGGAAGACCGCCATTGCCCTCCATTTGCGATGGATGGGATGGCAGCAGAAGAGGAGGCATTCGTCGATGGATCTCAAGAGTTTGATTGGCGAGGAAAACCTGTGTGGAGCGTGGCGAGCGAGAGCGAGGGGATGGCTGCTGGTTCTTCAGTGAGTTTCGGTCAGATTCATCCCCGTTGATGCGCTCCTCGCTGAGCTGCTGGCGCTTGGGAGCAGGGTTTTCTGAAGGCAGTGAATCGGGGTTGAGGCGTTTGCGAGTGCGACGTCGGATGATCTGTTCACCGTTGTTCTGCTTGATGATGTTCAGGGGTCTGGGTGTCTGAAAGGCAAGCAAGAACAGTACATAGATTATATGGAATCATCACAACAATGCCTATTTTTATATCTGTGAGGCAATCATCATCATTTGTGTTAGCACAAAATGAGAGCGACCGCAGAGGGAATTACCATGGGGAAATAAACAAAAGTTAGCATCTCACTGACATGCTAATGTAAGCATGTAATGAACGTGATTTGAATGCAGAAATGCATTCCAGGTATGTTTTTTCATGAGAGAAAAATTTTATAACTACAAAAAGTAAAATGTTTAAGTTTTTAACATGTATGCATGGGGGAAAAATTGCATGATTTTATGTATTGCTTTTTTCTTTTTTTTTATTCAGGCATCAGGTCATCAATTTACCATATTATGAACAAATCTCATATCTCAGGATAAGTTTCATTGCCATTGTCCGTTAACAAAATTCACAAACTATAAACTTCGGCAACATAAAACAATGAATAACAATAGTAAAAAAATATATATATAAACAATGATAAAAAATTAAGCTGTTGACTAAATAAATAAATAAATAGTATATCTCAAATAGTCATATCAAACATATATAAGCCATCTTAGTACAATGTTACTAATTATCTGTAGTAAACAAATCATAATGCTGTTTTACCCAATAGTAAAAGTCCAACGCACACAACATATTATTTAAAATGGGAAAATGTGTTCTTTTCTTGTTCTGGGTTGGTCAGCAGCCCCTCTCTGTACATTCATTGTTATGACCCATTGCTCAGCCCCTAGCCCTGGTTCCGCCTAATTTCTTTTCTTTGACAGCGTAAATTTATGTCGCCATTAAACAGAATAAAAGGTGACCTACAATAATACTTTTCAAAGTTTTTACTTCTTTACTTATTTATGACTAAGGTGGGCATAAAATGAAGGCAAGATAGTTGGCTGAAAACTGGAATGATAAAGTAATATTTATATAAAAGACTGATGTAGCTGTACTTAGTCGTGGCAGTAGAATATAGATGTGGTTACTACCCTCATCACAAGGGGGAGCTCCTACATCTGAGGTCAATTTGACTTACCAGGGCTAGAAAAATGTGGTATATTAGCTTAGCTGCACTAAAAAACAACAAATGATTGTACATGAGCAAAAGCACGCATGTAGTTCAGCCCCAGCTATAAGATTAAAGCTTATATACAAAATATGTGATTAAAAAGTCTTTATATTTAAACTAAATGAAGACAAAATCAACAAAACACACAACATAATAATATAAATTACAGCATTTAAGAATTTACAAGTTTCTGTAATATTTAGGCTACAAAATGCTTCGCTAATTAAAGAAATCTAGCAATATAAAAAACAGAATCCCTTTCATCCCTTTCCTATTGGATTAAAATGTTGAAAATGAAGGCAGTAAGATTTTTCTAAAGGTATGCCCTATATGCTTTTGCTGAAAATGACATGTGAGCAGAAAGGAAGGTATGTTTAGATAAATGTATGCATGGGAAAAGCCCCTGTCATATCTCATGTGGGCTGCATCAATCAGAGAGCGACCAGAGCTGAGGGGGGAGGAGAAACACACAGCGAGGAGGGATGTAGAGGTCTGCTCCAGGGTTTGTGCGTGCTTCTCTTTAATTTATTATCACATATTCAACTTCTACATCGTACAAAAGCAATGTATTCATATAACTCTTGAGGTATTATCAGGTTGAGGGTCTGAAATGTAGGCAAAATATGTTCCTTCGCATTTTGATCTTCAATGAGCTATATTTTGTTTATTTAGAAGGTAATCGGAAATACTGAAGTATAACTCACTTTGAGGATTTTTATTGTTTTCTTATATTAATGTAGCTGTTTTTAATTTACTGTATCTTTGTACTAGTATGTGAACTATTATATTGTATTGATTATATCTTAATATGATTGTAATAACAAAAGGTTTTTAAGTTTTCAACAATGTGTGCATTTGACTAAGGATAATACAAAAACAATACAATATATCATGATTTTATATTCGCTCAAGTCTCACAGTAATATCATAGACTGTCGCATATTACTGCATTACAAGCCTCTTTAATTAATAAACAGCTGATAAAACAGAGGGAACTACATAGACCTTGATCATGTGCTCCATTTCATTGCAGACATGAAGAAATAAAGTTTACAAAAAGAGATAAGTGCCATTGTATAGGCCAGTTTTCAAAAGCCAAATGTATTTTACTGGAATCTGATAGTATTTAATCCCTCCTTGATAAAATCCACTATTATTTCCATATATAATATCTGTAGAAGAAAAAAATAAAATAAAATACTAAAACGTAAATATTTATTTTTTCCAATTTAACTCTTATAAGCACTTTCACATTCTAAGTATTTGGAATATGACAGAAATGATTCATTTTGTCAATGCACTTTATGTAAAAGGAAAAAGTACCCGCACATTATGTAATCTCTTCAAAATATTTTACCGTGACATGCAAATTCTGATAATAATTTTGGGATATTGTTACATTTGACATTCAACAAATCGTGATAACTGTGCCATTTCATCCTTCCTGAAACATGCCATCAAATATTATTAAGTGTTTTTATTCTGCAAATGTACATGTATGATTTTTGCTGACCTAAACAAACATAAAACAGAGAAGTCTCCTGCTTTACAGTGCGTTGCCCCGGGACACAGATTGTAGGTGTGATCTGTGACACTTTATGTTGGTCTGACAGAGGAGGTGTTCTGTGTTGCTGCAGCCCATAACTCCTTTATCTACCGTATATTCCCCTCCATCTCCCGTCTGACTCGTCCCATCCTCCTAACCTTTTGCAACACACGCCAATCATTCGCGTTTTTCTTACATTAATCTGCAGTACTTTTTTTGTCTTCCCATTTGCCTCAGCCTGCCTCCTTATCCATAATTCCCTTCTCGCGCGCTCGGTCTCAAGTGTTTTACTAGCTGCTATCCTCTCTAATAATGTGTATAGAGCGTATAAAACTTTTATTATGGGATATAAAATATGGTTGTCGTGAAGATTGCCAAAAGTGGAAGAAGTAGTAGGTTTGTGTGATTGGAGGAGCAGATGAGACGCTCAAGGACACAGGCAGGGGCAGGGTTGGTCTAAAAATGTGACAGCCAGTCCCCTGAAAGGTCTTTAAAGATCATTTTTGCGATTGCTTTGGGTCAGAAATTGACTGCAACATTTTACAAGCTGTTCTTTAAAATAGCCAATACAGGAACATGATTCAAAAGAATGCTTAAAGAGGCCTGTTTAACATTTGTTACATGTGTAAACCATTTAGCGTGTTAGCGGGCATGTCAGAGTGTGAAATTAACTTAAACCCCTTAAAAACATATCAAAGGTGAGCAATCTCGCTATGCCTTACTCAATTCAGCACTGATCTTTATCTCATCCGTAATTCATGCAGTTTTAATTAAATTTGGGATTTCCATAGACTTTCCACCTCGAGCTTTAGATGGTAAAGTAGATTCATTCCATCATATTTCTCACTCCATGGTTCTGCGCGCACCAAATCAAATATACTCTTCCCACAATATTACTCCTCATGGGACTTAGAATATATACAGGAATTTAGCTGTGGCATGCTCCATTTGATTTCCACCTTATGTTAATGTGAGAGACATGAGGGATGATGAGCGGTGGTCTGAAGGCAAAGTAAAGTGTCACCATCATCGCTGAATAAAAGTTTGTAACCATTCAAATATGCTTTGAAAACGTTTACTCATTTTACTTGCTGGTGGATTTGTGCATGTGTTTCTTTCAGTCCAAAGTCAAGCTGACATGAGAATTTGAAAAAAAAAACAGAATATAATTTTGCTGCCATCCTGACTCCACGATAGATTTGAATTGCAAATCTATTGTGGAGTCAAAATCATGAGCCATATTTGAATAGAAGGATTAAAAATAATATTATAATAGGGGCATTAAAATACATGAGTAAAACTGTGTAATTACTATTATTACAGTGAAAATGTCATGTTGCCACTACAAGAAGGCCGTTTTCATCTTGTTCGAGAGTGTCTTACCGAATGTAGTTTCTGATACAACCCACATGCGTTGCACACGTAGCCACCGTTAGCGTTCTTCCTCCACAGCGATGTCTTGGTGGTGAGGCAGTTCGCACAGAAGACCCCGCTCCCTCTCCGGCGCTAAAAAAAAACAACACAAAGAAAAATGCTGAGTCTAACACCTTTTACGTTAATTTTCTCATCACTTTCGAACAATGATTTGGTAGAAAGGTTAGCACAGAGGCAGGAGGAACAGATTGGCTTCCTGACAGAAAGATGATGTCTGCTCATTTATCATGCCTAATTGAGGGCTGAATTGAGAGCATAGTTTTAATCTGTTCTGTCTTCACTGTATGAACCAAGGTTAATAAAAACACCAAATATACTTAGTCCAAAGAACATGATGGCGCTGAATGCAATGTGTGATGCGAATGGCTAAGTACACGGGGACTCCTTTTGTAAAGCACTCTACAAAATTGAAGAGAGACCCTGAAATATAAAATGCTGTAGTCAAATAGTTGTCAGCTTTTAGTGCCATAATGTCATAATATTATTACTATTTGAGGGTTTGAATTGGTACAAACTGGTGATAGGATATGTATCCATCTATTTTTTTTTGCAAACCAATGTCACAAGGGGAAGTTAGCGCAAATATTGGGGTAGTTGGCGTCATACTAGAGCAATTAAACAGCTTTGCCATAGCTTTTAACTGACTTATAATGGGCAGAGATGGTTATTAATCCAAGAACTGAAAACTCAAAATCACATCACTGATTTAGCACTGATAATTTGGTCAACTAATGCAGGTTTCCATTGGAGTTTCCATTTATTTGTATTAGCAACTAGGAAGAATATGGTGGGAAGTACGGTTTTGTCACGTGCCTGGCAAAAAAAACTATACCATGGTCAAGTGGAAAATTCCTGCATGTATTTCAAACCCCAATGTGGGAACTCTATGAACTTAAAGGGCAAGTATGATTGGTAAAAGTTGATGACATATTTATTGCCAGGTAGACTTTTTAAAATGTAACTTGGAACCTATTTAAAAGTAGTATTCACATGTCACAATACATTATACACAACACAATATATCCTGATACTCTTGACAAGGACGATCATTTGGTATCGCGACAATAGATTGATAACTTTTTTTCCCAACACCCCCAGTGCAACCTGAAATAACCTCATAATAATAAGACATTTTGCCAGCCCACGTCTCAAACATTAAAACCCAGTCAATATTAGATTATAGCAACATTCTGACCAAGCAGTTCTTGCGTCTCCTACAAAGTTTCCAGCCATTGAGTTGCAACCTCTATTACTTATTGCTGTCTAAACTTCAAGAAAATTGTTTTACTTTCTCAACATATTCTTCAATACAAATCCCGGCTGGCCCTCAGAGCGCCGGCGCATACACAAATAATGCAAATGGAGGGGATGGTTTTGGGTGCAAAAGGCCAATTGTGGTGGCAACATGCTCCATCACGGTAATGAGCCAATCACAACATTTCTCCATCCCATTAAGTCTGTGGCCCCATCCGACACCTTTATGACCCTGAGAGGACACCGTACCTCATCGTTCCCATTATTACCATCAGAACGGACCATGTATTGCAATCACCGAGATTTTGTTTGTTGGGTTTGTTTCGCAGTGAGAGGCATTATGCAAGAGCCTGCTGCAGTTTTTATGAACCTGGGAGGAAGAGGTTAAATGTTTTTGGCCTTGGTAGAGCGACTGATCGTGTGAGGGTACAAGGGCATTGTGCTGCTATGCTGACAAATCAGTGTTTTCTACTTACACTTCAGCAAATGAGTTCTGCTACCGTGTTAACACATCGCCAGGCAGTTTATGTACACTAACTTCATGTATTCTTCCACAAAACATATACACAGGCACGGCATCCAAACAATATATTCAACTCTTCAAAATGGTATGGTACACTTAATCGAAATGTGTCCTGCATTTGACCCATTACCCATTCTATTCTGCGGATGGAAACTGCCAGGAGCGATCTATTAAAACCATATAACTCCAACAATGTTCATTTTGTCTTCTTAAGCTATATCCACAGACTTAGGTTCTTTTTAAAGACAGTTCATTTATAAGTAATAACCTAAATGAATTGTCTTAAATATAATAAAATGTATAAAACATATAAACAGTGTTAAAAGGGCATTATGTAACTTTTCTCCATGAAGATGTCTTGTTTTGCTTGGAATATTCCACAGTATGGCATTAAATGTATCTATCCGGCATTCTTACTGTGTGGAGTCTCCACAGATATGATCTGTAACTTGGCCGGCTGGTGTTCAGTTTAATGCCATACTGTGAAACATTCCACACATTTCCATAGAGACCAGCAGGTGGCGGACCCTCCGTCAGAACAGTTACATAGATATCGACTAAATAACAGCTGCGATGTCCTATTGGTTGCTGGCTGAAGTAAAGCAAAGTTTCTTGTCACTTTCTTTCGGGGTTATTGCTGGTAGGCGGCCATCTTGCATAAGCCGCTGACAGGTTGCTGACACAGACCTTTATTTGTCAGTCGTCACTTTGATTCATCGCAGGATAAGTGACACTTTTTACAAATCTGGTCCTGTTTCACAAATCACCCAAGAACAAAAATAACTGATGGAAATGGAGCAGGCTGTGGATATGTAGGTCACACTGACTCAGAGGCTTCTCACTGCTGCTCTGCCACTTTTGGCTCCAATGTCATGAGCTACGACAATCAGCTGCCGAAGTACAAAAGCCAGGGTATATAAAGACACGTAGCATGACATATGGCTGGATGGTTATGAGTTTATTTGCACATAAAATGAGCGAAAACGCTACAAAGAAAAGTCATAAATCAGGGAATTTAGAAACAAGTAATGTCAAAGCTGGTATCAAATTGTCTTTTACCATGGATGCTCATTTCTTGCTTGAATAAAATGTGAACCTTTTTTTTAAGTGCCTCATATTTTAAATAATGCTGGGTATCTTGCCCAAGGACAAGGACATTATTTGACGGTGGTTGAGTTTATGAGTTTATTTCTGAAAGAGCTGGACTCAAACAGCGGGTCTTTGAGTTCAGGGATACATAAAAAACTAAATGTGCACTCACAACAGTTAGATATTTGTTCCTTTTCCTGCCCCCTCGTCTTTGGAGATATAATCACCGACCGTTTATCACAATGCTGCAGGAAACCATCAAACAAAACTCAAAATCCACACCAAAACACATTTCTTAGACAGCATATAACCTTACTAACTGGAATAAATGTCCAAATTCAAACATGACTAATGGCAATGACTAAAACCAATCAAGCAGCGAATGAATCTTGTTAGCAGTAATTAAAAGTAGCAGAGTCAATGTAGACCCCGCTCTGGTGCTCCTTATGATTGCTGCATCTTCCCTTCCACCTTGTTAACTGAGAAAACACGTCAGTCTTTCTTGCATCACACTTTCTCTTCTGTTTGTCCCCACACTTCCATCACGAGCCCCGAGCATCCAGGGACCCTTCTCTTTTTCCAGCCTGCGCTTCTTGTTGTTTTATGTTCATGACAGTGCTGAGAGCTTTGCATATCTTTCAGGTCTCCCAGCGCAGAGTGGTAGGAGGAAAAAAGAAAAAGAAAGAAAATAAAACATTTCAACTTTTCACAAAAGATGTCACCATTTGAAGGCTTGTGTGTATGCAGTCTCCGAGCACTTGCACTATGGATCAACTGTTTTGGGGTTGCCAGTTTAAAGCCACGAGAACCAGTCCCTGTTCACTCAGCATTTGATTTCAGGCAATCCAATGCTCTGCGCCAGAGATCACAGCACAATTAAGAACACTGTATTTCTCTGGGAAAACGCACGTCCCACAAAAGCTTATAAATACTGCAGCACTACAGTCACACCACCGAAGGCAGAGTTCCAGTTTTGGGAACGTGGTAAGAGTACATCCATATTTTTTACTTGTATATTAAAGCACTGTAACTGGTTTCTGTGAGGAAGACTGTATGTTCTCCTCGTGTCTGGGTGGGTTTTTTCAGGGTGCACTGCTCCCCTGGGTTCAGGTTCCAGGCTCAAGATTGGAAGAAGGGTCCCGGGGGGGGGGCTGCACTTTGGTTGTCCACTTCTCCTGACAATGGGACTGTCCTACTGAGGCTCCGCAACCTGTCTTCAACTTTAACATTTGACAAGACAATGTATCTAGGACATAAAACACCAACAATGGAAACAATTGATGGATATCGGTGGAGAGTACTTTTGACTGTCGCAAAAACGCTATGACAAGAAAATGGATGACAGGGACGGAGCTGGATCAAGGACTGGACAGAAATAACAATGGAAATTTACAAAATGGAAAAATGAACTTTTACGCTGAACTTGAAAATGGACTTATTTACCAGACAGTGGGACAAGTGGGCCTGATACGTGGGAAAAGATGCTTGCCTGACTTTTTTTGGAGGGGGTCTTGTCTATCTTTTTTATGTTATCTTTTTGCTCTCTGGTCAATGTCAATGGAATGCCAATTTGTGTTCCAGATAACCAACATTGTGAGTAAGATGAAATTGTTTCAATTTCCTATTGTGTTATGATAAATAATGTATTCGACAGCATACAGTATGATTCTAATTAGGGCTGTAACTAATGATCATTTTAGAAGTCAATTACTTTTCCGATTAGTCAAATTATAATTATACTTTTTAAATACATTAAATAAAAGTTTAAATAGGGTGACTGATGACTTATTTAAAATTAAATGATTTTATTGATGAAAGTCAGATTTGATTAGGTTTTTTTGACATTTTGATTTAATAACGCTGCTGTTATAAATAAGTATTTTCGCATGTGTTTTAGAGTGTGCATAGTTCAGAGAACAATTACATTGTTGACTAGTCATGATTCATCTTTGCAGCCCTAATCGTTATGCTTGTAATCCTGTCTCTAGTCCAAACCTTTTATATTTGTTTCGAGCCATATAAGATGAACAATATGGTCAAATTCGTAAATATCATTCACAGCTTAGTCAACAGCACATTCACAGATTGGTGAATCCTCCCGCCTGAGTTAGTGCTCCTTTGTGTGCATATTGTATGAAGTGTGTATTAGCCTCGCCATACGGTCGCCACATGTGGAGCGCCAGAGCCAGGTGATTGATTGATGTACATTTCCTGTTTCGTCGTGTGTGTATATTGTGTGTGTGTCTTGTGTTGCAAGCCAAACAGTGCGTCTGTCATCAGAATTCGGCTTCCCCCCGAGCGCTCAAATCACTCACATATGGCCCTGCAGCTGCCCCTCATCGCACAGGCACAGGCAGACGAGTGGTAGCACCCGCACCTGGAATATTCTCTCATAAAACTGGGAGAGCAGAGGACTTATTTGTTCAAGTACATTTACCATTTTACTTCCTGGAGTAGTTTTCAAACGCCATACTTTTACTGAAGTATTTTTTAGTCTTGTGCAAAGGTTTTGGTTACTTTTCCCACTGTGAGTAAATCTACAAGTGACAGAAGCTTGACAATATTTAATGATATGTGTCAAGGTTTATTCATAAAGTGCTGTACAAATTTAAAAAACAATACTACAAGCAACATCTACACAACTAAGAGCAATATATAAAAGAAAACACAAGGTAAAAGCAGCAATAGATGCAATATCTCGCAAAGCTTGTCTTAAAATCCAGTGCAAAGAGGTGCGTTTTCAGTAGCGGCTTAAAACTATCAATGTCAGAAGCAGATCGAACACTTAGTGGGAGGCTATTCCACAGTTGGGTCCAGCGATTGCAAAAGCCCTGTCCCCTCTGGTCTTCAGTCTCGAGCGGGGATAGTTTAAAAGCAAACTGGTCACTGGTGCGCTGACAGGAACATACACGGATATTTGACAGTTAAGTCACAACACAGGCGTCAGACCGTTTAACGCTTTAAAACCAGCTAAAAAAGATCTTAAACCTACCGGAAATGCTGAAGGACGCCGGAAGACAATGAAGAGACAAGCACCAGGGTGATATGGTCAAAGCGTCTTTAGCAGCTTTTCGAGACCACAAGAATAGTCCAATTGTGTGGTAATGAACATATGAATGACTCTCTCAAACTGATCTGAGGGCAAATAAGTTTTACTACTTACTGAAAAGACCTGTCTTTCTTGTCCCGCTCCTTCAAATATAATTTAGTTTTTCTCTGTCCTGCTCCTTCAAATATCATTTAGTTTTTCTCTATTTTGTGTTATTAGTTTTTGTCTTTCCAATTACATTAGCTTTGAATTCTAAATCAGATGTTATGCTCCGACAGAATACTCTTACAGTTACTCTTTCTTCAGCGATAGCGATGAGCGATACCAGTGATCGATTTGATCTGACAGCTAATAATACGATGACAAATATCACAATATCGATCCAATTCAGATAATACGTTTTGGAATAAAATACATTGAAACTCGTCTACTATGAAGCCGTTTACCTTGGCTATCATTATTTTCTCTCCAACCCCGCTTGAACAGACATAAATATATGTATACAGTGGTCCCTCGCTATAACGCGCTTCACCTTTCACGGCCTCGCTGTGTCGCGGATTTTTTTGTGTCCTTTTTTTTTTTTTTTACAGCTCATAGTTTTCTGCGTCCTGATTGCTAAGGGACTGTAGACTATTGCAATCAATCTTCTGCGTACCGTGTCTCTTCTACAGTAGCTACAGAATGCGTTCAGCTTGCCAAATTTATCGCTGCCAGTGTGACTGAAATGCTTTATGTTTGTACGTTTTCTCTAACCCTAAAAAAAGAGCAAGTGGAACAGTCAAAGGAACTGTGAAATAGCCTACGTGTGAGTCACTATTTAATCATTTGTAAAGTGTCCAACTTTGTACTTTGCTTGTTAAGTTAAATGTGTTATTTCTAAAAGCTATCATAATTTTTCACAGGAAAATGTTTGTATTTTATTCCTGTTGTAGTAGTGGGGGGTTTTGCAACCTTAAAACATTATAATAATTTAAAAAAGATAATGCTGACTACTTCACGGATTTCGCCTTGTGCGGGTTATTTTTTTAGAACGTAAACTCCGTGATAAATGAGGGACCACTGTATATGTATATATAAAAATAAACAATGTATTTCAAAAACTGATAACAGTTGATTACTGGTGGGAGAAAGTTTAAGTATCAATACAATCAATACTGATACAATTTGATAAATTGATATATGGGCCCACTACTATTGGTAATTTCTTTGGACACTACCTTGTACATTTACTTGAGAATAGTCTTTTGACTACCACCAATTGCTTATATGCAAATGAGTTTTGTTTCAGATTTGTTTAATTTCCAATGGGAATTTTATTACGCATAGTTCTTATCTTAGCTTCCAATATAATAAACATGATACTACGGACTGATTGGTTACCGTTCGGTCCACACAAGTAAACTGAAGAGCTCTCCCTGTGGTTATCTTCATTGGTGTCTTTACATTGGCCGCCTTACAGGACTAAATGAGCTTTGGAGGAGCTGAGGAGGTGAGCCTAATGAGGATGTGTTCAGCGAGCAGCTCAGGATGGCGATGGCAGCGCAATGTTGCCCATCAAACTCTCCACATGTATGACTTCAGACTAACGGAATACATTGGAAATCACACCTTGTACAATATGCAGGCTCGATCTACTGTATCAAGTAAGCTTCAATATAGATTAAATCATTGTTAGATACAAGTAGAATGTGTGCTAGGACTTTTTGCTTGATTAGATAATGTGTTTACTGCACTAAATGAGAAATGGTTCATGTTTTAAAACCAAGCATGCGCTTTCTTTTTTTTAAAGGATTTCGTAATTTGGCACAGACCGCCACCAGGGGCAGCAAAGACAAAAATGATTTGTTTAGTTTCTGTTCTCGAATGAGTCATAGCAGTAAACACAGAATTTACAGTGAAGATACTTGAGTCCTGATTTGAGCACAGTTTGATGAACATGGAAAGCTCCAATTCTCTTTTCTTTATGTAAATGATTAAAAATGTTATGTAAAAGTAGCAGTTTGTGATTAAATAGACACTGCATCTAATAATAAATAATTTAATGTCTCTTCAACCCAGTAGCAGTGCTCTGATTGGCTGCGCTTGGTGGTCCACCTTAATGTCACTTCACAGTCTGAAAAAAAAAACCCAGTTTTAAAATGAATGCTGTGAATATTGACGACATCCAAGGAGTTATGAGAGCTAGGAACGAGTTAGATTTACTTTGAGTTTTGTGGGGTGAAATCATGCGCTCCAGCTTTAATACTTTTAAATTACTAGCAAGGATGGTATTATAATATTGATTTATAAGTGCTGTATGAATATTAATCTAACTACTGTACCAGTTTAGGTAGGGATTCGTTCTTGTGTTGTTACAGCTCAAGTTTCTGTATACAGCAGTCGTTAGTGAGGCAGCAGCACGGCTCTTGCACTCCTCTGTCTCCTCTCTCTGTTGGCGTTGTGCTGTTTTATGAGCTGGGATGTTCATGTTGTGTGCCACGCGGTCAGCTGATGGACTGGCTGAATACCTGGCCTCTCCACTCGCCCCGGCCCAGAGAGGAGGGCCACTGGTAATTAGAGCGCAGGTCTTAATGGCACTAATTTATCTGAGGCCTATCATACCATTCAATTAGCACAGCCACTACTACAAACCCACGGACTCACACACACACACACACACACCTATACGCACACGCACTGTGGGCAGCACCAGCTTCGAATGGGTTCATTTGGCACAGAGAGCAGGTGAAATCAGGAAAAGTTTCAAAGAACATACAAACTTAATGCAGTTTTGTGTTTTTTTAAGGATATGCAAAGGTTTTGTACAAAGTAGAACTGTATCTACACATCCAACTACAAGTGTACACACATTTTGTATTATGCGTTAGCCCTAAGCCGAGACAGGGCAGGTTATGCCAGGAAGGACATCTGGATTAAAACCTACTCCAATTTGGCAATGTCTAAGAAGCTAGCAGGACTCTTAAATAAAGGCATTGACATTTATGTGGCATAAAAAAAGGACTTCTTTCCAATTTGATGGTATTATATAGGACAGTCCAAATATGAACTACTGGCACAAAATCCCAATGCTTAGTAGAACATTTGGCCACATGCAGTAGAAATGGCTGCAGTGATAATCTATGAGACATTTAGTTGATGAGCTTGGCGTGATGCTACATCTAGCATCGGTGATTTGACTGTGAGGAGGAGGAGGTTCTGCGGTCGCACTGTTTGCCCATCTGCCAAATGTGCACGAGTTCAGGTGAGCCGCGTCATCTTCATCATCTGTAACATTCATTTCATTTTAACTCAAGAACAGTTACGTTAAAGGGCTGAAACTAAAGCTTAACGCCAGGTAAAAAAAATATATATTTGTAAGATGTGTTTATTAAGTAAAACGTGACATGATTTTACAACTTTTCTTTATTGTTTTTGCTGTAGTCAGTTTTAAAGGGGACATATTGCGCAAAATCAACTTTGATGAGCTTTAAGCCTTGTCACATCAGTGTTTTCTCATCATTAGTTTACTAAAAGCTGCATTTTGATTGATTCATGCATGTTTGCGTAATCCTGTATTGTCCTGGAACTGAGGCTTGGAAGCTCAGAAAATTCCTGCTTTTGCCTACCCCCTATCTCCGCCCACTTCCCTGTATTCAGCTGTGATTATTTGAAAAATTACGACTGTGAGTGATACATTTAGGTTCTAAAATGTCACGTAGCCACTTTTCAAAACTAAATGACACTCCGCTGCTTGTTACAGGGAAATGTCACTATGAAGAGCTTATCAGTTCCGCAGTTTCAATGGACCTGTTTCTATTACCAAGCCGTTTTGGATCAATATTGCAGTTCACAATTAACACAATGTGATATCCTACTTATAGATCTGTTAAAGTTAAAGTATCTGAAAAAACTGGTAGTATTGCCTTATTATAAACCTGTAATTCAAGCTTTGTGACTAGAAGATTACGTTTAATACTGGTTTACTTGACTTATATGTACAGTTTACGGAGAGAAAATGACAAACATTAGGGATTTCTAGTACACAAATGGGACATGCAGTCTGGACAACATTATGTGTGAACTCCAAACACTTATGAAGAGGGCAGCCAAAATTAAAAGTATACCGGTAATATTGAATCTGCACTAAGGGACAGCCGAGCGCACATAAAAGTCGTTTGAGTCGGACTCTTTGCCTTGGTACACAAACTCCTCCAACAGGAAGCATCTGTTTCTTCTTCTAGTATGAAATTGAATACTAAAACTGAAATTATTTTTGTTTATTTCGGTAATAAGATGCATTATGCTTAACGTCAATTTGTCTATTTCCTCATTCACCAGTTTTCCATTACAACCCTACAAATGACTGCTATCTTTTTTGCATTAGACAGACTTGCTGGTGACTTTTGGTGACTTTTCTGATTAAAATAAAATCTAACTTTATTCAACACGTTTGATTAACGCCACAAACATATGGACGGAGCACACAGCGATGAACCCTGCAGCTGTTGGTTTGAGGACACACAGTGAAACTCCCCAAGCCATAACTTTACAGATGTTCAACAAACTGTTTATATTTCTGCTCCTGTAGTTGTTAATAAAGGCGCTGTGTCAAGAAAACAGCCTCAAATAAGCTTGCTTTTGTAAATACTCGGATTGAGTGCATACAGATATTCATTGAAGTTTGAGCCAAGACAAATCCAAAAGCTTGCGATCGTGACCAGTCATGCAAAGATTTAGTTCTTCCTTGACATTCATGGAAAAATTAAAAGTACATTTATATCTTAAGTGAATTAAAATAATTCTAATTTAGGGCTATGCAGTTAATCAAATGTCAATTGAAATGCTTGGATCTTTTTAACCCCTTATCAAGAGGCTCTATTTTTACCAAAACGCCTGACTAAAATGAGCTCCATTTCAAACTGAAGTTGTTCTTGAACCTTTGGAGTACAAACACACTCTGTGTGAAACTGACCCTCTGTAGTTTCGGCCCCTAGTGTCTGATTTACTCTGATTATAAGTGTGAACAAGCTCTGCTCAGAGGATTGTCAGATTTGAAATTCCGCCTAGATTTTCTGTTTGTGCATTTGTTGGCTTTTGACAATTCCTCTTTGAAAACTGAAGCTCATTTGACAAAAAAAAAATTGTTTTAGGGACTAGTAATAATGGTCCAGGCAGAATTCATATCAAAGTCATCCCAGAATGTTTGATTTGACTGAAAATAAGTGGGTTACAACTTGATTTTTAAATTTAACTTGTCCAGCAGCTTGATAGTTTCCTTTTATCAGATGTGGATGAAAAGAAATAAGAAAAAGTCAGAGGGCCCACCTAGGTCCACAGTCGAAAAAGTATATGGTCTGGAGGAGTTAAGACTTTTCAGGAAGACATTTTAGTTTTTCAGTAGCAATTATTTCAAGTCTGTCATGTTTATGTTTTGAAAATTCATATTGAAAGCAATTGTATTTGTTTGCAAGATAAAATATTATTATATTGAAAATCCTGATCGATCAGTATGAGGGGAAAGACAACGAGATTTCTTAATTTTTTTGTCATATTGTCCTGTCTTATTCTGAATTATGTAAGAAATTGTATTACATCATTCCCTGGGGCATCGCTGAACACATCAAACACGTGTCACTCAGGCCTCATCTACTATTCTCTTCAACTGATGGCAAAGCAAATCATTTATACCTGCTAGAGTGTAATAATTCAAACCTTTACATCTTTCTACCTTTCTGAGATTGGAACACTGCCTTCCACAATCTGTAGTTTGATAAGTGAGAGTGAAATTATAATTTTGAAATATACTTGTGGTATTATAAATGTGCATTACAATAAAACGTTTGGCATTTAAAAATGTTTATGCTTTCAAGTGCCCCTCCTCCACATCTAGTGTTAAAAACATTCATTTATCAAAACCTCTTTGAAACCAAAGACTGTTCAGAGAAGGCTTTTTTTTTTTAAAGAATATAACTCACTCAAAGCAACTTCATATTTCTCACAAAGACGAAACAACGTGAAGGAGTCCGTTAGTGCTGAGCAAAGAACCGGGACAAAGCTCCTTGTTGTCTAAAAAACATTGAAAACATGGCACGTCTAAACAGAGTCTTTTAAAATGAAATGAAATGCAATTCACTTAAACTTAGGGCCTGGCTTTAACTCAGGCAGAGGGATGCACATGCTGCGCACTCACAACGAAGCATGCACCGACCTGCATTAAATCAGCAATTATTTAATCAAGCCAAAGACGAGCGGCAGAATTAAGTGGATTCTATACTGCCAAGTCCAATATCCGATACACTGGATCACACACACACACACACACACACACAGACTTTCCCTGACTAACCCTGCATTTGGAAGTGCAGGGAGGACTACAAGTATTTCAAACATTTAAAGCACACATATTATGCATTTTATATTGTTAATAGACTTTAAAGACGCTTCACTTTGGCATTTCATGATTAACGGACTGAAAAACAGCCCAGGAGATTTCGGCGCTCAACATGTAACGGGGGAAAAAAACTGTTACATTTGAAGTGTTTCCTGAGGTCCAGAGGGGAGAGGACTTTCTAAACAAGTCATCAAACAAACTTGAATTAGGCTAAATGCAACTCTGGGTATGGTTTTGATGAGGGAACAGTTATATAACATGATTAAAAGCATAATGTGTGTCCTTTATATACACTATTGCTTTGACTTATAACAACAATGGCAACTGCTACAATACAAACCTATAGCTAAAAGTATAATTAAAAGTATTATCAACTAGGAAGTACATTTTTAACAGCATAATTCATCGTGCACGCAGCTACTAAGAATATTCTTTGGCCCTTTTGTTTGACAATGTCACAGATTTGCTTTCTTTGAAAACAAAATGTAACGTAATTTCTTCCCCATACAGCACTGTGTGAGTACTCGAGTAAGATTATTTATTGCCAGCCTTTATTGCACAGGAGGAGCATCTGGGACCAATCAGACTCTACCTCTTTAGCGGCACCCAACCATCAGCTCCACGTGTATGAGCATGTGTAGGCTGTACGTGGAGCGCATACGAGTGTCCCGGTCCATCTGTACACTTCGCTGGCCGGGGCTACCGTGTGCATTCAAATAGCAGCCCCTAATGCAATAATTACGTTAGACTCCAATGAGTTTAAGCCGAACTGACTGGATTCATTCTTCGCAACAAGGAGGAAACAAACAAAACAGCAACACTTAGAATAATAATAGCGCCACTGTTACAGATTGTAAAATGTCAGTGCTGGCAAAAACAAAATCAGTGGTTTAAGGCGAAGAAATAATTAAGATCCGACTCAAGTGCTCAGTTTTTTTTTTAGATGGAATAATTGCGCAATAAAGCCATTTCAACTTACAATAGACACAGCCTTACTGATTATGTACTCAGTCGATAATGACGCACAGAGAATAATAATCTAAGTCTCTTTGCTAATTTACAATAGAAAACAAATATTTCAAAAAATATCTTCAAATAAATAAACTCTAAGAAGACTGACAATATATACATTTATATATTTTTAAATAGTCTTACTCATCTTTACTCCAGAAGAGGCCTTTACAAGTAGCTTACTCCTTGCATCATTGCCATTTAGACGTATATAGGGATAAGATGGAGGTTAAGGATGATGTGACAATATAGAATAAGATTTTGATGGCTGTGGCAATTTGTAAAGATCATTAACTCTGTAGTGACTCAGCATTTATCTGTGTCATGCAGTATCATGTGAAATGTGACCAAGACTTTAAAGGAAATGAGTTTGGTGCCGTATCGTCAACCCCTGATAACGCAACACGATTTACTCACATTCATGTACCTGGGTCATTTTATGAATTCCTTTAGCATATCTTTGACAGAGTCGGAAGATAAAAACAAACTTGCAATGTCATCTTTAAAACAAGGGTACGAAGTGCTTTTTCAGGGAATTTTAAGGTCCATTAACTTTTTCAGCAATATTTCAACCTCAACCATAAAACTTTACAGGTGCATTCTAGCACACTTTGCATGCTAAAATAATGGATGAATATGCTTATTAGAATAAATATAGAGAGAGATTTAAATTGTTGTCAATCAAGATTTCAATTCATCTTTGATCGCTAATCTTTGAATGTTGGGAAGCAGTTAGAGTCTAACTGTTAGACAGAACTAGAACCAGCACTCCAGTGAACGAGCTGGACCGTGACTTTTCTTTGAACAGTTAAAGCTCATGCTATACTCTACGGAAAGAGCTTGGTAGCCCTTGGACCTGGGCTGTGTGGGACCACTGCACCTCACAGCGAGACTGGTCTTAGAGTCAGCTGAGTTGGACCTTTCTTTGAGCCATCGCCTGCAGCACTTCTCCTCTCACTCTGCTCCTGCACAGAATCCCTTCCAACAAAACAGCATTTTTTTGGAAACTATAATGGCAGAAGTTTGTAAAAAGATACATACATGTGAAGTACTGTGCTAAAGGTGGGATTCATTTTTGTTCTGATCAAGGAGCGTTTTAGGATTGGGGATGTCGAGATGATTTGGTTAATCGACAATCGTGATTATTCAGGCCACAACATGATAATCACAAGAACTGAAACTTATAATATCGTGACACTTTTAGAATCTAACATAGCATTTCAAGTAATTCTTTACTCTAACAAATTCAATATGTATTTGTTTTACTATGTCTTAATATTCATTGTTTTTTTGTCGCACCTTACCACCAAAGCAAGTTCCTATTTTGTGAATTTTGTGATTTGACTTTGAATTTCATATTTCTAACAATTGTGCAATATCTTCATACACTGCTGCACCTTTCTATCGATACCTCATTCCATTAAGACTTAAAATGTAATCGCATCTGAGGCATTTGATGTTATGCAAGCCCTGACATAGTCATCATTGAAAACAAGACCACTCCCTGGTAACAAGACTATACAAGTGACGATGCCGTGAATTGAAAAGGTTGTAAAGTTGAGAGAGGCACGCCATAAAAGTCGAACTGAGAAAGACTTTATTGGTGCCAAAGCGATCAGTGGGAATGGGCCAATTTTGCACATAGCCTTAGGAACCAAGGACATGATTATTGTCTAGTGTTGATTAGTGTGGGTGGGTGTGTTGATACGATAATGTTGTTGTTTCTATTGTTAAGCCACAGAAAATGCCTTGCCGAACTGTAGAATTTATGGATCATTGCCTTTTTATTTATATATATTGTGTGTGCTAATATGGATAAAGAAGGGAATGCTCAAAATCACTGCTAATGTTACCCCCGCCAGCTCTCAGTTAACAAAATCAAGCTATTTCAGGTCAAATTTCACTCAACTAATCCTGTAAGGACAGGTTTGGGAACGAGTATAAGAGTATATGAGAAACAAAATAACCAAGGCACTTAAACGCTGTAGTTTAATAAGATCCTTCCCCCGTACACAAGTACACACATGTATTGGAGAAATTGTGCTTTTACGGCAACCCCCGATAAAGTCCTAGGAAACAAATGGAACAAAGAGAAAGCATGACACATGAAATCAACGGAACAACTGCCTTTCTAATGCTTCTGATCAGTTGCTACTTTGATTTTGTTTGTCTACTATGGAGTTAAATGTCACCTTTTGAATTGGCATTTTATTTCCGACTTTAAAACCCCACAAAGTGTTTCAGGCAGATCATTAAAATCACAATAGTTTTCCCCCCTGTAATTTCATCATTTTTAGAATTACAATTTGTTTTGTTGTTTTGTTGCAATGCTCTGAGAATATTCCACTTATTCCACTCAGGCAACATCCTCGATCTATTTCTGATATGAGCTTAAGGTGATAGATCAGATAACTAGTCTAGTGTGTAGGCTGGTGGAGAGGAAGTCTTTGTAAGCAACGCGGGAAGAGAGAAGCATTTTTATGTTGATCTTATTTTGATAAACAACCATAACACAGGCCCAAACCGGGGACAAAAGGTACAACTTCATGCTGTGATTTATACAGTTTTGGGCTATTTAGCAAACAATAGGCAGTAAACAGGAAGCACTGGGGGAAAACCCCCCAAAAACACTGTACTTCTTTTTTAAAATGAGATGAAAGTTGTCTGATAAGATTCTGCTGTAGTTTATATCTAACTTCCACTTCTTTCTTAATGGTTATTATGGTCTATATCCTCGAAAAGGTTTATAATGAATGACTACAGAGTTTAGATGTTTTGTTTTTTTACTTTAAATTTACTCCTCCAAACTCCAAACAACCACTCCATATTTCAGTAAAAAGTAGGGGATTTAGTGGATTTGTTCCTTTATTTCTTTATTCCTCTTCAGATTTGTACCCATGTTTGGAGAGCCATGACCCACTTTACTCTGTCTGTTGGCCAATAATGTATAGGAATGAATGTCATAACACCATGAAATAGAAAAGGATTGGGGCGATGTGTGCTATATGTTTTGTCATATGAATAGCCTCTAACACACATAGTTGAACATAATCTAGTGTGGAAACCAGAGCAGTGAAACCTTAACTCACCCCTTTAGCCCTAGGAAAGGAGACGAGTGAGGAAGCGAGTGAGGAAGCGAGGGAGGAAAGAGAGTTGAAACGGCCAATATGAATGTGCATGCTTAATACCTGTGTTCTTATCCACTGGTATTAAGTGACTTATTAGCCGTCTGTGTCTCTGTTTTATTATTTGTTCTGAGAATGCTTCAGAGGGCTCATTCCCACACAAGGCTGTCTCACAAAGAACGTTCAACAGGGATGAATGTTCGACTTGCCAAATGAATAATATGGCATGAATTGAAGACAATAAAGAATACATTTTTATATGAAGAGCAACAAAATAATACTTTCAGGCTGGTTCACAATGACACCAGATCATACATCATTTGAATTGTCTGTTAAATGGGTAATTTATATTGAAATCTTGAATTCCCGGTATATAAAAGATGTTATTACTGTAACAGGCTTGACTTAGACCTTGGTTCTCTGATTGAATTGTCGTCCTGTATAAGAAAGAACTATTGTGAAGTGGGAAAAGGGTCAGTTAATGATCATATCTTGAGGAAATATCAATTACATAATTACAATCTTTGCTAATGAGACCTTTCAAACTGTGATTTGGTTCAAATTAGTATGTCTTTAAGGCCCTCGTTACAATAATTCTTACTTATTTTAATATATCAGGCGGTCTTGACTAGTTCTGAGCCTGATCAGACAATTCTAAAACTATTCGGAAATGTGCAAATTCCCGATTAGATTAATTAGATACTTGTTTAAAATTAGTTTTTTGTATGATTAGTATCCGGGCATCAATATTGTTTGACAAACCGTCTCTTGATAACCCTATTGTTAAATAAACTTGACTTGAAGGACAGCGCTGAGTTTAAAAACAGTATGTGGTATTAACGTAGGCTTACACTTTGGGATTTGATCGAACTAGAATCTCCCTTCATAACACAACAAACATGTATTTCCGATAACACGTGGAGGACCGCCATCCTATCCCAGCCCTGATTTCCATTTCTGGCTGATCGAACATCTGTGGCGCTAATTGTTTGATATATGCTTCCATTCGAACAGGTAGGAATGTGCAGTAATGTTACCCACATGACAGCGATACAGTCTTAATTATCAAACGCACTTGGACAGAGCAAGATTTCCCTAATTACTGGAAAAGAAAAATGTAACAATGAAGGCTGACAAAGAGGGGTAAACACGCTGAATAGAGTGAATAGATGTAGCTGCACAACTTGGAGGATGGAATTCCGGCAAACTGCATAATGGACAGCACTTTAGACTATTAGACCTCCTAAATGATCGCGCATGTCTGCCAGTTGACTTTATCTCACAATTAGCCCGAGTTTGTAGGAAAGAAGTGGGTAAGGATGGTTGAAGCTGTAAAGAAACCTTACTTTGCTAGTAATTGACAATACATGGGTTTTTTATAGTTCTGACAGCCAAGCTTGGTAAACGATCAAATCAATTAAGAACTATAACTTCAAAACACATAGATTTTAGGAGACGGCATCATAAACTCTGCTGAATAATATTGTTTCAATCTTATAGGGGCGGTAGATATTCAGGGGATGAGCTTTTTTTTTTTTATATCTGCATCTATATTCGACAGAAACTCATGAGGTGGAATCATTGTGCTGTCATCCAAAAACATAATCTTTTCACGTTTGAAAATGTAGCACATTAAACCGTTTTTAAAATGTTTGACTTTCTCATGTGTCGCCACTTTTTTTTCTGGTCGGCGTGGGCAGGACTCTCTCAGACCAAACAACAAAGTTCAGAACATCTATTGGACAGTTTTTCTTTCAATGGCCCCCGCCTGTGGAACTCTCTTCCGCTGATCATTTTTGAGTGATATTATTGTGTTATTATTTGTATTACTTTACTAATAGTTTTTTTGTATTGAATTGTTCCAAAAGCTCCTACGGACAGGTGTTGAAATGTTTGCTATAACACTTGAAACATGCATCTGGTTGTCCATTGTAATTGCTATGTCATAGAATATATAGTATAATAATCATTATTATTAATTATAAAATACAATTAAATAAATAATATAATTATATATATTTATAATATCTTGTTTATATTTTTTTGGGGGGAAACATTTGTGAAGTTAAATGCTTGCACTAGTTTTTACATATTAAGTGTGAACTAATTCATTTGACTGTTGCAACCACACTACTTCTTCCCCTCGATCCTAAAGCAACATAAGCATCATAGTTATTCACACAATGTTCATTTCACATTTTCAGAGCATTTTGCCCATCACAGTACTGCTAACACATACTGGCAAAATAAAAGCACACTTCCTGGTTCGTGGATGATGAAACACTCCCTCATTGTATGCAGACAGTGCACATCAGTCTAATTTTGACGTTTTTCCAATCTGTCCAAAACTCTTACTTTATATACATGAAAATGATCAGGTACAGACCCTTATTGCTATTATTGTTTGCCTACAAATGTTTAAATATTGACTTTTATGATCATTATCTGCAAATATTGGTTATTAGCAAGACAAATATGAAGTAGGGCTGGGTGGATATGGATGTTTTTTAGCCGATATCCAAGATTTAGCTGCTGCTCTGGCCAATAACCAATATTTGCCAATATTCACATTTTTAAATCCATGAAAATAAAAACAGAACGTGCATCTGTGTAAACATATGGCATTTTTTTTAGCCTAATTCTTCTTCTCATTTCCATTTTTACTCGTTTGTTAAATCTGATGCAGTGAGGACAAACGGGATGACACACGGGCACTCACAGACTGGATCAAGCCCAAAAAGTACCCGTTCCAAAATATTAGCCGACAATATTGGCCGATACCGGTACTGGAACTGATCCCTAGATACAGTACAGGCATGACAAACTACTTTTGTCACCACCGAATTCCTGCAGGCAGTTTTGCGTTAAATCTCTTGCCCAGGACAAAACAGCGTAATGAACTAGTTTGAACAGAACTGCTATTCCCCCTGTACAAATGGCATCTTCAGAATTTACAGTGTCTACTTCTTCTACTACTTCTCCTACTATAGCTCTTTCTACTGTTAGTACTACTGCTACAACCACTAGGATTATGGTTATGTATAAAGGTGAGAGAAATATAGAAAAGCTCATTGTTTTGTCCACCTTTGATGCCACTCTCAGATTCTTCTTATCTGACACAGAATAACAAAACTCCTTTCAAATGTGCAATGATGCCGAGAGATGCATTACAGTCCGTCGCTCCTCTGCCGATATCCTAACACGCTTTTTTCACCCAGTTTAGCTATTTGTCCACCTTCACCCACATCTATCCTCTGTGTGCCTCAATACAACATAATCGACGACCGCAGGATTTTAGAAACGAGAGGTTGCTGAGTTCATATTGTCGGTAATGTCGAGTATTTTCAGAGCATCAATTCTTCTTGGTCAGATGGCTAAATAGTGTGTTTTTTCCCTTGCCGCTTGAGTACATATGTGTTGGGGTCAAAGTTCCCAAGTGTAGGAAATGAGCAACACCGAAAGGGTGCTTGGGTCAGGTGAGCTGTGGGTAGAGAAAGACAGGGAACATGCCATGCACACAAACACAGATGCTCGCGCTGTTAGGGAATTTATCGCCGAAAAGTGTGGCGAAATGGGTGGAATTTAGAATTACATCCTGAAAGGTCACATCTGAGAGCTAATTTAGTTCTTGTATAGTTCATCGTCCTGTAAAAAAAAAAAAAAAAAACATAGTAAAGGCGATAAGAATGAGGAAAGCAATGTTGAATTGGGGCCAAAACGACACAAGGCTAAGTTTGCCCACCAAGTAATAACGTTGTGTCTTTGTATTTCTTTCTTCTCCTCTCTAATTTTTGTTCCATTAGAGAAGAAGAAGTAAAGAAGTAGAAAGTAGAAGTAACCCAATTCAAAGATCAAAATATATTAATTAGAAAGGTAGGGCTGTAATCCTTTAATTGACTAAACAACTAATCGCTCGATGGTGTCTTCCGTATCTGTATTGTGTTAGATTAAAATAATTTATATCGGGCAGCAAAAAATTAGAAGATATCAATTAGCTGTAGATTTTGGAATTAATCAAGAGTTTAATTTAGCTTCAGTCTTCTGAGTGTGGTTAGATATGAGGGTTAAGATACTTCATAGTTTTGATATGTCTTCCATATCCCCTTTAAATCGACAGGGCAAGTCTTTAGTCGACCAAGAATTAGTTTACCCTACAGCCCTATAGAATTGGGTATTTTGGGTATTCATATCTTTTAGTGAGACAGTATGGAGTACCTATGGTGAAGATACATACGATTTAGAATGATCGCATCCGGAGACACCCAGAACATGCAAACTCGACAAGTATAAATCCTGTGCCGACCTGGGTAAAGTTGTATTTAGCGTGATTCATGCATGTTACTGAGTAATATTTATTCTCCTTTGGACAAGAGGCCGTTGCTCCAACAGCCCCCGTTTCGCCAATGCCCAGATTTCCCACAATGCACGCCCACTGCCTGTACTTTGTTCTGCAATTGTATTCTTTTATTTAAAATGTGTGCAGCTCACTATTGTGAATTGCAGCTCTACATATAGCCAACACAAACCCACTCCACCACCGGCAAACACATGCATGTCTTTTTCCAAACAGTTGCTGGCATCAAATGCAAATGAAATAGTGTAATATAATGTTATCATCAGTCTTTAAACACATTAAAACCGTATCCATACTTTCTTTTAACTGCAGTTCTGTTTGCAGACCACTCCATCACTGACACTGCCCGGAGACAGTGGCAAACACCAGTCAACAGCCCTCTGCAGTAAAGTGAAGGGCCTGGCGCTATAAGCTCACAGTCATATTGGGGTTAGCATAACGAAATGCTACAGCGCTGCCAGCTCCACAGTAATGATGGTGAAAGGTCAGAGAATTTCATTAATTTCAGGGACTCTTTATCACCGGCGGTAAGGCTCTCCGTGTGAATTGCTTCCAATACGCGTTGAATACAAAAGGGAGAAGTGGGCTGGCACTCGTAGACGGAGGCATCACAACAGATGACAGATGGGAATGCAGAATGGATGAAGTCAAATTTTTCAAAATATTAATTCGGTTTGAAGTTACAATTGTACAACATTTTCACAGTGATCATTAGGTGCAGTCATTTTATGAAATGTTTACAGAAGCAAATTATTTTCCCGCTGTTATTTGATCAAAATAGAAGATTGGATCTGCTCTGAAGCTTCTGAAACATATTCTTAAATAGATGTGATTCTTGTAAAGGTTTAGCAATTCATACTTCAGTCTTTTCTTAAATGTTAATGGGGGTTTTTAAAATGTGAACTTTGACTAGGATCCTTCTATTGAAAAATAAAATGCAAATCTAATCGCAAAGCTTGTCAGAAAAATTCCAACTAGATCATTTACCCAAATCTTGCCTAGCTGGGATGCAGCACATTTGGTACATCCATATCCATGCTACTTTGGGTATGAAGTGGATTGTGCATTTTTCGTACAGATGACAAATGATCTACACAGCCAAAATTTAAAAAACAAAAAACAAAACAACTGCTATCCATTCTGTTCTCTGGACTTTGCCAGAAACGTCCTTGGCTATGCACCCTTAATACAGCCAACAGCTTCAAAATAATTTATGTGAAGGAACTCTGGGCTGGTAAAAATGCTGCACTTGTTACAAACAAGACAAGACTGAAAGACAAGACACAACATTAGCCAGCCATCACAGTCTCACTGAGACAAGAAACATAGTAAGAGAATATTCTACAAATGAAAATGCATCCAAAGCATCATTATTATTTTGCGTCTGTTTTTGCTATGAGAAATGACTCAAGGGGGTGTACATTTATAAGCAAAAAAAAAACCAAGTCTTTTGAGCCTTTTTTATAGGCACAGACAATTATTGGAAAAATGTACTCTTGATACATGATTTAAACAAACTGCTGCTTTAGGGTTTGTTGCGGCGAACTATCTATATTTAAATTGAACTAATGCTGGTTGTGGGATACAGTGGATGCAGCCAGCCATTGTTCCCGTCAACTTAAACTTACAAGCGTGTTCAGGTGATGTTCAAATTATCTTCTCCAGCTTCGTTTGCTCATAGTGCAGTTCATGGTAAACCATTTAATGGCCAGTTAGCCTTCAAAATTTAGTTTTTGTGTATGAACGGTTGGGAAAAGGCCAGAAGTCGACTTGTAAGGGAAGAGTTCAGCTTGCCATGCACATTTGATAACAAACCCAACTTATTTGCTTTTTGTAAATGTTGAGATTGAATTCCTGTTTTGAGTGTTTCAGGTGTCACGACCAAATCCGCAGCATTGCTAAGTGGTATAAACCTGCCCCAGGCCTGTTTGACATTTTCCACCTAGACAGCCCCTCCGGGTGGAGTTAGAGCCTCAAAAACATCAATATCTGAATTACTATAACCCCTCTCTAGCCCTTCATCCCTGTCTCTTTCTTAAAGTCCTTTTGCGGCGCTGCGGCCACATTCACACACACACACACACACACACGCACACGCACACACACACACACACACACAAACAAACACATAGAAGCTCGCAGCTGAAGACACAGGCACTCCCGGGTGGTGATGGCCATGCTCCGGCTGTCAAGAGGAACCGAACAGATCAACTATCCTCCACGGACCGTGTGTGTGCGTGTGTGCGTGTGTGTGTGTGTGTGTGTGTGTGTGAGCGTAATCGAAGTCTCATCTTTGTTCCATTTGCTCCAGACAGACCCATGTATGATAACCCTTACCGTTATCAGTGAAAGGCGAGCGGAATGGTTGCTTAGGGAGTATCATCTGACGTGCGATTTGTTAACAGCATTTCACAGAGTTGCGCGAAGCATATGAATTTAGTATAAAAAAAACAATATAGTCTTTTCTGGAACTAATTAAAAATGCACTGAAGTGAAGTCATTTGTTTTCATGCATTCACTTATGTTAACAAAAATAAGTCTTATACAGTTTAATCCACACCTTTATTTTTGGGAACTGAAGTTGTATTTGAATCTATGCTTTAATTTGACTCCCCTAACCTTTTCTCTCGAGCATGGCACACAGCTTATGCCAAAAAGTCACATCTAGCAACAGGTCGTAACTGGCCTTTGCCCAAGTTCTTCACTGTGCCGCTCCACAGGCAGTGGGCAGGAGCCGCAGGCAGAGGCAGGTCTGCAGGCCCCACTTAACTCACAGCTATATTTAACTTGGGTGTTAGCACTTTGTAGTGTCTTTCAATGACAAAGTGTAAACAAACGCTGGTTTACGCACCACTGCGTCCTGCCTGAAGCTTCCAAAACAGCTCTTATGCAAGGTTAAGAGTCAGCAACACTAGTTTTAGGACAGTCACGGCCTTGTACCGTTACAATGTTAATTTAAATTGTGCAGAGGTGTTTTCACTGCTGTTGAGTATACTAAAAGCTAGATATGCAGGAGAGTAGCTAGTTCTTAAAAGTTCAGTCATGTCTGGTCTGCTAAGAAAGTTATGTTGTTGATACCCAGGTTTGTTTGTTTGTTAGCAACATTAAATTGTGTGTATCATGCAAAGTAAAATCTCTGCCAACAAATCATTTTACCTTAATTAAGTAAGTACGTAATTCCAACTCCAAGTATATGAACAACATCACAATCATCTGATGCCTTTTCACCGTTGCAATGATGCAGTGTCATTTGCATAAGTTCGCTGTGTTTGAAAATGCAAAAATACCATGAATAATTCATTTTATTATGTGCCAAGGGCCATTCAGTTCAGCTGAGGCCATCATTAGCCCCTGGGCCAGACTTTAGACACTGTACTACAAGTGCAAATCAAAAAGTGCATTATGCCTCTGAGTGAGCTGCTCCCAGATAATTATAACAGAATTTAAAATACTTCTCACAGCTTCCTTCCAACTGTGTAAAATATGGGAGGTTAATGTCTTGTGAAACAAAACAATGGCTCGCTTTTGGATGGTTCCCAGAAGGTTAAAAGAAAAATCTAACAAAATGTAATACGCCCACAAAGGCAATACGTAAAAACTCTCTGAAAGAAACTGAGGTTGAGCAAAAACCTACAAAACAGTTTTTATTTTTTCTTCATGTGCAGCAAAAGAAATGGAACTGGGTCAGTCAAGGACGAATAATCTCTTTTTCTTTCTATGAGCCTCTATCTCCCCTCGTGTGCCACCCCTGCAGAAAACAATCTGTTTAAGAAAGACACTGATACAGAAGAGGAGAAGCGAACGGGAGAGAGCAAATTATAGTGAGTGAATAAGATCAGGTGCTAAGGGCGTGATAATATCCACCACAACACAGAAAAGCCAAAAATTGCCATGGGACGACCAATCCCTCGTCATATGCCATGGCCGCAAGTTTTCAGACACAAGACAAGCTAGGGAAGATTAAAAACTTTGCAAACTCAACATGGGCTGGAGTTTATAGCATCTGAACCAATATAGACATAAAAAAGAAGGGGAAAAAATCTTAAAAATAATAATAACCCATTTGTATAGGCTATGAGGCCAATTTCTCTCTCACATACAAAGTTTAATTTTATTGTTGCAGAAAATGGGCAATCAAAGCATCAGGAAGAAGAAGAATTACTGAAATAATAACATATAGTTTATTTAGTGTTGTATTTTTAAAGGTGCCCGAGGTAACTTATCTGGTGGGAAGTACGTGATCTGCTTGTCTCCGAGGAGATGTGTGTTTTTACTTGTCAAAAATGTCTCGAAAAACATGGCGGTCAGGTGGTCTAAGCAGCAGCACTTATGCTATTTCTGTGCGGCCAAAACCACAGCGCTGTGTGTTCGAATCCAACAATTTGCTGAATATCCTCCCTGCTCTTTTCCCCATTTTTAATAAAGCCTATGAGCCCAAAAAATACTTTAAGATTGGACTGGACCTACACATAACAAAACTAAAAAGACCAGACGCTCCTGGCCTCTCTCCCAGCCTTAGATTTGTTCCTTTCTCCATCTCCTCTCCCATCGCTTCAGAAAAACAGAAAAACAAAACAATACAACACAGTGCTACAAGTTGGAGAGAGGTAAACAGAAACAAAGGCTGGACAGATAGTGAAGGCTCCCAATGCCAGCCTGTGCCCTCCAAAGTATCACATTGACGGACAAAGTGAAATTAGCTGTAATGGCACTCCCATCGAGTTTAGAATTTGTTTGTTCCAGAGGCTGAATGTTAGAGCAGGTGGTCAAACTTTGTGCCTCAGGGTGTCGGGGAAAGATAAAACACATGGCGGGCATTGCAAATATGACCGCACGCACACACAATTTAAGCTTTCATTTAGATTTAGAGTGCACAACGCCAAGACTGGGAGCGGCGTCTGGTGGTGAGAACGGTGGTCTCCACATGAATTCTTGCCAATTCTGGTACATTCTGGCATTGTTTCATGTTTGATATTGCAAATCATTTTGTAGTAAATGCATGGCAAATAGTTATGAATTGTACTTTTTTTTTTTTTAGGATAAAGCTTGTGCGCATCTCCTTAGGGCAGGGTGTGATTGACAGAAAAGAACAGCAACTAAAAAATTATATAATACAAGATAATCGATCACAAAAGCACTAGAATAGATATAAAAATAAAGATAAGGACCTTATGTGTCAAACTATTGTACCTTAATTGTGTTTAAGCTGGGGTACCTGACTCTTTGTTGTTGTTTAGTACGATGGAAAAATGCAACTGAGATATTAAAACCCTACAAGCTGTACTATGAGCTCTCATGTACAATTGTATCTGTAAGTCAGAACATGTATTTGTTGTCAGTCACAAATATAACATGTAGTGCAAAACGGCACCAGTCCAAGCTGTGGGACCACAAGTTTAACTGTCTTTTAAAAAAAATATCATAACAACATATTTTTGTGTTTTGGAAATGGACCTTGAGTCCGGAATACATTATTATTATTATTATTATTATTATTATTATTATTATTATTATTATTATTATTATTATTATTATTATTATTATTATTATTATTATTATTATTATTATTATTATTAATAAAAATGAGCCTGCTTCACGCTGTCTGCATCTAATAGTAAAGAATTTTAAGGTCTTGTCAGTCCGCAAAGCAGTTCTCTTGATTGGCTGTGCCTTGGGGCGGTCCGCACAAAGTGTCAACGTTACCATCTGGGCTGAGTCCCGTGCTCGAAAATGAATATTGGTGGATATTTACCAATTGTCCAAGAAGAGGAACTAAATAACTTACTCGGTGTTGCTGTGTGATAATTAGGCACCCCGGGTTTAAACTTTACTATAATTTAAATTGATTAATAAAATATGTTTGAGTTAACTATATCTTTAATTTGGCCCTGTGATGAGCTGTTTGGATTTTGGTGATGGATTTGAATTCAAACAAAGTATTCCTAACTTGAAGCTAAATATTAATCAAATATGGTGTTATTTCTCTACTGCCATTACACTGGAGAAGACAGTGCCTGGTGTTAGGTGGAATGTCACGTATTATAATTTAGAGTCATCTAATTATCAATGAATGAGAAATATTCACGATTTTACAACATCAGCAAAAGAAAGGAACATTTTGGCAACAGTTTAAACTTGCAAATATTCCTGTCAGAGGAAAATTGTGTTTATAACAATTAACTTCCCTACACTTTAAAACAGCATATTCATTGTAAGCTCCTTTGTTATGCATACTATAAATTTATTCAGTGAGATAGGGCTGCCATGGAACGCTCGGGGGAGGAGCTTGAGTCACTTCTTCTCACGCCAACAACAAACAGAATTTGTGAAGAATAAAAAAAGCTTTACAGGTAAGCTAGTCACTCTCTCTCTCTCTCTCTCTCTCTCTCTTCACTCACACACACACATAAACACACACGCACACAACCCCTAACCCAGATTCCAAAAACCCACGAATAACCTATCGTGGCATAAATATCGCGCGATGATTGAAAAAAACGGTTAATCTTGACATCCCTACTGGTGATTGTCTCTGCACTTGTAAATCTTCAAACACAGTTGATAAACACCGTGGGCTAAATATAATTAACACAGAAGAAGCCGCAAACACATAATCCCTTTTACCAATGTCTAAATTAAGCACCTTTAAATCTGAAATAAAAACTGTGCAATTAAAACCAGTCAGTGATCGCTGCAGCCAAACCTTTCGTTGTATTAATGTGCACTGTCCTATTAAATACACAAAATAAATAACAAAACCTCACCAAGAAATGCTATTCAGTATTCGAAATAGAATATTTTGGGTAATGTTAGGTATTTGTGTGCCTTTCTCATAAAGACAGACGCCCACATGCAGTGATTCACATATTGAGTAGAAATTTACTTTTGGCCAGATTCATTATAAGTTACACTTTTTGAAATGGGCTTTGAAGTCAGAGGCGTCAAACATTTGTGTGGGTATTTGTAGACAGATTTATTGCTTGTAAAAACATGGCTTTTAAATGTCTATTATGTGCTACCTGCGGGCTCTGACCTTCACAGTCTTGGTCTATTACTGCATTAAAAAGCATGTTTATCATCATCCAGCTATACTTTTTTTTTCTTTTTTTTCTTCTTTGGTACTTAAACTATTACAAACCGTGCTGCGTCCACATGTTGGCTCAGTTTCGGCCCGGTAACAAAGTGCTGGGACAATGACAGGAAACACCACGCAGCCACACTAACCCGCTCGTCCGCCCACACTCGCAGGCAGACAGTGCAGCAACAATGTTTTGACAACGCTCCGCTCACTGTAGCCGCACATCTGGAGACCATCAGCTCGGAGCGGTCCAGTTCCAAGATGGCCGACAAGAGGCGAAACATACAGCCAAGAAAGAAGGACTCTTTCACACATTGTATTCCATTTCCATCCAAACTCATTTATGATTGTGACTTTAATGAATGTGTCGTGTCTGTCTCTGTCAGGTTGGATAAAATGGTTATTCTTCTTGTTTTTCGATGTGTAAGAAACTAATTTATCACCACAAAATGTGCTAATTAGATTTTTGTGTACAAATGAGTAAAATGTATGACTTTGCAATCTACATTTAATTAATATAGTAAATAAGTTCTACTACAATCTTGATTCAGTCCCTCATAAAACTACTTACAATTGATTCATATTGTTAATTTGCTTGTATAATTACACTTATATATCATTTAACCTGTCCCTAACTTTTCTTCATACACTAAAGCTGCACAATATATTTCAAAAACTAAACAAAGTAATTGTATCGCAATAACCACCAACCATCTGATGAAATTGCACAGAAATGTTTTTTCTGAAAATGTGTCTTTTTTAAACAACAAGACGGATTCTATTTATTATGTATTACTATAGTCCTAATTTAGCCTTTATATTAATGTTGGTTTGTCAATGTCAAGCTTTTGTTTTGAACAGTCCTGACTAAGTTTATAGACTACGTATATAATATCGCCATTCACTGGTTTATTGTAAAAGCAGATATTTGTGGGAGAAATGAAAATATTTGAGTTGAAAGGCATTTTAGTGTAAGAACTACAAGGAAGCAACTAACAAGGCAGCCCAATTTGATCCAATAGAGCCAGTTTGTTTCTCTGTCATGGTTGAACATCGGTGTGACATGTTCTTCACTCATAGGTTTCAAAAATCAGCTACGGGCCTTTGAATCTTTCATAATATTTGCTTTTGGCGCTTTTTTGAGTAACTTACTGATTAAGTTCACTTGTAATCACATATTTTTTTTGTTCATTTACCAACATTTTTTAACTTTTATCACATTCTTTCTTATGCAACACAGTTTTTTGTAGTCCCGTCACACTTCCAGTCTTCTCTGTAATCCGATGACAGGGACTCAAAACACAATCTTCCTGCTGGCAAGGGAAAAAGCCTTGGGTCTGCACTGAAGAAAAGCGACTGACTGTTGAACACTAGTTGAGGTGATTTTACGAGGTTGGAAGCTGTCTGGAGCACATGTAGACTTGTCTTTGGTTAGCATTTTTTATTTCCAACCTCACTGAAGCGCCTCTCTCATTGCGGGTTGTAATCGGATAACATATTGTGTCATAACTTTGTCTCTCGCACACACTACACAGCTCACATATTCACACACATGTTGAACTGGCAGGAGAGTCTGCGCTCCAGTTCCTCTAGGGACCAAATTCCAAAACATCTGAGTTACAATCAAACAAGTCCTCCGCTGAAAAAGGAAGGAAATTACACTAATGATCAAAAATCATACAAGACTAAGTGGCGACCTCTTATTTAAAATTACTCTCTAATTCTTTAGGGACTCAACTACAGTTTTCAAACAACAATGGAGGCGGATTTTTTCCCTTTTTTTTCTTTGCGAGGATGGTTTTATTATATCACAATCCGTTTAGCTGCGGTCATTTTTCTTCATTGATTTTGCTACTGCAGCAAACATATAATATAAGTTGTGCTGTTTTCATGTCATTTTTTCACAGCATGATTAATGGTCCAAATGTTGTCCAACTGCTGACTGCGTTGGGTGTTTCAGTGAAGATTATTAAGAAATTGGTCCATTTGTTTACAGTACAATACAGTTCATCTTTCAAAATAAGAACGACCAGTTTCAAATAAATAACTAAATAAAACATTAACAATACTGATCCATCTTTCAGCAAACTATTATTTTACCAGAGCAGATAAGATCCATGCATTTGTTTTAAAAAAAGTCAGTACATCATGAATTATTGTAGTTAAGACACATTTTCACATTCACTTGAGAAAAACTACTACCCCTTATAAATAACAATGAGTGAGCTTTCCTCTGTTTTTCTTTGGGCTAGATTTCTTCAAACTCTGCAGTAACAGTTCATAACACTGAGGTATTAAAAATGAAAATAGAACGAAAAAATATCCGGCGGGGAAACACTGTAAAACAGCTATAATTAATGGCATTATTACAGACGCAATGATGCTGAGACCGCTATTGATATGAACTGGAGGAGAAAGGGAGAGGGAGTCCAGAGCTCTTTTAAAGGTGCACTGTGTAGCTTTTTCAGATGTTCAATAGTAACGTATTTAACTCGTCTTTGCATGATTCAGTTTACAGGTGTTTTGATTTGCGAAAAAAAAAAAAATACTTGGGGAAAACCTGCATTGTTTTGAAGCAACAACAAAATCTTATTCCAGGTTTAATTTCGATCCTACTCAAGTCATCAAGTCCTGTCAAGTTAAATAAAAACCCTAAAAACACGAGCTACGTTGACTGAATTAAGTAGAGTCTGTAATCGGACTTCTCCTTCCCATTCGCTCTCCCCATATTAGGCTTTTCCCCCGTTCCCATAGTAATCATTCAAAACCTGATTTGCTCTGATCCTCCATTCTATTTGTCATTAAATACCAGCAGCAACATACCACCCAGAGACAGAACAAATGCCATTTTAATCAATCGTATAAATAAATTAAGGGTTTTTATTTCCATAAGTCCGTGCGGTCGGTGGCCTGCTTATCATTCACTCTCCGTCTGCCGGTCAATACCGCTCACAACACACAGGCGCGAATACACGAAAGAAAGGAACACACCGGGGCTGAGGCACGGATGACCACAACACACATTGACCACTGAATTTAAATGTAGATGAGTTCGCTCCACTAGAACAACGGGCGGCAAGAAGAAACCTTTATCAAGCATCTATTTGTTTTGTGTTATTGGGCTTCTGCGGTTCACCAGCCTGTCAATGGATTTAACAAAATGGTATTGGCATGGCCTGCTCCACTTCCAGAGCATAAAATGAAATTTGGCTTAAACCGGACTAACACTTCTGAATGGTTCTGGCCTTCACAAAAACAACAAAGTCAGCGATTATTTATTCTATTCAAGCGTATATTTTAATTGAGACTTTTAAGTAAGTTTTTAACCAACTAAAGGTTGAAATACCGTGACTGAAGGCTTCTAGATAGAGAATGTTTTCAAATAAAGTGAATTATTGATGTAAATCTGAAATTTACATGCTACAGTCTTTGTTATAAAAAGGTATTTTTTTGTATGTGTTTTGAAGTTTGTTATACTTCGAATACTGTTTACGGGATCAAAAAACAACTATGATTTTTAGAGGAAAATTGTGACGTTCTGCGTTCTTACATGTCGGGTGTAATCCCTCATTCGTCCAGGAGTGTTCCATTGTAGAAAAAGATTCAGTTGTAGTCATCTGGACTCTGTTTTAGAAAAAACAAAACGTTTCAACTCTCATCCAAGAGTCATTCTCAAGGACTCTTGGATAAGAGTCGAAACGTTTCGTTCTAGTTCTACATGAAACCGATTTATTTTGCATGTATTAAATTTATAACTCAAAATACCTTGAAACGGTACCAAAAAGGGGAAGGGCTTTTTTTAAGTTGTTTTAGATCAATATTGGGATTTAGAATGTTCAAAATTATAACATAATCCACTGGTCTCTATATAGCAGACAAAAGCACAACACATTTGCTTATCTTGTTTAAAGTTTCCTCTTTTTTTCCTGCATGTAATAGTAAATATGATATCAAATGTATGGCGCCAAAAGGTTTTAAATGATGTTGGTGTAAGAAGAAACTGCAAAATAAACATTTGTTTCTTATTAAAAGTGTAAATGGCTCAAGTAAAAGTAGCACATGAAATACAAAAAAAGTTTACGTTTTAAAAAATCTCCATTTAAAAAATGTAGTGATTTTGATAAATATTTGTGGTGATCTTTGGTCAACAATTACAATAAATGTTAAGATTTTTTTTGCATACATTGTGTATATTTTAGTTTACTCAAAGCTGGGACTTGAACTCAAAACCTTTAGGCAGTGTGTCACCATGAATGTAACCATACAAACCATATAAAAGTACTCTCTACTTTGTAGTCGAGTTAAAATAAAGTGAAGTAGAAAGTTCCTGCTCTCAAATATAGTCAAATTTCTAATTTACAGTTAAGTACAGTTGTTTTACTTTTGTACTTTACGTTCCACCTCTGGTTAACTCACTGGTGAATCGAATGTACTAAAAATATATGACAGCAATAGCGAGGGATACGGGAGACCCTTTTTATCAACTTTATCACTTTGTTTCAGCGGTTGTTTTTTCTACTGCGTCTCTCCCTGTGTGCAGATTAAAAGCTGATAGGAGTTCGCTCAGACATGTCGCACTCCTGTTCCAGCGCGCACACACACACACACAAATATACATACTCATACACAAATACACATACAGTACATGCAGACAGGGTAACGTTAGCCGTGTCTATCTAGCAGCTCCTGATGTAAAACACATGTTCCAGCCGCGGCAGTGTGCGTCGGTGTGTGTACGGCTGTTTAAACCAACTTTATCGCTCCATCAGCTCGCAGACAAGAGACGATTCATTCAGAGAGAAGAGGGAGGGGAGAAACGGCACTATGGGCCTGTGTGCGGAGCTGTGACTGACCGATTTTTTCCCTTTCGAGCTAATCAGAAAGTCACAACGTCAAACGCACAGATTTTTATGTCCCGGATTATCCTGGGAATGTAGAGCATTGGAAAGTATAGACTAAAAACTTTCTTTCTAATAGATTCCGTATTATTATTAATTATTGAAGCAAAAATATATTTAACTTGTCTCATTAAGGGACTTGGAGGAAAGTTTTGATCTGCTTAATAAGATGTAAAAATAAATACAATTTGACAGTTGGACCCTCAATTTCGCAAGGGAGCTCATTTATTTTATGTTCAATCGCAAATCCGTTTTCAGACATGACAGGCACCAAAACGTAGAGGACTAAATCGTAATAGTTATGCACACTTTTGAATGTGGTACAGTTTGCCACTCAGATATTTCTGTTTTCAGGAAATGTATAAAAAGTGAAAGCCGAAATTCAAACAGTTTTGCATTCAAGGAATTTTAAAAAGTCCTAAATATAATAATAATCATATATATTTAGTATATTTCCTTTCATCCATGACCTTTATGCAACAACTGCAGAAAGATGATTCAATAAAATGGAGGTGATAGAACTGGTTAGTGGTTTGCCAGAAGAAAACTCAAAGCCAACGTTATCTCCAGCAGCATAGCCTTTTTGCTTTACATGGGCACGTGGGTGGAAGTGTCATGTTCCCCTTTTATTGTCTGGCCGTTGTGGGAGTTCAGCGTTTTGACTTCAGTCTCTTCTGTTTCTCCGAGGCCTGTGAAGCCAAGACCAAAGTCAACATTCATTTCTCACTTAGCATTGTGCCGGGCCCCAACAGTTATTATTTAGTTTGGATCTGAAAGGCTTGCTCCGTTTGTTAAGACGCCGCGCAGTGTAGTTGCTGTTGTCCGATCGGCTCCAGGGACGACTGTGTTTGTTCTAAGTCCTATTATTTTTTGGCTTGACACCTCTGGAATGACGGAGGAACATGCAAAACTTAGAGGGAGAGCAGACGGCAATGAATCACTGATAAGGCTATTCATTTCTGTTTGTGCTCATGGTTCAAATTTCGAGACATAGTGTTCCGTGAGTGTATTGTGTTTTTATGTTGTTTTGTTGTATAGAAGTATACTGTATGTCACGATATGAAATGAAGGGGAAAAAAGCATAAAACAGTTTAACAATCATGCAGGATGACTGAGATCATGACCACACTGTGAAATATTACATTTTCTTTTATTCTCATTTTATAACACGTGTGACAGGCTTTTTGAAATTTCTGAATGACAAAATAAAGTTAATGTGACAAAAACAACCAGTCAGCCAAAGTACTTTTCATTTAGCTGTATTTTTTTTATATCGACTGAATTTAAAGGACTTAATTTTGCTTCTGAAATTACTATTATATTGTGACCTGAATAATGACAATTATCGATCGAACCTGACTACGGTTTAGAAGAAATAACTAAGACATTTTAACTGGCGCATGGATCAGAACCCAATGGTGAATGATTGTGAAACTACTGAAAACAATCATTATGTAAGACTTAAAGATGCACTATGGAACTTTTCTGATGTGGGGTAATGCTCAAAGTACTGTAAATATGGCATCAAACGTATTCATCTTTACAGGTTAGATCTGTGGAGAAGCAACCCCGCAAATGCATGTCTTTCAAGGTGTTTCTTAGCAATAAAAATGCCTGTAATTGAACAAAAGATATACACCAAACTGTGGATCACTCCAGTCAGAGCAATAAGGTAAAGATTGAAGTCAGAAAGTGTGTTGTGAATTGTATTATATTTACAAAGTATAAGTTCCCTAGATAAAAGATATTGGACACTAACACGGGCTACATCAAGTTATGTCTTCTTTTTTTCATTGACAAAAAACAAGAGAAAAGGTCCTCTTCATGTAGAAAGTGTTCATTGTATCAATGCTGGGAAAAAAATATATATATAAAAATTCACAGAACCAAGCGCAGCAGTGACGGGAAAGACAAGGAGAGATAGTGATCTTGTGCTCAGGTTAAAGCCCCTATCTGAGATAGGGGCTTTAACACACTTAAGGTAGGCCTCGGAAACATGTGATGATCAGTCTAAAAGAGAAAATGTCTTTTGGTAAGATTCTGGCAAAATTGCCCTGAAATCATTCCAACCAAAGGATCAAAAACAACAAATATGCTACGGCCAAGATTTTGTTGTTGCAAAGTTGTGTCAATGTCCATGTCTTCACTAAGAATTTAGAATAAACAGCATTTTTGAGCTACAATTAGATATTCCAAACTAAGGATGCTAAATTGTAGTGTTAAGATTTTGTTATTGATAAGTAGATTAAATAAACGTTATAGTTCATAATAATCAACAAATTACAAATAAGGAGTTTCTGCTTAAAATAACACATTTTATACACATAAGTATGTCCCAAAACAGCAGCATATCACTTCAGTCCAAACTATTTTGTTTGCAAAGCATGTATATAAAGGAGTAATTAACTTGTCATCAGACTGTTTGTAAACAGTTACAGTAGCTATGAATTAATTTGCGCTTATGGCACATAAATTAAAATAAGAAACTTGTTTCTAAAACTGTATGTTGAGTGAGACCAGTGATCCTGGTGTTTTGAGCAGACTTTCTGTTTCATAATTGCGGTCCTCCGTGCTGTTTCCATGGATGTATTGGCAGTTTCAAAGCTCAACAGAGGAGAGAACAGCGTATGTTAAAAGTGCGAGTGTGATTGGAAAGCAGAGTTTTGTTGTGTCAAAGAGCACAGAGGATCGCGAGTATGAAACAGAAAGTCTGCGACGAAAGATCGAAGGCAATGAAATAATAATTGAAGCTTTTTTTGTAATTACTCGATTTACTCGATTAATCGAACTTTCTGAATGAACAAGTAAAGAAGAAAGATAAACAATCAGATAGAACAGCGACAAAATAAGACTGCTGCAAGCTGTCTGCAGTTAATAATAAAGTATTTTATCTCTTGTACACCAGGAAGTAAGGGTTGAAAGCAGCGCTCTGATTGGCTGTGCCCCAGCTTCACTTTGCAGTCTTCAAAAGGAGTTCGCAGGCCGTGCACTCGCCTGAAAAGAAATGCTTGCCAAATTTGCACATACAAAGGGTTTGTGAGATAGATTTCAAAATCTACTTCTTCCTTTTAGAAAATTAGGTATCCCAGCTTTAATATCAATAGAGATTGGACTGAAATGACATTTTGCTTTTAACAGTGCCCACAGTTATTATTTTTAGTTCTTACCTGTGGTGATAAACACAATATACTGTTACAGGTTTTGAAGATGTTTGGATTTCTCCTATATTACATTTTTCAACCGTTTTCTACCCTTTTTTGTTTGAAAGTATTTTACGGCACACACACGGCTACTAAAACATTACCAAACCACACCATTTAGGAAAAAATGTTGTATGGTATGTGTGATATTTAACATTGCAAATATTGTCCATGGCTGTATCTGGCTCTTTAAATTTGGCAATGGTGGTTGTTTTGCTTTCTTTTTTGATCAAATTGTTGCTCAGAACTTAGATTATTATTATTTCTTCAAGGCAAACTGGTTGAAAATGAAGGGATTAGATAGTCTTTTCCTGCATTCTCTCCCTTGATACATCCTTGCTTCCAGTGAGTGTGGTCTCGACTTCCATCTCTGTAGATCAGCATTATGCATCACAGCTGCCCTCTCTTTGGTGATGGTGCTCCTGGGTCTTCACTCCTTCCTCATTTACGCCTTGTTTACAGCTGAAACACTGTCTCTCTCTGTGTACGTGTACATGTGTTTCTTTCAGACCATATTTGGCCGTACTTTTGGTGATGCTTAACCCCACTTGGGCCTTGGCAGCTGCTACCCTTCTTTCCTGCCTTTGTTGAATCTTGGGCACTGTAGTTTTTCTTGCGTGTGTCTTCAGCCTGTCCACAGCTGCCTCTCCTGGTGGTCCGACCGTAATGGTACACTTGTTTCCCGGCTGATATGCTATTCCGAGGCTTTAGATAATCTTTAGCATATGTCTTGAGCTAGGTGATGACTTCAGATAATCCTATTCTTTACGAGAGGCAATGTAGCAGCAGGGCTATCAAAAATGCCTTTTCAGAACTAAAATGTGGCGACATATGAAAGCTGCATTGAGCTATAGCTTTGACATGTGTTGTTCTCAATCAGGGACTGGAACCGAATCAAAGCGATAGCAGTGGTCCACTTTCACTGTCAAAATGCTCTTGTTTTTTTGTGGTTTAAACCTCCAGGTATTTAGTATTATGCTGACTTAAATATAAGCCATATATTAAGCCATAAGCCATATCATTTATAACCTTATTAAACGTCTTTTTAAGTCCCTGTGATGGTTGAATATGTATTTTCGGGGCATTTGAAGTGTCCGTTGTATCCCTCTTACCGTCCCAACATCGACCCGAACTCAACTATCCTGGGGGACTTTCAATTCAAAAAGACGGGGGGATAAAAAAAATAAAAAAAACACATGGGTTTGTTCTCTGACAGTGTATTTTCAAACGGGAGCTGCAGGGGGAGCTGTATTGCTGAAGTTACTTAGTTCTGCTTAAAATAACATAATTTTCTTTACAAATAACAAAATATCTGGTCTTATAATGACTGAAATCTTCTAATTAAACACGTTCTGAAATGCATGGTATTAGTATTAGTTTAGCAGTCCATTCTACATTAATTGTTTAAAGTATATAGTTTGAACAGAAATCCAACAAAAAAAAACAAGAATCAATTTGAACCAATTGAAATGCTTGACAGAAAAATTGCTATTTCATTTTTTTCCCTGCATTGGAAAACAATTATGATGTTGTTTCATTGAGCTGCCTGAGTCATTTTGATTGTGCGGGTGAATAAAGAGCTAAGTAGATTTTCTAAACTTGTTTGGGTTTGATTTGTGGTGAGCAATAAAACTAGAATGTTATTTTGAAGCAATATATAATTCAGTGATTAAAAAAATGATGACTGCATCTTTGCGATTCTTTTTACGGACATTTTGCATCTGTCTGTTAATTAAACCTCAACTAATACGTTTAAAAACTTGTTTTAACACATTTCTGTTGGATTGACATCATATTGTCTAAACGTTGTTAACAGCGTATTCCAAAAGACATTAAGATACAGATTTTTCTCAATATCGCCCTGTTACAGCATAAAACTACCGCACCTTTTGAGTACTTCCAGACGTTTCTCACATGAACACATTTCCGTCAAGATCATGATACATCCAAAATCACCCTGCGTGTCCATCGCCTTTCCATTGTTGCTGTTTAAGAGGAGTCACACTGTAAAACAATGCTCAAGGCCGAGTGCGACGGAGAGCTCCAGGCCAGTGCTCCCAGCTATTGTCTGTCTGCACCTGGGCCGTTTGAGAGAGGACAGAGGGGAGCAGGGGACCGACACAAGCCAAACATCTGCACCACACACACACACACACACACACACAACAACAACAACAACACACACAAACTACACAAAAACTGCAAGGCCTTATTAGATCATCTGAACTAGGGCTGTACGATTTGGGAAAACTAGTTGCGATTAGATTTGCGATGACTGTTTTTGAGTATGGGCCAAGTAATAAAAGAATGCAATTCAGAATGCTGATA
This sequence comes from Chaenogobius annularis, assembly GCA_015082035.1. Taxonomy (NCBI): domain Eukaryota; kingdom Metazoa; phylum Chordata; class Actinopteri; order Gobiiformes; family Gobiidae; genus Chaenogobius; species Chaenogobius annularis. Next base: position 629,242 of record BJKM01000066.1, on the reverse strand, counting down.
TAAAATTCAGTGTTAAGAGTTTTCATGCCGAGAAAGACAGGATATTTTGTTGTTTGTAGAGGGAATTATGGTACTTCAAAAATTACAGCAATTTTTATTCAATTTTTACTTCACAAGCCTTCTCACTGCGTTTGTGCTGGTGTTTATGCCACGATCAGATGTTTTGGGATTAAGATGTATGTAAAGGTCTTTTGAAGCTATAAAGGAAGTGACTGAATAACATAGATTGTTAATGTCACTCAGAGCAAAGACCAATTTGACACAGCTGAATAAATGTAACAAGTACATATACATATTCAAAATTACTTATTTATTTATTACTTACTTATTTCTACTTTTCATTCAAGACTGATCCCTGCACTGAAGAGTACCAAAAGAACAACTTTATACCGTCTACACATCCAAGAAGCACTCCTGCCTTTCTATAAAATTCTATAAAACATGTATGTTTGTACGCATGTAGGATTTTGTAGAAAACTCACTGGATTCCTGCTAGATTAAATCAATGACACAGAAATTGTCAAAAGGCCACTACACAACTAAGGCCACTACAAGCCAAACATTTGTAATTTTTTTTTTTCTTCTTTTGCTCTTTTTCTCATGGTGCTGGAGGCCTTTTAAATGGCCTTTGGGGCACATTAGAGTATTTATTATAAGTTGATTTCACAGGGCTGTGTAATTCACATCCAGTGAAATTAGGTGTGTCCAAAGTCCCATAATATGTAGCTTTACTTAAGTTCCATCAGCGCTGCCAGTTCTCACTCTTGCTATATGCTGGTCACACTTTCCATGCAGTGTTCAGACTGTGTGGTCAATGATGCTGTTTAAATACTTCAGCATTCCTGCACAAAAGCTTTGTCTGTTCAGCTTAAACATCAGCAATGGAAGTGAAAAGTTGAACAAACTCGCTCTCAGCCTCTCATACAACTTTTAGGTGTGGAAATGGACCGTTCTAGGAACACAGGTATAAACTTAGCCTTGTCTTTGTACGGAACCATAACACGACCACAGCAACACAATACAAGTCAATAGAGAATGAGCAAACAAGGCTTGAAATGTCCAAGCTGTGTTGTTGAGCCAGAGAGGAAGAGAGAATAAAAGACGGGAAGAAGAAGAAGTGTCTCTGGGGAAATTGAGTATACAAGATGCATCATGCCAGTGGAACTGAATTCATAAACACTCACACATCCACTGGAGGAGAATGCCAAATGAGTGAAAACCTCGCTGGGGACGCAGAGGGGGAGACAGACAAGAAGACGGAGGAGGCGGGAGGTGTCTGGGGAGGTGGAGACAGACTCTGACGTATGTTACTGCAGTATCAAGTATTCATGACAGTTCCGCTGAACAGCTACATTATGCGTTTGAAGATGCATTTCTTTGGAGAGATATACACAATATGCAAGCACAGTTTGAATATATGAAACCAGAATGAAACACCATTAAATCTAGTCCAAACCAGGACTTGACCCAAAAAAGGCCTGTCTAAACCAGCACTTTAAAAAGTCTTGTAAAAACTAAAACAGATCTAAACCAAGTCTTAACATACTAACACAATGTGACGTTTGACCGTTTTAGTTACTTATTCGTTCATCCTCAAAATCAGCTGGTTACTTGTATGTCGTGGAAGTTTGTGTGGAGAACCATATGCATTGTACCTCCCTTGTGCCCTCTTGTGTTTTCTCTCAAATGTGCACACACAGGGATGGCACAGGCTGCTCCATGTGCTCCTGCCCCGGGGCAGTCGTGCCGATACCTGTGCCAAAAAAGGGCCTCAGAGTGCCAAGGTTGCCATGGTGCTGGCTCAAAAACACACTCTCCCTGGCTCCTTCTCACATAATCATCTATACAGGGTGTGATCTGGACTCAAAACGAGCAGCTATATATACAGTCCTGGGTAAAAGTCCCAGACAGTTCTGTTTTAAGAATAAGGGCAAAGAAAGTTGTCCAAAAGTAAAGCAATAATAATAATGGAAGAACTAAGATAAAGGCCTTGCAATGGTCCTAATAGTGCCCAAAGGTGGCTCCAAATGTGAAGGTGATTTAGTTCATTTTAAACCGACATTTGTTAAGAACTAACAGAAACATATTGATTTGTAGTGCATGCTTTATATACGAAAATACAAAATACAAAATATCTTACACTATCTCACTGGAATGAATTAATATCATAATCTTCATGATCCTAAACATACACTTCTTGCTTGACATTCTTCACACACTGCACTGTTTTCCATTTAGTTTTGTCGTCTGTAGTTAGAAGAACTTGGACAGTTACCATTTCAAAACCACACAAACCAATGTGTTCTTCTTTAAATAGATATGATTAATACACAGCGGTCTACAGCAGAAAGCAATTCAAATGTGGGATTGTCTAATTGACCTTTGGTGCTGTAACTTGTTTGCTGCTTGTGGTTTGGCACATAATGTTCTTTGCACCTCCTTAAAGGCCCAGAGTGAGTGTATACGCTATAGTAGTTTGTGGTTGTCGAGGCAAACAGGAGCAGAAATATGCTAACTTTACGATTTACGTATTTTATGTACAATTGTTTATTTACCCTTATTTCCGTAATATTTAACAGTTAAACTCCTCATATTTCAGTATCAAAAGCCTCCAATTTATTTTCATAATTTCTAACAATCAATTTTGAGCATATTTTTCAACAACTTTACAATGTAGAAGTTGTTATCGAATAAAAAAAAAGAAAACAAAGAAAAAAGGTAATTACTTTTGGTCATTTCCCGATACAGTTTTGGCACATTCTATTAAATAACATTATGTTCTACAACCTCTTTACACCCTTTGTCAAATGACATCAGTCTCCGCTGCAAAACGTCTGATTGTGTAAAAACTGAAAAGGGGAACCGAGCCAAAATCGACAACGGAGAGCGGGAGGCAGGCACAGTCCTTAAATTAACTATTGGTCAGGGGTCAGATGGACATTTAATCTAACCAATCAGCTTCCTAATTACACGAGTGCTGCCAGAACGCTGGGCCCGTGTGTAGTCTGTGCAGCCAGTGTTGCGTGTAGAGGTCTTGTTTTAGCAAAATGAACATCTGGCCTTAATATTAGTACCATGTGTGGACAGCTAAAACACATACACATATAGACTGGTGAATTGGTCCTGACTGATACAAAGCCAGACTGAATGAACGGAGGGGTAAATTGTGGTAAGAAAAAGGTTCAATCGAGTCGACTTGACAAGGACTAAGCTTTTCATCAGGTAAAGCTGTAAACCATAAACCAACTCTGAATTAATCAATGAAACACTACTGTTAGATTAGGTCTAAAAAAAGGACTAATCTAGAAATAAATCAAGACAAAACTTGGACCACACCATGTTCAAAGTACAACCCAAACTAAAGTTGCACAAAACATGTAATAAATGTTTCCTTACATTTACGTGCAGAGGAGACGTTTCAGATTTTTGACTATTCACCTGCAGTGCATTTGAAGTACTATAATTACATCAACGAATAAAAGAATCCAGTTTTATTCTACATAAATACTGCTAATCATGTAGTTTGGATCTGTACCAACATGATCTGAAATACATGCGATTCTTCTAATTGTTTGTCAGTTCATATATATTTTGTCAGTTTTCCTGGACGCGTAAATTTTGAACTGGATCCTATTATTAAAATCATGAATCTAATTGGAAAGCTGATCTGAAAATTTGCAATTATTTAATTTTCTCAAATCGTTCAGCCCTACTTTATCAGAATCAGAATCAGAATCAGAATCAGATTATACTCTTATTTGAAAGATTATGACAAAGGTTTTCTGCGTGTTCATTTCTAATCAGCTTTTTTTGCAGTATTTTAAATATTTTTTTATTAAAAATCATATACCCAATATTCAAATGTTGCGCACCCTCAGTTGCACCTAATTCTGTCTTGTTTTAAACCAGCCCAAGGTGAGAGTTAAAACAAGACATGGATAAAACCAACTGCAACTATGAGTAAGTCTAAACCCAGCCCAAGCTAATATTTTTAAACTTTTCAAACACACCATTCAAATCTAAAAAGTTGCCTTTTACCAATTCTTTCCCCATAGTTGTGTGTGTGTGTGTGTGTGTGTGTATGTGAGAGCTGATTGTAACAGTAATTGATGTAAACGTCTAAATTACCGCTAGGAGCTAAAATAACCGCTGTGTTTGAGCGTCGCCATGTCTACGTGATGAGAAACAGCTGGTTGGCTCGGCGGCGGCGTGGGTAGAGCGGGCGGAGTCACGGGGTTTGCCAGATCGGGCCAATGGAGCGGCTGCGTGTGTGGAAGCGACGTGTGTCTGAACCAATCAAAACGTCACAAAGGAGAGAAGATATCTAAAGAGACGGCATGTTAGTCTCAAGTCAGAGTCGTTATATCAGATTACATCACATTAGGAGATACAGACTACTGGGAAAAGGAGGGAAAATGCCAGTAAGTTCATGTGCTTAATCTATAGGCATTTGAATAGGCAGGTCTGCTCAAGCATTAGTGCCAGATAGTTGTGGTTTGTCATAAGTAGGACTGAGAGCAATTTAGACAATGGAAGGAAAGTATTTTTAATAGAAGAACAACTGCGTGCCGTGTACTAGATTGACTCTCCCAAAGATAAAAAAGAAGAGCAAAAGCTACATATGAATTTGTGTCGTTTTTGGTATCACACTTTCCTCACCTCCGTCATGCGATTAGGCCCGCCACAATAATAACTGTACCGGCTTATCGTTCAATACATGATAGATTTAGCAATAGATTTTAGAGGTCAATATTGGGTACTTTTTTCTTCATTTATTTTTCTGTACTACGATGCGTTTGAGCTGAGTACTTAAGCGTTTCTGCTACAATATTAAACCTTTAGAATTGTTTTTTTGTGGGATTATCCTGCTTCATAGGGTCATTGTGTCAGTGGCATGAATTAATTTCTATTTTATGAACATTAGTTTCTGTTCGTTAAGGCCCAAAGTCACTGGGATCGACTCCAGTCACCCGCGACCCCTAATGGGAACAAGCGGTAGATAATGAATGAATGAATAGTTTCTGTATAATCGCTTATTGTCTATATTATATTCAGCAATAAATCACACTTATAAAAAACTTATCGTGACTGGCCTTCATGCAATGAGTGATTGACAGGTGGATTTAATCAATCACAGTTGAGTTTTAAGTCTCAGAAGTAGCAGATTGTTGTTGCTCCCTCATATACAATCTTTAGCTTGTTGCTCTAGTAAAAGCTAAAACAAATCATTAAAAAATTTGCGTCGCTAATTATGATGGCCAGTGTGAATATTTATAGGCATTTGAAGCCAAAAGGTTTTCATACTTTTTACTCTCTCTCTTACTCTTTTCATACTCATACGCAAAAATAGGATTGGGTGAGTCACAACAGACGTACAGAGCCATTAGGCAGAAAGAAATGTGAAGGAGAAAACTTAATTACTCAAGAAATAGCAATTAGAAATGTAATCCCAGGAGAATGGTGTTCTGTAAAACATTTGCTCCGGCTCAGGTAATCACGAGCACAAACTATTTTAGCTTCTACAAATGTATAATGGTAGTGTAGGGATCTCAAGATTATTATGTTAGAAGATAATCATGAAGATTCATGGAACAATATAATCAAAGGCGCAAAAAATAGTAATTATGACATTTCAATACAATCTATACTCTAAACTAGAATATAGATTATATACTAACTAAATGTAAATTGCTTTTTTTATCTGGTTGTTTAAGTCACACATTCAGAAGGTTTGATTGTCACGTGGATAAATGATAAAGTATTAAACAACAAGAATACATTTTATTATTGATTTAACTGTTGTTTGGTTATTTTATAATAATAATCATGTGTAATCATCTATGTGTAATGCATAATAATCTAAGACAAAAGTTTGACATGGTGACATCCCTAGTAAACAGGTCATAGCTAAAAGTTAGGACATTAGCTGTATTTGATGATGACGGATGATTCTACACACCTTATTATTTTCTTTCATTTGACTCTGAATGAGCCAGTCACACAACTTTTCGCATTAAAACACACACTAATAACCAACTTTGATCCTAGACATCTCCGGCCAACTCACTTTCTGAATTTGCGTGAGCGGAAAATGCCAGGCTGTCACCTTCTCCGCTGCACATGTCGGCGGCGGTAACAGGCGCCCCAAAGCGGCCTAGTTGTGGCCATAATGCTGTCATTGGATTTTCAAGCCAAACTTAATATCCCCATGGCAGACAATGAGCCTGCTTGTGGACTGTCACTCTGCGTAAAGCCATATACAGACCATAACTGTTGCACTGTCCCATTAGCTTAAACCACATCTGTGTTTCCACCGACAAACGTCCCAGGACTCAAATACACAGAGGGAACAACGACAGCAAACAGGTTGTCCGATGATGTTCCTGTTACACTAAACACAGCCACCATTTTATGCTCTGGTCACATTACGGCGAGGCAGGCTTTTTCCAGGCGGGTGGTGTTTATTTGACTGTCTGTGCTGATGGGAACTGTGACTGCTGCACAAACAAACCGAGCGGCCCGGGACGGACAACAGTGTCTGTGTAAGGCTGAGGAGGGATGGAAGGAGAAGTGGAGACGGGCGGGCCGACTTTATTCCACGTGCAGAAGGACTGGGCTTTGTAACTTAATGTTAAACAGTGCACAATCTAAGACATTTCTACTATTTTAACTATTTACTCAGATTGAGGCGTAACTAAGTAAGAGTAAGACCAGTTTATTTGGATAATGAGACGTGGGCAGTATGTCGACATTTAGAACATAATGTGAATGTTGCTTTGAAGCTATAGTCAATTTGAATATCGAGTATCTCATTTATGTTGAAAATGCGACAAAAAGAGCTGATTAAAAATACAGATTAAAAAAAGTATGTTGTAAACTTTCAAATAAGTGTATGAGGTGATATTTCTGCACTTTTGTGATTCAATTTACAGACATTTCACATTTGTCTGATAATGATAATGTTTAAAGACATGTTTTAACACATTTCTGTTGGATTGACATAATCTACCTACTGTAAGACCGTGGACCTGTTCAGAAATGCCCCACTCACTTTTACCTCTGACTGCTACTGACCTGCACTTGTTTATGTTACCACTGAATTCCATCCTTTTCAGTGGAGAACTAGTGCAGTACTAAAATATGATGTCAAATGTAAACACTGTGCCCTTTCTCTAGGCAGCGTGTAGTCTGTATCCATGTGTTTCAGAATGACAGGACAATATTAGGAAAATATTATATTGGGACTGAGAAAAAGTCCTCAGAATGAATATAACTATATGAATTGCATATAACAGGAAGACCATGAATAGAACTTATTTGCTGTGGAGATTGGCAGCCCTAGGCAAAATCATACACCCGGAATGATAAAGGCGCCGCCTGTGGCAATTTCCGGAATGAGGTGGATATTTACTTTTCCAAGTAAAAATCAAGAAGCATACAGTAGTACTATACACTACTGCAGGATAAGAAACAAACAAAGTTTTTCAATCTAGCCAATGTAATGGCCTCAAAGAGCTATATGATAGAAAACCCTTATTAAAGTGCTTTTTGTGGTACATGCTGCATCAGCTCTATAATTTCCTGTAGCGGAAATAAAGTGATGTTAAATTATAAGCAGTGAAAATAAGTTCAATTCATGCTTTAATTTCCTTACAAAGCACTCACACACACACACACACACACACACTCACTCACACTCACTCACACACCCAGCGAATGTCAATGAGGAAGTCGATCGCTCTGGAGAGGAAACAGAAAGCAAAGTAATGAGAACGTTATGGAAATACAACAATGTGTACGTGCGCGATTGTGTCTCTGTCTGTGTGCTGTGTGTGTGTCTTAAACATAATTAGCTCGGTCGGGCACAAATGTAAACGAGGGAAGCTTAAATGAAACTCTTCTTGTGATCTGCCTCAGCCCACGTTGCGCTTATCTCTCGGAGTCGTCTCTCAAATGGGTCCCAATGTCACGCATGGGGCGGCCGTAAAAAGCCCTGTGGTTTTCACTCTCGCAATTTGACCACATCAGAAGAAAACAATGACCGCACCAAAAACATTGGAATGCTATGTAGAACAAAGAAAGACAGAATTATGTTCAAACTGCATTAACTAAACCCCTTTAAGAACATAAATGAAGTGATGAAATGATACTGTGCATTTATTTGCTCAATACTACATTTTCCGTTTGACACTGTTCCCAAAACTGTTTTCTGATAGCATTTTGCGTAAAAGTCTTATCCATCCGGGTAAGTATAATGTCCTTGAACTGGAATTCATTGTGAACTCTCAATCTGGACTTTGTTATATGAGCTAAACTTTGAGTCGATTCACACATGTCCACATGTTTCATAGCAAGACCTTTTCAAACCCAGAAAACCGCCATTACTCAAAAAGCCTCCCTTCCCATTTATAAACTACAACATCAACCCAGCTTTTATTTCAATTTCTTCTCTAAACCTCATAAGCTTTCTGTCCTCGTCCTCAGTCAAATGGCTGTAAATAACATTTCAGATGGCAAACATGTCCTCAATGTAATAAATCACTATAAAAACAAAGCCAATAGCAGGGCAATGTCTCAACGCGCCAACACTGTGCGGCAATTATAGATCAGGCCTTTCAAAAGAAAATATTCCTCTTTCTACAAAGCGCTCCCCAAACTAGAATACTAAAGACGGTGATTGTGTGCGCCGGAGTCATGTATCGATCTCAGCAAATCAGGTGAGATGTCCTTTGAGAGGACCAAGGGAAGGGAGGGGAAAAGAATGAGGGGTCGATGTAAGATGGAGTTAAAGTAAGGGTTCTTAAAGGTGTTTCTTTTTCAATAATGGATTATACTTCATTCCGGCGGACACAGACATATATTGGAATTTATGAAATAGTTAAGAATGTTTTTCTGTTCACAAAATAAAAGGTGAACTTGCTCAGGAATTAAATTATTCTCTGCAGATGCACCTCTGAAGAACTCTTGTTGAGTTCAAAATTGCAAGTACTCTTGTAATAAAACAGTAAAAGCACTAAAAGCATATCAGACAGTTGTGTGTCCACTTTTGATTATAAAATGAACAAAAGTGAGCGAAAAAGGAAGAACTGGTAACATTTGTTTCTGCTGTCTCTTCGTCAACGTTCTTTTGCACTTCCCGTCTTCGCCCATCTTGGATCTTCACCCTTTCACCCTTGCCATTTCCGAAAAGAACATTTGTATGATGGGCGTGTTCACGTTTTAGAATTCAGTCTTCTTCAGTCCTGTTGTGCCAAAGCCTGCATTTAAATTGAACCAAACGACTATCTGTGTGTGTGTGTGTGTGTGTGTGTGTGCGTGCTTTAAGTGTCGATCCTTTAAGCTCCCCTCCTTAAAATGAGTCAGCTCTGTCGCGTGTCTTGCACTCCCTTTCTTTCTTAAATGTCTTAAGGTTAGGGTGACAATTAACTTAACTTGTATCTGCGATGGTCAGGGTAAGAGTCAGTGCTTGGCAATGTATTATGATAATGAATGGGCCGACAGTAAAATGGATGCTGGTGTGATCGGAGCGTGTAGCGTGTGTCAGCGGGAGCCGGGGGGGATAAATATTGTGTTGTGAAGAAAAGGGGGAAGCAAAAGCCGTATCTTATGAAGCCATTAGAGTAATAAGTCTTGTCTAGTTTGTGGTCTTTGGATGAGTTATAAAAGTGTTCCTGTGCCTTCCTAAGTGCAAACACACACACACACACACACACACACACATAGGATGCATTAGATGAGAATACAAATCAAAAGAAAATGTATTAAAGCAATGTACCTTATAAACTGTAAAGCATTACAGAACAGTTGAAATATTAGTTGCATAATTGTTTCTGAAAATTGCCACAAATAACTTTCTATGATAGACTAAGAATTTAAATTAAAGGTATACATCAGAAATAGATTTATATGAAATTGATATGCATTTTAAAAAAATGTTATATTGTTATTGGCCTTTAAACTTGTTCGTTCTTGAGCATCTTTAATTATTTTTATTAATTAATTATTATTTATGGACTTAAAAACAGCGCAGAAGAGATTGACGCGTGGCAAAACTTGGAGTAATTTTGACGCTCGGAGGGGAGACGACTTTGTGACCAGGTGAATGAAGCTAAATACAACTCCAGGTATGTTTGTGATGAGGGAACACCATTATCTTAACGTGTTTAAAAGCTCTAAACAGTCAATTTTTTTTATAATATGTGCCCTTTAAGTTGGCTAGTTTTCTTAGATATTATTATTTGTCTATTTTCACATCAAATTTATTCAAAAGTGAGAATATTTTGTTTTGTTTTGAATTGATAATTGCAATGATAACAGGCAATAGGTTGTGACCACCTCTTTTGATTCTTTGATTCTTCACCTTCTCTAACTACATTCTGTGACCCAAATGTTCCTCTGATGCGAGGCTGATTCTGCAGAAAGAAACTCACAGAAAAACATTGGCCCTCTGTCTTGTCTGCGGCCCTCAGACAGCACTAGGCCTTGCATGATCATCATTATTGCTCCAACATCCAGCTCCACATCTATCTATCCTTCTCTTCACTTTTTCTTTTATCTCCGTATGAGTCAACATATCTCGTCATATCATTTTTCTATTTTTTGTTCTCACGCACTCCGACTGCCTGCAGACACGCACTGCCCCACCCTCCATAATGAGTGAACCTCTTGTAGCCCCACCCAGCCGCTCTGCCAAGACACTGCCGCCACCAAAACACAGCAGATATGTACAAAAAAACCCACTATCCAGGCCCCGAATGTGCACACGGCAAGCTAACCACTCACACTTAATACCAGACAAGTCACTGGCAGTTTTCTGTATAGTTCTATTCTGATATAATGTAATAAGAGCCAATAAGCACGCAGCGCAGAAAAAACCACAGCCTAGCCCTGTTTCCCGTGGTATGACATCACTAGAGTCCAAAGCACTGCGGGTGACGGTGATGGTTGACTGACAGGTGGTTGTTTCTGCGTTTGCGTCCCTGGTGCCATGTCAACAGGCGGGTTTCGCATTAAAAACGGGTGCCAAACACTGGAAATGACCAGTGATACTTATGGGAAAGGAAACGTTATACAGAGACAAAAGGGCCACCCAGGACTCGTCTTAACAGTGTTGATCAGCCAGCGCTTTGAGTGGGGCTGTGAAAAGCTCGCTACATGACGCCTCATGCTCACATCGGATTCAAAGAAAAGATGATCAAGGTGTAATAATAGCTTTGATGGCTAATGCGCTCAGAGAATATAAGGTACTACAAAGGCCTCAATTCAAAAGCGTGGGCAGGACCTATTCTGAAACAGTGTAGAGGTTCTAGTTAAGTGGAACAAATCAGGCAGCATTAAGATTTCAATCACTTACGGCGGATGAATGGTCAATTTGTTCTGGAAACACAAGTATAACCTTCATAAATCATAAACTTAAAGGTGTACAATGCAGCTTTTCAAGAGATGGGTCAGCTATTTGCTTGTCTCCATGGAAATGTTATTGCTTTGCTTATAACGTCTGGCATTAAACGTACCTGTCTTGCATTTATCCATCAGAAAAGTTGCACAGTGCAGCAAGAGGTGAGCAATAATATTAACATGTCGATAATATTGTGAATGTTGTTGAAGGTATGCAAAATTTGAATATCGAGTATATCGTTTGTGAAAAATGCGACCAAAGGAACTGATTAAAAATTAAAAAATATATAAAAGTGATGTTTTCTTATATAAAGGTATATGGCGATATTTCTGCACTTTTGTGACTCATTTTACAGACATTTCACATCTGTCTGATAATTAAGCCTCAACTAATACATTTAAAGACATTTTAAACATATTTCTGTTGTGTTGACATTGGTCTGTCAATCGTTATTACTCCCAAAAATAATGAGATGTTAATTTTTGTCAATATCATCCACCTCTAGTGCATCCTTAAACTGTATATCACCAATAAAAAAAATACTATAATGTATATAATATAATGTAGACAGTATTGATCTACGTTTAACACACATTCAATTCTAACTGTTTGTGGCATCAGAGTAAAAAGGTGTAAAAAAAAAAAAAAAAAAAAAAAAAAAAAAAAAGGTAAGAAACAGTGTACGGCGGACGTATGTATTTGAAAATGTCCTACCCGAAGCAGAGACTGGGACTCCTCTTTGGCTGTTCCCTTGCCGTCCTGTCCGCCACTCCTCCGTCCCGCCTCCTCCTGAGCCCCGGCCACCTCCACCGGCCCCGCCTCCAGACCTCCCTCCTCCGTACAGTTTGGCTTCTCCCAAAAACACCTTCGAGTCTCCCATGAACGCCTTGGTGTCGCTCAGATAGACCATGCTAGGCGAGCCTCTTTTCGACTGCGGCGAGTCGTGATTGGGCGAGACGAATGATAGCGATAGCCCGGATGGGAAGAGGGATGGACTTCCACTTCCTGGTCTAGTTTCAGACCCTATTCGCTCCTTAGGCACCCAAAGCAAACCATGCGCCTGCTCCCCTCCTCTCTCCCCCGTCACCCTCGTGTCCGCTATCACCCATCCTTTCTCTCTCTCCTTATCCTCACCACTTTCACTTTTCACCACACTTTCCTCTCTGCTACCCTCTGCCAGTCTACCCTCAGGGGGCGCTAGCGAGTAAAGCAGTCGGATGTCGCCCTTGCTCTCCTCTTTGATGGCTAATGTCGAAGGAGCTGAACATCCATTGGCGGAGAGAGTCAGAGACGGCGTGAGGGACGCGGCTAGGGGGGAGGAGTTTAATGAGCGGGCGGAGTCGTGGCAGTGGGCGGAGTTAAAATGGTCGAGGAGGGCAGTTGAATCAGGGGCGGTGAAGTCGCAGCGTCGGCAACGGCAACAAGCATGGACACGTCTAGGGAGACAAAAAAAAACAGACCGTAAAATAATGATTAGATTATCAATATTTATTTCATTGGTGTTTTAAAGGTGCACTCTGTAACATTCCTCGTATGCCACCTGCTTGTATCCATGGCGATGTTATTGCTACACCATGGTATTAAACTTGAATCTATCTTGCCTTGATCCAGTTACAGGTGGCTAACAGAAAAGTTACATAGTGCATCCTGAATTACGATGATTATATTATCAATATGTGCAGTGTTCTGATGTGGCAAAAGTGCATTCACATTTAACTTGAACTACTTTATCTAGGCTACTGTATGTTCAGTGGTCTGTGCCTTATAAGGTCACATGTCTCAAGCACAAGATCACGCTCAATGTACCTGACAACATTAGTGCAATAAGAACAATTATTATAAAAGGAAGAATTAGTTACAGCGTGGGCTATAAAAAGTGTAATTTACAACTTAATAATACCTTATAATGGTCTTTATGGTTATTGCTATATAGGAAAATTATAGAGGTGTTTTTCTCTCAAAGGACCAGACTTGATTTGTTCTAACTATTCAGGCGGACTGAATGCCAAATAGTGACTCACGTTGTGTCAAATCACACTGAGTTAGAGAAAAACGTGGGAGATGTACATTAATCAGAAAGGCAAGAAATGAATCATGATTAACACACAATTCCAGTTGCGGAGGCTATTTATACTTTGCAGCGGACATAATAGTCAAAAGGATTCGGGACATTAAAGATAACTATTATTTATTATTCTATTATTATAACTTTACTATAACTAGCTATTATAACTCATTTGTATTTCTTCTCAAAATGTTCTCTGCTTTTCTAAATGAAGATATCGCTGCTGCAGTAGCTGTGTTTTGTTTACATTTGCTTGTTTTATTTACATTTTTTATCATTACAGTGTGTTTGTGTAGCACGTTTCCACCTTCAAAGCCACTCAAAACGCTTCACTTGGCAATGTGGGAGAAGTGTCTTGCCTAAGGACACTCATTTCCTCCAGTAGCTTCCGAGCGCTGATGAGCTCGGGCGTTTGCAGGCAGGTGTGGCCACGCCCATATTTACTCCCTTGTTCATCTCCTCTGCAGTTTGTGATTCGGCGGGAGCGCTTGACAACGAGAACATCATTTCTACAGAAGTAGCCCAGCACTGACATCTTTCTGATTTTAGCCGCCATGTTGTTTGACAGTTTTGCTTAGAAGTGACAAAACACATTTCAGCAATAGACACTAAAGATGTTCATATTCAATGCTATCTATTCATGCATTCTGTCTAATCGCGTCTCTGTCTGCCAGTGAATGCTCTGGGCAAAATGAGAAAACTCATAGTGAAGTATAAAAGTGGGAAGAAGAACACAACAGAAAATCAATAACACCCAATATTTTGATCTTAAACAATGCATGTATCTCACACTATTAAGTTTGTTTTTGTTACAGTTAAAACACGTCTCTACTGTTTAGTCTAATCGTATTATGAGAATTGCCGCAGTATTTAAAATCAAGAGATTATCTGGAATCTATATGTCTTATTCTGTCCAGTCGGATCAGCTCATATCTCGCATTATCGCCTCCCGTTTCATCTCATCTAATCTCGCTTTATCTCGGGGGCAGAGTCCTTATTAACGCAGCGCCAGTGACATCATGTTAATCATTTTTGTGTGAGAACCGCCCTTTGTCGTTACAGTTTTTATATCAGGTGCTGTATGTGTCCGTTATAAACACATACACAGGCTAAAAGTAAATAGAAGTGACAAATGTCTGCTTCTTTTTCTTTGTCCATGGATAAGCAGATACGGTGATTACATTCTGGAGTTTTGAGATGCGCAGGGCTTTTTTAATGTGTGTTTAATGACATTGTGTTAATGAGAGCGTGACTGGACTATAAAAGCTGGTCCATCTCCGATTTTGTTCACATGCTCTACTCTCATTTTCTTGAAAGCAACCTTACAATTCGGATTGATTAAAAGCTGAAATCCTTCTCTTTGTCAGACAATAGCATCAGTGTCTTTTTTCCCCTCTCCATAATACAATTCAGATCAATACTGTATGAATCTGAGACGATTTGAACTGGAATACAATGCGACTTTCAGCGCTTTAGTCTTCGAGCCCAACTTTCCATTTTCGCGCTGCATGTAGCAAACTTAATGAATCGCAAACTGAGGAAAACACAATATTTACAGAAGCGCATCATGATGAATAATAAAGTAAGAGTTGAATGACAAAAACGCATATATTCATTTTGCAAAATTGTCAAAAAGTAGTCTCCTTTTGTTACCATCTTCTACAGATATAATCATTTAAATATTGGCGAGTGGATTTGTTCAAAACTGCAGTAAAATACATTTGGCTTTTGAAAATACTGCTTTACAACACCTTTACAAGACCTTTTTTGCATAATGTTGTTTTTAAATCATGTATTTTTAGTTGTCATTCCGGTGTATTCAATCAGTATTAAACTTATTGCACAACATTATATTATAGAAATGTAATCTAAGAGTTAAAAACATGCAGCAGCTTTTATATACTGCAAATATTGTGAGAAGTACTCCAATTGCGACCCACCTGTAGTGTCTGAAAATCTCCTCCTCCACCTCTGTGATGAAGTGGCATTTTGTGCAGGAGTGCTCCCTCTCCCCCCCTCTGCCTCCCCCCTTGTCTCCCCCGACGTCCTCCTCCGCTTTGACATGAGGCGACACCCCCTTCAGGCTGGTGACGGTATGGCAGCTCTCGTAGTGTTGCAGCAGCACGTCGATGTCGGTCGTGGCAAACGCACACTGGTCACACAAGTGCGTTACACCTGGCCGCACGCACACAAACAAACAAAGAGACAGGGAGACGGATGTTATAGCCGTAAACAAAAGACCGGCGTGTATTGTTTTGACTTTTAGTACCTTGCGTGACCATGGGATGTGCTGTGTTAGTGGGGTCGTTTCTGGGGTTAGGAGGGGTCAAGCTTGGTGAAGTGGCAGGCTTTGAACCGGCAGTGTCCTGGGGTTTGGCGGACTGTGGGAACTTAGAGCAGCATTTAGAGCAGGTGGGCTTCCGACAAGCAAAAGGATGGGACACCTAATGGGAGAAATAACACGTCATTTGTGGTGTGAGTGGATCATTCTCATGCTTTAGTCCGAACAGAGCCAACAGTGCTTGAAATGCGTGTTGTCCAGTTAACTAGTTACAAAGTAATTAGAGTAAAATTAGAATTCAGAACACTAGGTCTCATTAGAAAATAAACAATGATGTGCTTTGATTATTTTGTGACAGCGCCAACACATGGCAAAACTAGGGAACAGAAAAGTTGAGAAATAAAGGATCGTAATGGCCATTTTCAGTTTCATAAGTTTTGGTCAAGGTAACTTTGTTGGTCCGTATTATTATACGTGAAACCATGGTGAACCTCAGTCATGCTTGCTTCATTCGTGAATTGTATTTGCAAATTCCTGCATTTGACTTTTTTTTTTTTTTTTTACATTTTACAAACTGTTTTCTGTTCAAACGGTTTTTTTTTTTTTTTTTTTTTTTACATTTTACAAACTGTTTTCTGTTCAAACGGGGCTGTGTTAGGCGGTTACGTCGATGCAGTGGCAGGCGTTTACAATATGGATGTGCATCATTAACTGAACGTCGCCATTCTCGGTTTTTAACTTTCCTTTGTGCATTTTAAACAGCTACAACCGCAACATTTGGCAGCTGGCACAGAGGCGAGTGGGACGTCTGTGGGTGTATTTGAGGAAGCAGGGGACTTTAAACTAGGCTGGAAATTGGAGTAATTAACTTTACACTTGTTCATGATGCATTACATTTCTTTTCCCCCCCAACAGAAAAGCTATATATTTTTTCCCCCATCTCATTACCAAGCCAGTAGCATTTAATTCAGATTTGGTGTTGTTGCGGCGTGCTAATCTCACCTCCCCCAGGTGTTTTTGGGGCTGACACAGGCCCTGCGGACAGTACATGCAGTGTTGGATGCAGCAGCGGTGGATGGAGTGGTTGTGCTGGTAGTGGAGCAGTAAAGGTGCTACCACGATCACGTCTGCGCTGTGGGCCATCGAGTACCGGAAGTCGCACAGCTGGCAGTTGTAACTGGTTACCACGGCGTCAGGGTCACTGCTGTTTGGGTCTACGAGGAATAATAGTATAAGAGTGAATGAATGAACCAGAATCATATTACTGAGCAGTGACTTTAAGGGTGCGTTCACACTGGCGCAAACACAACATCCAAATTGGGACTAAAAAGGAGACTAAACCTGGAAATGAATCTTGACTAGAACAGGACTAAACCAGGACTAGACTAGGACTAAACCAGGACTAGAACAGGACTTGAACAGGACTAAACCAGGACTAGAACAGTACTAAACCAAGGCTGGACCAGGACTAAACCAGGACTAGAAAATGACTAGAACAGGAATAGAACAGGACCAAACCAGGACTAAACCAGGGCAAGAACAGGACTAGAACAGGACTAAACCAGGACTAGAACAGGACTAGAACAAGACTAGAACAGGACTAGAACAGGACTAAACCAGGACTAGAACAGGACTAAATCAAGACTAAAACAGGACTAGAACAAGACTAGAACAGGACTAGAACAGGACTAGAACAGGACTAAACCAGGACTAGAACAGGACTAAACCAAGACTAGAACAAGACTAGAACAGGACTTGAACAGGACTAGAACAGGACTAAACCAAGACTAGAACAGGACTAGAACAGGACTAAACATGTCTCAAAACAAGACCAAACTAGCATTGTGAACACATAATACAACAGATTGTCATTGGTTGGGTATATCAGGCAACAGGAAACCTGGACTAGAACAGGACCAAAGCGTCTGCATCAGGATTAAACTGGGACAAAACCAGGGCCAAACTGGAAGTTATACAATTTCTTTGTATGAGAGAATGTCTTTATGTAGGTGTGTATGTGAAACTGTGCTTTTTTCTTTAATATAGTGTTTCAAGTGAGTTGACGGGATCTTCTAATCCAAACACATTTCATTGCATTGTTGACTTGTATATGACCAGTAAATCAAAATGTAATCCAAATCTAAAGTGTGAATGCAGGCTTTGTATTCAAAATCATTTTGTTTGCAGGAAAATAGGCAATTATAATATTCTGAATCAAATAACTGGATCACAAGTGATGAAACGTCTGACTGGTTTGTGTGGTTCATTCCCACTGCAGTTAAGCTATTTCTAAATGTTTAATCACCTCAATTTGTTATGAATGGCACGGCAAATAACAGGTGGTCCAGACATTAGGGCTGATCATCACTCGTCATAACTGCATATCACTTTAACAATAGTCATTTTTGAGAAAGCAGTGGTTCATTGATCTTTAATGAGTCCGGCATCAGGAGCCATAACATTTTCCCATTCGCTCTTGCGTTTCATTACCTTGGCTGGTGCTGGTTGGATTGGATGACCCGTCTTTGCGAGTTTTGGATGCCACATGTTCTCCTTCCCTCCTCCTCTCTCGCTCCGTCCCAGCGGGGTTATAGTTCTTGTGTCTTTGCTCGTAATGCTCAAGCAGCTTCGCCGAGCCGCCCGCCCACTCGCAACTCCAGCTGCAAAACTTACACCAATAATACGCCTGTCCACCTCCGCGCCCGACCTCCCCCGTCCAGCCCGGAGAGTCGCTACACGCCGTAACCGGGACCGAGTACCCCACTAGAGAATCGTCGTCGGACCTCACAGCCACTCGCTCCGCCCCGTCTACGATCTGACCCCGCATTTTCGTCTGGCCGTCGTGAGCTGCCAAGTTGTTGTTGTTGCTGTTTGACATTAGCAAAGGCGTCGTGGGCGGGGTTTTGACCTTGTTTGGATGCATGGCGAGGAAGTGCTGTTCAAGTTCAATGGAGTTGCTGCCCATATATGTGAAGTTGCAGAACTTGCAGCGAAAGTACTTAGTGTTGCCCTGGCAATCTGACGTCTTCCGGCCAATCCCGATCAGCGTGCCACCAAGCATCACGAACGGGACGGGAGGAAAAAAAAGACAACAATAAAAATACTTTTTTAGAAGATCCTGCGTCACGGAAAGCACTTTAGTCTTTCCTGTGTTGTTAAGTTCTCTATAAAAAACTTTGATTGACTGACAAGCCTTCATAAACTGGGAGAATTGCGTTAGAAAGCACAAAAGCCGCCTTTCTTTCTTTTTTCTGTAATGCACTTACTTAATGCTATTTTATGGTTTCATGATTTCGCTTCTATTTGACTTGTTTTGTTTTGGGACTACAGGGATCAAAAAGAGCACTTAGAATACCTTTTGTGTTTTTGTTGTTGTACTGTTTATTATTATTTATTATTATTATTTAAATATTATTTATTTATCTATCTAAGTTACAGGTCAGATCTGTTGATAGGCGACCCCAGTCACAGGTAGAATATATGTTATTTTAATGTATTTCTGATCAATAATAACTCCTGTAGTTGAATAAATGCAAGATATATCAATTTAATGTCATATTATGGAACATTTCAGGCAAGACAATAGCTTGGAAATGGACAATTTGTTTTGCCAACATCGGGCAGGAAAATACAAGTCAGTTTTGATAATTAGCCCGGCAATTACTGTCATTTGGCTTTATTTGGGTTCAATTAAAAGCTCTCTTATTATCGCAGCAGGCTGACTATTTTAAGTGCTTATTAAAAGTGAGCATTCAACAAATCTGACCTTTTTAATTTACTGTGGAAACTGATATCAAGACAAGAACGCCACAAACAACTAAAAAGTGTCTGTTCACACTAGCTCACACCAAGTCAGGAGGAGGATGTCTTGTTTTTCACACCATGCAACTAGAGACCACCGCAGTGCTTTTCACTTTAGTGACATTGCAGTTTGTGACTAATGGCTCGGTCGTTTTACAAGACAACATCATATATTTCTGCATGTATCAGTAGCATTTCTTACTGAGTTGAGTTAGTAGTACTCTTCCTTACATACTGGTTCACAGGTAAAATGAATGTCTCCCAAAGAGGACCTCTGGGGCTGTTAATCATGGACATGTGATTTTTATGATCTTGCAGTGCTTTTAATGACTGCATTTCTCACCTGTGGCATTTATGACTGTCTATGTTATTCTTAAATTTACACATTTCATTTTTACACACTATCTTACTTATGTAAAATATGAACTTTATTAGTTTATGTATTTTCTTATTATTTCAGGGTATTTCAGGGGTATTTAGCCTACATTATAACAACATAACATTAATTGATCAATAGAATTATATTCAGCCACCCTATGGCACCTTTTTGGGACCCAACCTCATGTTTTCTAACCTTGGTAATGTCATAATTATAATACATTGAAATGATAATATAGTACAAAACCTGCCAAAACAAAAAGATAATAATGGTACATACAGGTTTTCTTAGATAATCACTTAATTCATTTCAGATTCAAAGAGAATAAAGAGGTGCAATTATTATTAGTTTAATGATAAATCAATGAAAAAGAAAAAGAAAAGGGAGAGAGGGAGGTTAGTTTCCTTGAAAGGAACCCAAGAAAAAGAGACGCTCGTACAGACGGGAAAGACAAAAGTACATGCATGTGTCAGACAGCTGTTTTTATTAAACTACCTAACTGCCCATTACAACCACTATTCACAAGTCTTTTCTCTGCGTCTCACTTCTACCCTTTCCTTTCTCTCCATCTCTAGCTCCTCTCTCACTTTTCCCGCGATCGGATTGGTCAGCGCGCGATCCCGTCTCAGCAAATGACAACATGGAATTTTCCAAACGTGGGCGGGAGAGACGGTGAAGGCGAGAGAATAGAGAGCTCTTTCATTCGGTTTTTTTCATACACTTTCACTTTTTCAACGTAATGACGATTTAAGCCCACTGGATTTTCTATTTCTGACTGTATGTGTGTGCCAGTGTGTGCGTGTGTGTGTGTGTGTGTGTGTGTGTGTGCGCGCACCGCTGTGGCGTTTACTGGATATGACTCGGACCATACCAAGCCCTGGTTTGAATAAAAACCTCTATTTGACATTCATGCTCTTTCTGCTTTTTCAGATTTCCTCTAAGTTGAATGTTGGATTGTAGTTTCTGGAAGCACAGCATATTTCTGCTGCTCATGACACACCCAAGTTTCACATACATTATATATTGATCAGTTTCCAATACTGTGCTATAAAAAAGATTTGAACTGAACTTCTTGTTGCTGTGATAATGTCTCTGGTAGGGCGTTCTCTTGGCTATTACGCAATTACTTTTTCAATTTGTCGACCAGTCAGGCCGTTTAATTACAGTTGCTTTAGGGACTGATTGAACTGTATATTGTTATTTGTGTATTGCTCACTGTAAGTTTTGTGTTTTTACTATTTTATTCTGTGTTTCAACTGTTTTTGTGAAAGGTGCTATACAAATAAACTGTACTTACTTACAGTCAAAACTGTTTTTTCTATTGTACATTTTTAAACAAATTTTAACCAAATAAAGGTGTAAATATGGTAACTGGAGGCTTATTCTAATTACAAATAGTGTAAATCTGAAATAGTTTATTCTGCTTTGTCATATGATTTTAAAATGCCAGTGTCTTTGTTACAAAACTTATTTTTGTATGTGTTTTACAGTTTGTATAGTCACGATGACGATTACAATGATCAAAATACAATTATTTTACAGTCGACTAGTCATGATTAATCAATTAATCGTTGCAGGCCTAATGTCTAGTGCAGGCATGTCCAAACTATGGCCCGGGGGCCAAAAGCGGCCCTCAGACCAATTTTTGTTGGCCCTCCGGCTTCCTTCTAAATTGGTCCAAACAACAAAAAGTTGTACTTTTTACTGTAAAATTGGACAAATTCAAGCATTTTGATGTTATACCAACGTAATATTAATGTTCCAAGTCTTTTCGAATGATTCACTTCATTGTCGGGTTGTCTGTGTCCCTCTGCTCCGTATGAGTTTCAAAATGTTTGGACACCCCTGGTCTAGTGAATGCTAAGTTGAGTATAGTTATTGTTCCACATGAATTGAATTAGTAAAGTTTGTATTGTTTATTTTGTATGCAGCACAATACCTCCTATTACACAGATATGGAATGTATACATTTGCATAATTATGTCACATTTGTTTCTGTCCAACATAATTAGAAACAAGAACTCAGTCAAACCCATCTTTCGCTTCCTGCTTTTTTTTTTTTCCAGGCTTCTGCAGTAAATCCTCCATCCTCTGCACCTTCTCTTACACCAGCTATCCTCATGTGCTCTTTAAGTACACCTATAAATCTCCTTCTTGGTCTTCCTTTAGGCCTCCTGCTCGGTAGCTCTAAACTTAGCTTCCTTCTTCCAATATATTCACTTTCCTGTCCAAACCGTCTCAATCTGGCCTCTATGACTGCACCTCCAAAACATTTGACTGAGGCTGGGAACCATTAAAAGGTATCACTGTGGTACAAAAAAAAGAAGAAGTTAAAGCCCTACTGATATCGGAAAAATATGTTGGTGTTGCAAACTGGCCTCTGTCTGGCCCATCCTGAGAGAACACTTTGTAGAGTTACTCTGCTGTGTCCCCACAAATGAACGATAAAAGTCCACAGCCCTTTATCTAATACTATCCTTCATATTTAAACAGTTTTATTCTCTTTTGTTATTTTGGCTCACTTACATCCATAATTTATTGGAAGAAAATAGGCTAAGGTTGTTCTTTCCGAATACCGGCTTGTCCTCATAGACAGTTTTGTGGAAGTCCTTTCAGAGTGGTAATAAAAAAGCAACATAAGTTTGACAGGCATTCAGGGACAGAGCTTTATAGCTGTGGAGGTAAGAAAAGACTTGGCCATTAACGAAAAGCTTTATGGTTACAGTAAACAAAGCTCTAAACACTTAAACTTCCTTTCAGTGTAAGTCAATAGACAATAACAAGAAGCTCGGTGCTGCTATGGTTCATCAAACGCTTTATCTGTTGTTGTTATTATTGCTGTAATAGCTCTCCTTTGGTTGTAAAAGCAAACAGGCCTCGTCATTACAAGTTATGATATTGGCTTTAACAGAATCTTCCCGTTTCTTTTTGTGTAAATCATCATGTGGGATAATGCATTCAGAATCAGATATGGAAAGAGTTTATTTGTATATCCTAGAACATAAAAAGAAGAAATGATTTGGGAGGTGTTTTAAAGCACCCAAAAGGTCAGCGGTTACATTCAGAAAGCTTACCTGGACGTCATATGTGTTCAACAACACCGTCCTATGCTGCTGGTTGAGGAGATCTTGTCGGATCTTCCCCAGATCTTTGGCTTGGTTCCTCTGGCCTTGTCCCGCCTGGATGTCTGGGAACAAGAACAAGGATGGAGAGGTTTAACGGTTTATAAAGTTACACAGACAGACTCAAAAATGTTAGGGAATAAAGATCTTCTCTCTCATCCCCCGTTTCACTCTGTACTTTCCTGTCAATAAAGCCTATAAGCCACAAAATCATAAAAAAAAGAATGTTGAACTAATACTGTTGGAGGTAGGTCAGAACACAGATGAACTCTCTACTCGTTTTGCTATTGAGAAAACATTTACAATATATATATATATATTCACTTCTGGATATTGGTATTCAAATGTACGTGTCTTTCCCAAATATTGAGGCTTTTATCGCATAAAAACATAAACAAAAAATAAAAAAAATAATAGATTCTTCAGTGATGGTGAAACATTAATTTTTTTTGGTGTTTTGTTGTTTTTTGCAAATATTGATCAACTAATCGTGCCTAGTCGACTATAAAAGATTTTGATCATCGTAATCGTTCTGGACTCTACAGATTTAAAACACATAAAAAATACCTTTTTTATAACAAAGACAGAAGCATGAGTAAACCAAATCGTCAAATAAGAATAATTTCATTCTGATTTCCCCCCCCCAAAAAAGTGTAAATATTCTCTATCTAGAAACTTTCAGTCACCAAACTTAATTTGGAAAAAAAATATTTAAAACATCACAATGAACAAGAAAAATAATGACTCCATTCTTTTGATATTTACAGAAACAGCCTCTTTCGAAAGACATTTTTTGGTGTGCTTGTAACTCTTGTCTTTAAAACTAACCTACGTTTTTTTTAAAAATAGAAATAATCGCTTTACCTGTCGTCTAAAGCGATTATTTCCCCCCCCCCGACCTATTGACAAATCATATATTTGATTCAATTCTGTCTAAAGGCCCTGTGCGTTACCTTGAGGCGCCATATTGTGCAGGGCGAGGATGTGCGAGTCCAGAGCGGCGTCCTGTCTGGTGCGGTTGTGCAGCCCCAGGTGGTACTTCCTGAAGTGCTTCACCAGGTCGGCGGGGTCGTTCCCATAGTAGCCGTAACCGCACACATTGCATTTGAAGTCCTGGAGTTTGGGAGAGGGGCTGCCGGACAGAGGAGGCGTGTCTCTCATGACCTCCTCCCCCACTAAAACTCCCGCTACTTCCTGTCGCACATCCCTCTCGCTCCTGTCCACCTCCCTGAGCCCTTTCTCCCCGTCTTCAGCGATAACTTTGGATCTCGTACCTGCGGATCGCCTTTCGTCATAACCAGTCGATGACGGCGATACGGATGAAGACACGCATTCACTGTCCCGCTCCTCCTCGTCCTGCTCCTCGTTCGGGCCGGTCCTGAGGTGTTCCGAGGATTCCGGTTCGGATGGATGGGATATCCGGTCGGCCTCGGCTCCCACTCTGCCCTCCTCGTCTCCCTCATCTTCCTCGTCTCCCGTTGCCTTTCTCTTTCCCTCCTCCTCCTCTTCCTCCTCTCCTCCCACACTCCTGATAGGGGGATTCTTCTTCCTCACCATCTCTGTAAGACAAAACGAGTCAAATGATTATTCATGTGGCAAGTATAGAATGTTTGAGCTTCGTCTTTTCTTGCGTTTGTGGAAAGTATTGTAATATGAATCATGCGTGGGGAAAAAATAGGCCTCATGATGGCATCGAGATATTTTCCAAAAAGGGACACTCCCATAGTTTGTATTCACGTATCATCACAACAATTCCGTTTACTACAGTTTATAATTGAGCTGGAAGACAGATGGTGGAATTTGCTGTGTAACTTCAGATTACAGATTTGTTGACTTTGTTTAATTGATTACTATCTCTCTAATTTCTGGGCCTTGTTCACATGAAACAAAAACTGGCACAATTTCAACGTCTTTTCTGTCAACTCAAATGAACTAATGTAACCAATATTTGTTGTCACATTTGCTTCAGACAGTGGTGCCATTGTTTGTGAGTGGCAGTGGAACGGTATGATTATTTTGCTAATCTATTAATCAAGCAATAATTAATTTCAATCATCGATTAGTTGTTTAGAATAACAAATGCCCATAAATATCAGATTTTTACTCAGTTTGAAGCAGCTGCAGCTACGGTGACATCCTGGTGGAGGATATTTGCAGACAAAATCGTTTTTGATCAACAACACTAATCGTACATGTTTCTTATGTCTTACTTCTCTCATATGGCATGGTTTGGAGTCTGTGTATAGTATTATTCGATTTCTAAATGAGTTGTGATTATTCAATTAACTTGTTTCAATTGAAAGGATTTGTGGATCATAATTTTATCTATTTTAGGTATTTATACAGGCCTTTGCTCTCTTGAAATTATAACACATTTTAGACCGTGAACGCAACGTGAACATGCCCACATACAAGATGAGATCGTTTTATTTGTCTATTCACTTGGTATTTACTAGAAATACTCCCCAACAAATGCAAAAATAGCAAATGCAACAATAAATATGTTACTAAAATGATTTAAAACCTAGAACCCCCCTTATTACAATTGAAGGTCCAACAGGTCAGGCAGTACACACATACAAGTTTACATCACACTTTATGTTCATTCATAGAGTGCAATTCTTACTCCTAAACGTTGTGCATGTCCCTTTTGTTACAGTTTTAACATTCATTCATTTTATTATTCATTGTTGTATGTTGCACCTTAATCCCAAAGCAAGTTCCTAGTTTTTGAATCCTGTTAATGGCAATAAATCCCAATCTGATTCTGAACTTCCTCCTAAAATTGCATTGTAATAGCAATAGTTTTAGTGGAAGAACTCCCTGTAAACTGTGATTAATTTGCCCTCAAAACCAGAGGGATGTCAGGGCCCAACAATGCTAAATTACATGCCCGACTTGTTTGACAATGATGTATTTGTACAATGCAGCTTTAATCCACTTTACAAAACCCTTTGAAAATGCTTTTAACGATCTTTAACCACAGACCTCGTCAAATCATTTGGATAAATCAGAAACATTTGACAGAATTCTGAGGAAAATGCTGTGTGCGGACGTTGCCAGGCACATTGCATCTTTAAGGGCAACTTTTTAGAAACCGGGAATCGTTTTATCGTTATGGAAGCCATGCGTGAGAATCTTCCAGCAGATGACCACATCAAAACCCAAACCATATCACAGAAACTGAAGCGAGGGGGCAGAGATGCTCAGAGGGAAAAACGGGGAAGAAGTCCAACACGACCACATCAAACCCAGTGCCCCATATCACAAAGATGGATGAGCGAAGCGGGCAGACTGCAATTCATTCCCTACAACGCTTCCAAAATGTCTCCTTTGCATCTTTTTCGTGGCTTTTGTGGCTCCAACAACATAAGTAAAAATCTATGAAACATAACTACATAAGCGAGATCTGGAGGGGCATCTGTCATAAAACCTTGGCTTAATTAGTATAATTTGACATAAACATTTTAATGATTTAGAAATGATGAAGGATTTGTGGGCACCAGCTTTATTAAAGATCCTATATTATGCTATTTTTCATGTTACAGGCACAGGATATATTGCAGGATAGAGAATATTTTCTAGCTAAAGACTGCAGGAATCAATCAAAAAAAACACTTTGGGCACTTATACGAGGTACCAATAGCACTGTAAGAAGGTTAAAAGCTCTGAAAAGTCGATTTTGCATGATACAGGCCCTTTAACACATACACCAATATAGACAAAAATGATTCTCGATAACGATTATTAGTCAGACGATATTATGTCAATCCAACAGAAATGTGTTTAAACATGTCTTTAAATGTATCAGTTTAGGTTTAATTAGGAGTAATATGTCCACAAAAGTGAAAAAAACATCACCTTTCTTTTTTAAACTATAAGATTTTCTCAGTATTTCTCAAATTGTTTACAGAACTATAATAAACAGATAATCCAGGGTAATGAGGTTTTGGGCATCTGGCTAATGATCCCCAATACATGCCCATTATCGAAATGTGCTCTTTATCTGGAAGACGGATGAGCTGGACGGCTGCAGTTTGTTCTCTATAACTCAAACCCAAAATGTCTTCTTTGCGTCCCTGCCACTGGTTTCCTGGCTTCCACATTCCTGACACTTTCACCCATTTCTCACTGTCTCCACAGCACTTAATCTGTGTCACCTTCTGGACTCCAGTTTGGCTTTCATCCTCTGCAAACCACGGAAAAACCTGCTAAATGATTCACGGCGACATCCCACCCCATTCACTGACATTTCACCTTAATTGAGAATATTATAAATTAACTCACTTTTCAGAGGTGCAGGCACAATTGATTTGTTGGGAATATGAAATGTATTGTTCAGTTATTTACCGTTGGTGTTTTGTAGCAAGTTCTCCTTCTTAAACATTACAAGGTTAATTGAAAACTGAGTGATAATCTCTGAATATTTTATGTCAATTCCGTCACGTGTCATGTGAAGTTCCTCTTTACATCAAGCAGCCCAGTATAATCTTTAGACCATTAATGTTCACCTTGTCCTCATATAAAAACCTTAACTTTTCAAACGAAACTTATATGAGAATTCATCATACACAACCCAAAGACGTAAATTACTTTCCTGATAATGTTTTGTATTATTATCATTCCTCCGTCAAGTATGTTTTATGTTGAGCTTGATCTTTCCGTTGTTTGAAAAGAGAACAATTGTGGTCACAGCAGTCGTGACAAAGATGCTGTGCGTGTGTTTATCTGCAGTCA
Source organism: Chaenogobius annularis (assembly GCA_015082035.1). NCBI lineage: Eukaryota > Metazoa > Chordata > Actinopteri > Gobiiformes > Gobiidae > Chaenogobius > Chaenogobius annularis. Next base: position 601,459 of record BJKM01000066.1, on the reverse strand, counting down.
TTCTGTTCATATTTGGTCATAAATACAGTCGCCCACATGTGTGTGAAGTGTCCGCACAACGCCACAAACTGATCGCGCTGAGATCGATTCAAGATGAGGGCGCCGACATTTTGTGTATATTTGTGACTGTTGATGAGTTGAAGAAAAGATAGCGTGCAAGAAATCAAGATTTATTATGGGAGCGTGGGAGATAAAGGGCTATTGTTATTTACTGATAGTGAAGGTTCAAAGGATTCACAAAAAGGAAAGCCAGATGCACAATATGATCCCAATAAAACTAATGCAAATCAAGAACCAAACATTTACATTAAAAGGCATCACTGTCTCCCCATTGTTCTCATGAAAAGATAAAATAAGGCTTGTTTTCTCTCATCTCTGACTCACAGACGCACTGACTCATGTAGGTTTTCAAATTGATAACATGCAAGCACAACAAAAACGTGCTTTAAAAACATCAGGGGGTTTAGTCTTTTTTATGAATTGTATGTAAACTTGTTTTTCCTGACGTGATGAAGATGAATTTGTTTTGTAAAAGCAGCTCTAGGGTCAAAATGAGGTGAGTGTTGGATTGAACACAAACCAGGAAGTGCAGGAAATGGTTGTCATTAGCATTGATCATCAAAACTTTAGCTTTTTTAACTGTTTATTAATTCTATATAATACAAAAGAAAAAAAAAACAGAACAAGACACAGAGAGCAAAATGTCAAAAAGAAAAAAGTGTATAACGTCAGTCTGGCATTTGTTTCCAATGTCTGGCAAACTTGTTTGTTTTATTGTATGAATATAATACAAACAAAATAAAAACAAACAAGACACAAGAGAGTAACAGGACAAAGTAAAAACAAAGTAGTCCTGTCCATTTTCAAATTCAGTCCAGTTCTTGTTGTAGCTTTTTTTTTTTGTACTATTATCTTTTGCTGCAGCCAACAGAACATTCCACTGGTATCCATCTATTTTTTCCATTGTTGGAGTTTTACATCCGAGATACAGTACAGCACATTGTTTTTTTCCCCATGTATTTTTCCCTATTAACATTGTTTATTCTGTTTTGAGATGTTGAAAAGCGCTTATAAACTCATCACGGTGCGTCGTTATGATGCTTGGAATGTGTTAGGAAAGTGAAGAATACATTTGGACCGTATAGTTCAGTTTTTCATGTTTTTAAAAATAGTAATAATCAGGTACAACACCTTTAACACTTCTAACTCAAGTTAATGTAATCGTCACGAATCAGTTGCTCTTTCACTGACCCCTGGTGGCTTTTTTGGTATTCAGTCCCATTCCGCAACAACAAAATGAGTGATACTGCTCTCTCCCTTCTTTTTATTTTTGACCATTGCTACATCTATTAAAATAAAGTGATTGTGTGTCTCGCTGGGCCTACGCCTTCAGCCCAGCCCTGGCACTGGGTCCGGAGACGGAGCAGAGGAAAATCTCATCAGATGCTCACCACACCCAGTCAGAATTCATCATTCGCTCTGGGTGGAAAACTACTGATCTTTGTGGTGAAGCAACGAGGCTGACATGACTGACCCCAGTGCTTTTCCATGTGTCACTGCTAAGTCACTTCAAAGATTCACATTCAAGCAGAATTTCTTACAGGAATTGAACATAGATGATCAGTGTAAAGATAGAATGTTATTATGTCTTTTTGTTCTTATACAACACCAGTCACTTCTCTCAGACCAAACCTCTCAATGCAGTATTTCTACCTCTGATTCACACTACACACTACTATTTTTGTAGGAAAGAAAACCTCCCATAACTGCAGAAATCATCAATTTTTTGTTCTGGGCATTATTGCTGCAGTGACAACTAGACCTGTTAAAATAATTACTTTATCAGCTTTCAAGTTCAAGAAATAATAGCTGGAGCATTGGGTTTGGAGCTCGGTATTTATTGTACATGTCTTTGCAATAGTGGGGAAAGTTTTTTCTTTCTTCCTTTTTTGTAATACAGTAGGATTAATAACAATTCATCGCATAATAACAATCTATGACTTATTGTTAAAGATGGTAACTAATGACTAGACTCTTTCTTTAACAATATTGCACATTTAGAAGTTATTTTTCTGGGATTATCCTGCTTTACAATGTGCTTATCGTGTCAGTGGCGTAAAGTAGTTTCAATATTATCATTTGCTGTGATATTTTCTGTTGCAATATATCGCACTTCTTCTGATTCTTACATTCTGACTAAGGATGTTACATTATCAAATTTGAGTGTGAGAGTCCTGAAATATTTTCTTTCAAATCATTACAGCTCCAATTGCCTGAGACCAGTTTCATGAAATCAAACTTTCTGGCTGCAAAAGTAAAGTTATTGACACCCCTAAATCTGACTAAGTGTGACAGACAGTTCTTCAGGCGTTGGCGCTGGCCACTAAAAGCTGCTGTTTACATGTGTTTGTTTGCATCAGTGTTGGTAGCACAGCGCCGACTGCTCCAGGCTGTATGCACAGACTGGAACCATTACTATCAAGTACAATTAGGCGCAACCCACCACAACATACCACATAACGACTGCGCTACTAACGACAATTAGCCCGTATACGCCACAATAGCCTGAATACCACAGTTAGGATAAATGCAACAGCTAATCATTCCCATCAACTGTAATTAGCCCCAACACCAATGAGGCTTTTATCAGAAATTGGCAGAAAATAACATAAAATATCTGTCAATCTGAATGCAGAGTCTATAGGAGAGAAATGGTCGAAAACTGAGAATTCTAACTCCATTCTATAAAGTTTTAATGAACTTTGATTCTGTTCAAGTAACATTCTTACTGTCCATTACTGGTTGCGCACCTTTGAAGTCAAAGGAAGTCATCTTTCAACAGGTAATTCATTCATGTGATTTCATTCAGCTCCAAAAGTGGAAAAAGTATTAATGAATCTTCGAGAAACCCATAGAGAGATAAACCTTGAATAAAATGACGTCTTAGTGGCTATGTCTGCACGCTCGACAATAGTGTTACGTTTGTGAACTATCCGAAGTCATGCTGTAAGAAGCTGCAAAGTGTAGGTACCAGACAAGGAAATATAACTGCAATGGATAATTCAGTTTAATGTTGTGTTTATACTGATATTTTTCCTGTTTTACACTGTAGAACTCCCTTGCAGATGGACAAAGCCAAATTGTTTTTCTAAAGTGGTCCTTGGTAGACTAATAAATCATCTTTGAACAAGAACTTTAACAACCTCTACTACAGAAAAATTTAAAAAAAAAAGTACTCAAACTGTAAGAAAATTGTTTCATTGTTCCAAACCATATGACATCTACACAGTTTGTGTTTGTGAAAATGAATAAGTGAGATTTCAACGTCATTCCATAGAAACACCTGTCAAATTATGTCTAAGAATTGCATAATCCACTCCATATTTCTTTTCTGTTTCTAGACATTTTTCCCCAGGATGAACTAGTTGTTGTTCATTTATTTATGTGGAAATGTCACAGGTTATTAAAGGCACCCATGCACAAAATGGCAGTCACGCCGGCCCGCCTCGTAGCTTCAGGTTACGTGTCAGTGAGTGAGACACAGCTGAAGAAAATATTAATGTGACTACAGTTTCAAAAAAAAAATAAGAAGAAAAAAGGCCCACAGACAAAACAGATCAGTCTTAGAAACCTGGCCTATTTGGAACACTGGGATAATAATAGGAATTGGCCACATGTACACGGCGCTCGGCTGCTGCTGTGTAGTTTGAACGTGTCTGGCTTCTCACAGAGACAAAAAAAAAAAAAAACGGGGGCTTCGGAGAGTCTGTTTTAGGAGACATAGTTACAGCGTCGGTCGGAGAATTGGTTTTGCAGAAGTTAGGCGCAAAAAGGGAGACGTGTAGTGTGTCGAGGTCATGGTTTTCACTCAAACTTCAAATGCATAGACATAAACCCTGCATTGATTCAGCAAAAATGTGTTTAAATGACCGGCAGCCAATGTCTACTAACTTTTAAATGTTTTTTAAGTCTATAATTCCTCTCAACATTGCATATGAGTAATCACAATGAGTCTCAGAATGAAGAGAAATCAGGAAAGTTGCCATAGCGATTAACACTTTTGTCTGAATAACTAAATAAATATAAATAAATAAATGATTCAAATATGGAACAGCAATTTCCACTGCCAGAATATTTTATTCTTTTAAGTTGTGTATCTACTTAAAGGTGCCCTATGTAACTTTTCCTTTCTTACCAAGAGATATTTGCCTGGACTTTTTATCTATTTATTTTTTCCTTTTAGCTTTATTTGAGCAACAACAGCAAAAAGCACGTAATTGAAGAAAAGCAGGATGAATAAATTTAATCCAAAAACATTCTAGGCAGAGCAATAACATCTCCATGGAAATGTGTAAAATATGTTGTGAGTTCTATATTTTTGTATGTAAAGTTTATTCTATTATTAGTGGGAGTTTAGCTGATAAAAGACAGACTGATTGTACTTTATTCTTGATATTTGACTTGGGATTTTAATTTTGTTACTTTTTTTCTTCAGCCGTAACACAAAGATTTCCCCTTGAGGATAAATAAAAGTGAGTCTGATGACAAGCAGGGGGCGTTACTCCGCACAGATGAAAAGTTACATTGTGCAACTATAAAAGGCACTGCTGCTTTTGAATTCTGCATCACATTCACCATACAAGCACTCGCGTTGGAGCGTGTGAATTTCACTATTTTTAACATCTAAGTTTGAGACGCTGATTGTTCTTTATTAAAAAGCCAAATTTACTGTAGCAACAACAGCAGTTTGCAGTCGCGTTGACCAGAAAGCGGTGACTTTGGGCTGTGTTGTGAACAAAGCTTGTGAGAAACTACACCTGCCATTGTGAAGATGAAACGCTCTGGGTTGCGGTTCCCTAATCAATGCCAGAACTCCCCCGTCTGTCCGTCTGTCTGAGGCGGAGAAGGGGCCCACCTCAGCCCTGCCACAGTCCCACACAATCACACACCACATATACCGTGTAGCACTCATTTGTAATGGGGCAAAAGCATGCAAAATATGTCATCTTAAATGTCAAACTTAATCACGTTGCACTATACCTCCCTAAGACTTCCTCTGCCTCCCACAATCCCCTGCTCTCCCTCCGCTTATCGGCCCATCTTTTATCCAGACTTTTTTGTTTTTCAATTTATCTCCAGCCATACTGCCTCCCCCTCCCATGTCCATTTCCTCTTTCCTATATTAGAAGTATAATGAGTTACAAAAACAGCACTGTACAAAACCATTGTATAGTTTCTCAGTGCGCAAAAGGGTCGTCCAGATAATAATCAAAGCTATAGATTTTAATTTAAATAAAGTATCAGTACGGACAAAAAAAACCAAAATAAAATGGACAGCAACAGACTTGATCTTTTTCAGAACTGGTAGACGCCACATGTTAATATTGAATAAAAGGCTCTCATTAGGTTTGCAATCGCAGTCAAATCACAAAGATTGCAGATTTGGAAGTGCCATAATTTCCTCTACAAACATCAAAATGTCATGTTCTATTCTACATAAAACATGAGCAGAACAAACAAATTTTTTTAATTGTCAATTCATAATTAAAAAAATAGGCATAATTTTGTGTTAAAATTTGAATGTTTTAGTGAAATGTAATAGTCTAACCTGTAATATGCACTTTAAAACTTTGTATATGTTCAAGAAATTAATATTGAAAGCCATTTAAGCTGTAGAATCATATAGAAAATGGTGATTGATCGATCCAAGGAAAGAAATGGTGACATATATTTTATCATAACGCCCAGACCTAATGGACTGAAGCGTTAGTATTTAGTAGCAACACTTTTAGGCAACATAGTGATTATTCTATCTGGGCAGGAGTGCCAAAGTGTGCATTACAACCTAATTTAAAAGTGTTTGCACCCTCATTTCAGCCACTTAATAAGAGAGTATTGTCTTTGCACCCATTTAAAACTGGAGTGCACCCTCACTCAGTTTAGTCCGGACTCTGGCCTTTGTGTGGGTTTAATGGTCAAAACGGGCTTCTCATTTATCAGCTACTTACACATGTCATTTATTATAAGTTTTGATTCACAGCGCCTTCGGATTTCAGTCTATTTTTGCCAACCGTTCTCCAAAGCTATTGCTCATTTGCGCTTTATCCTTACTTGAACCTTGAAGCCGAGATGTACGATCGCTTATTAGACTGTATGTGTCAAAAGCATGGAGGCCTCGATCACTCTCGCTGCGACTCAGACGTGTGTTCATTAAAGAAAATGGGCCAAGCTGTAAGTCCTGTTTGTTTGAGAGTAATGGCCTCCAAGTGAAAGCTGCCATTTGACTCATTTTGCATCTTTACATCTTCCACCAAACACGGCCCAAATACAGAAACTTTCACTCCATTAATTAAAACTAGTACATGTTTTTTTCCACATTTTCTGGGAGATTCTAAAACATCTTTGTTACTAAGTCAAACAACACTGCATTTATTCTACTCTGTCCATTTCAGAGCTAATTAGGACGTAGATGTCAGTTAACTATGTACAAAAGTGGGGGAAAAAGGATAGTATGTTTAAAAGCAGTAATGGGATGACAGAATTTGATGTCATTAGCTCATATATTAGGACACATAATTATAGTCATTTAATTTTGACCGCATAAACCAATTTACTTGTAGGCATAAAAAAATGACCCTTTTAAAGTTAATTTTAAGAAAGAATTTCAGAATTTCTTTTGCGTCTGCTTTTTGTTTGTTTCCTTAAATCAAGGTAGTGCACACTTTTGGAACCGTCCTCTTTATGAACTGTGCTCTATGAATAAAGTGGATGAATAAAGAGTCGATAAATGAAACACTTCAATATATACGGTTCTTTTTAAACTCCATTTTCATTTTCACGAGGGCCTCGCTTTTGGAAACCACTGATGTAAAGGGTCCCACCCACTATTGCAATGAATAATATAGTTGGAACTGGGCCTACTTATTGCACAGTAGACAGAAAGTCCCTATATCCATTACTGAGTCCAGCCCAGTGACATTATCAACTGCCGCACCTTTAAGAGAAATATTACACCAAATTGCACTAAACTGTAGCATTTTCACTTAAATCTCAAACATACTTTTAACAGAAGTATAGAAACGCTAACTGTAAAAGCAGGCAGCAGGCCGATTCATCTGGCTCTTTTCCCGGGGCTAACTAATCGTATCACTGTTGCTGCTGAGAAGTGGAGCGGACATCAGTGATCTGTAATAGAAGACACACTAATCTTAATAGTACAACAAACAAACTCTACGTCCCATCTCCAGTGCTCGAACTTTATTAAAGCCTATTAGAGCAGTCTGACCTCAAAGAACTACATTGGATTAGTGGCCACACAGGGTCTGGGAAGCACCAGCGGTCTGTGTCTCTCACTCTGCAGAGGCTCTTCAGGCCTGGGGGATTCACCAGGTTAACACTGCAAATGCTTTACTGTCTAGTCTAGCACAAGAGCCTCGAGTGGTACACACAGAAAATACCATGTCCTTAATATACATACAATTTTACTACAATTGTACAAGATATTAAATCAAAATATGCATGAAAGCCTTTCGAAGTTCTAAAATGTAACTGCAGACACTGTGACATGGGCATGAAACAGTTTCCTTTGAAGTAAGGCTTAGAAATAGTGATGGGCCGAATATACTGTGGCCGATACTTGCACTTTTTGAGTATCTGCCTGAAGAAGAATACTCATCATCTTTATTTGAACACTTTGAATGCGAAGAGGGAACTGCACATAATGCGACTGCACTGCTCTCTAATACGTTTGTGGTAAAACAGGGCAAAACAGGAAATACTTATGAATAAATATCGGCCGACATACAGTATCAGCCCAAAAGTATTGGTGTTATCTGGCTAAATTGGTATCGCCATCGACCATGAAAAAAACCCAAATTGGTCGATATCTATCAAACAACTTTTTTCGGACAAATGTAGTGATTGTGATTAGATTTGTGTTTAATGTTTGAAATCAAGATGGCGTTCACAAAGCACATTTAAAACACATGTAGGAGCAACAATATATGAATGACAAGAATGATGCATCTCTGAACATGTTTGTAAAGAAATGAACTACAGGATTAGAAGGTTTACAAAGACAGAATATGTTCATTTCCTCATTGTGCCACTTAAATGTTGATTTTATACTTATTGACTTTATTGTGTGGGATATAAATTCTAAAACCCTTTCCTAGTGATATCATGATTTACAATTAGGAAGTAAACTTATAAACCTACAAAAAACTGTAATAATTAAATAATGTATATTTTTTTATCTTAAAATTGTTTTAGTAAAGTGAGTCATCCAACCTGTCATGGGCCTTTAGCTAAGTCAAAGAAGACAGTTCACACACTCAAGACTCAACAGAGCCAGAGAAAGAGGAATCATGTCCCTAACAGTATCCACATGGAAGCAAATGGAGTTGAAAAAAAAAAAACACTCAAAAAACACTCAAAACTAAATTTACAACACACATAAAAGACGGTCAAAAAGTGTTACAAATCCACTTTTCCAACTGTGACTTCCTCAGCACGGCGAGGGCTGTTTTCTCCGCTCCAAACAGAACTCTGTGGGGCTCTGCGGCTGCTAAACTATATTTTGAGGAGTAGTGTGGCGGGCGTAAGGGCAAAGTCGTCGAGAATAAGAACAGGTATGAGCCGGATCATGTGGTGATGCTAGAAAGCCAGGGCATAAACAAAAAGGAACAGGGCTCCAGAGGTTAAAAGCAGACCATCTATCTAGATTAGACTCTCAATAGGACTAGCAGGGCTGCAGGGAGAAAATGCCTGCGAAATAGCAGCCGAGGGGTTGCTGGTTCTGTTCCCAAAGGAGCTATAAATAACTATAAATGAATCTGATAAATACATATGTAACCCACAGAGGTGCACACGTGTTGAGGAAACAGAAAAACACAGGCTACTTGCAGAAAAGTGGGCAGTTATAAACATACTGTGGGTTTTTAGGATGTTCTGAAGATGAGGTGACTCTAGACATCTTATTTCTAGTGGATACTGAGATTTTTACATTTCCAACCAAATACATCTTGAAATACTGTGACTGAGGGGTTTTAGATATAGGAATATTTAGAAATATAATAATTAATCAAAATTGATCATCATAATTTTGATGCTGCTGTCTTTGTTAGAATGTTTTGAATGATCAAAATGATCAAAATACAGCTATGTTTTTTTTTAATTGTCGAGAGTTCACAATTACCTATTTTCCGCACTATAAGGCGCACTTAAAAAACCTTTATTTTTTCTCAAAAAATGACAGTGCGCCTTATAACCCAGAGCGCCTTATATATGGATTAATTCTGGTTGTGCTTACTGACTCGAACCGATTTTATGTGGTACACAGCGCTCAAAAATCCGTCAAAATGTTTTTATTACGACTTTGGTAAACTACAAAAGCCGCACCGCTTGAAGCATTACGGCTACCGTAGCCAGGAGCGTCGCGGAGTAATACTGTGCTTCACCATAATATTACAGTGGTGTGTATAAGGAATTTGAAGGATTTGTGGACGAGGAATAAACTGAAAAAGTGAGTGTATTGTGTATACGTGTTATAGTGTTAACTGAACAATTTTGAGTTACTGTGAATATGCTAACGTTTGATTTAGCGTATCAGACTGTCAGAACGTGTTTCCATTGAACAAGGTTGGGAGTTATTGCAGATTTGCTCATATAACGTTTGAACAATGTTAAGAGTTATTGTGAATGCGTTCAGTAAAGCTTGACTGACTGATCTGACTGTTTTGTTTAGTTAATGCGCCTTATAGTCCGATGCGCCTTATAGTCCGGTGCGCCTTATATATGAAAAAGTTCAAAAATAGACCATTTATTGACAGTGCGCCTTATAATCCAGTGAGCCTTATAGTGCAGAAATACGGTATTAATCGAAGGCCAGTAATAAAATCATTTTAGAACTTTGCCTGGAATTGTTTAGCAGTATAAATAATTTGTTTAAAAATATATATAAAACAGCAGAGGTCTATATAATAACATCTCGGCAGAATTTTCTACAAAATTACAATGTAAATGAGTAAATCTGTGGGCCATCAGTCTTTTTGTGGCTGAATGGTAGGGATATTATGATAAAAATGTTAGAGTCACGATTCTCATGAGGAGGAATATCAGAATTTTACAATTATTCACGGTTATCAGCAAAAAAATATATACATATATTGTATTTTTTTATGTTTAAAATGTGTTATGTGTTAAATAAATATATAAATGTAAGTTTTTCGGCCCCTCATCTTTTAAGCATTATATAATTTATGAGTGAGATGAGCTCCATGGTAACGATTTGTGAAGAATAAAAAAGGGTTTACAGGTGAGATTACGCTCTGGAACTATCTGTCTCTCTCTCTCCCCTCGAGCTCGTACGTTCCGTGGTTCAACTTTTAGCTCGCGCTGAGGGTCACTTTGGGCTCCAGGACCGTCAGCGGTGCGTCCCGCGCTCTGCCCCGTGTAAACTCAAGCAGCGGCATAAAAAAAAAACTACTCACACTGATTGTAGCTTGCGCTGTTCACTCGCACTAGTGTGGACCTCTGTGTAACAGGCAGTGCACCACAATCACGTTTTACGCCAGGCAATCATTACAAACAGATCAGGCACACACACAGACACACACACACACACGTATGTGCACGCCGCTGTGACACGCAGACTCCGTGTGTAACGAACCGGTCGTTCAGCGCGTTTATCCAGTCTTGTTGACACGCTGGGCTCTGACACAAAGACACGTGTGTGCGCACGCCGCCGCGACTTGCGTTGCCTGGAGACATGTCTGCGGTTAAGCGCATATTCCAAAAAACCCACGTGGCCATATATAATTGCGATGATTGAAAAACCGGTTAATCGCGACATCCCTAGTGAACGATCTTTGTGTCAGCAATGCAACTTCTCCACGTTATATGTAAAACGTCTCATTCCCAAAGTTGCAGGGAAGAAGAGCAATGGCATCAGAACATGAAAAATGTGTGGATACAAAACAATCTAAAAATAAAAAGCTGTCGTTTTTTATAAGAACCATATGTTTTTTTCAAAGCCGATGCCTATACCAAGAGTTAGAAAACGATGGTCGATAAGATCTACCGATATGTAGGACCAATTTTAATCATCTTTCCGAATGATGTATTTTAAATGTACTAGTAAAAACTCTTTCACGGCCCTAATTAACCACAAACCTATTTTTGTTTTTGCCATTAGTGCTGTCAAGAAAGTCAAATTCCAAACTTGATTTTGATCATGCAAAGGCTCAATAGCGATTCCAATACCCCCATGATATAACACCACATTTTCAACACAAAATAATAGTAGTTTCTTAAATATCACCATGTGTTCTTATGGTAGTTTAAGACCAAAATCATTCTACAACTGTTCTTAAAAAGGCCTAGCATTGTCCTATTTATTTATTTATTTCAGTGTAAATACCCGTGTGAGTAAATGTTTCTATCTTGGCTTTTGTATGGATTAGTATTTAGGCATTGATTTTTTTTGACAACCCTACTTAAAGTGAAGCATTTTAACTCGAGCACCTCTTTTCCACTCGTATATCTCTTCTGCTATTTCAATAATGTGCGCGCGGAGAGTTTATAAGACTCAATAGTCTGGCCTCAGGAATGGGACGTCTGGATTTTAGCTCGACTCCACAGCGGCAGACAGACACATCCCCTACTATGGTCCTCGGAGCCTAGATACCATGTGTGTGTGGTCATGTCTAAGAAACAACGCCTTTAAATATGGATTCCCCTCTTTCCCTCTTTTTCATCATCACCGTGCCGTCACCGTGAGCCGTCTGTGGTCAGTCTGGGTTGTGTACTGTTTCTGTGTTTTGGTCTGAAATGGCGTTCAGAGCAATGGGAATGAATCATACGGCTGTCATAAGTGCATTGAGCTTCTTCACACGTTCAGGAGTGAGGAGCGCCGACTGTGAGCAGAGAAGGTATCATTTGTGACAGAAGTTGCAGCCAAAAGCCGTGCACAAAATTATGCTTATGGTTGAAGCGCGCAAGCGTCAACAAACATGTCAAGTCTTTGTCCAAGAAAGTGCCAGAGATTTGGCATCGGGACAGAGAACATAACGTTGTCATTCATTCTTAGAAAACAAGAGGTGTTTGTTAATGAATGGTATGTTCATTAAGTGTTCTTCAGGAAATTCCTGACAAAACAGAGATGGTGTTTAAAATGTGTTAAAATGTGTTATGATTGGCCTTATCACTTAACATATCACTTAATTATGACTTACTAATTATTACTTTTTATAAATTCAGAGCGTGTCTTCTCAAAATATTGCTAAAAATATCATCATCATCATCATCATCATCATATAATATGATCATTTTTGTATTTGCAGAGATTAATATGGATTTGTCTATACGAATTTTCTAAATTTGACACGCTGCTGTTGCCAATAACCTTTATTTTTGGATACCAATATTTTCTATGTTAAAATGCATTGCAAGGCCAACAAATCTATTTCAGTTTGAAGTAAAATTCACAAATTCCCTTTTAATTATAAATACATAAAAACTAAATCATTCAAATAATAGTAGAATGTATTTATCTGGTATATAAAATAATTAGTTGCATGTTTGTGAAAACATACAGCCATATTTTTAGCCTAATTGCTCTTCTACTTTCATTTTTACTCATTAGTCTATAAAAAAAGAAAAAATAATAACTGAAATAATTTTGGCACCAAACATCATCTAATACTGATAGATTTGTCGCCCCTCCCTAAACCTTTTGTTAATCCTTTTTTCATGTCACTACGTAACTGCAGATTAATATGAAGAATCAGCAGTCTCTCCAGTCAAAAACACAAAGGAGGAACAATCTGAAACATATGTTGTGGTGGTGAAATGGTTGGTTTAATGTGCAGAGACATTAAGCGCATCAAAAACCAGAGATATGTGTGCAATAACACTACAATAAGACCCTAAGGCTTTGTGGGTGCATTTACCCCACTAGGGATGTCAAGGGTATTCGGTTAATCGATAATTGTTATTGTTCAGGTCGAAATATATTTGTATGAACCAAAAAATAATAATTGTGACAATTTTAGAAGCAAAATTAAGTAACTTTAGTTCAATATTCAGCCCCCAAATAATAGACCTAAATGTAAAGAACTTAATTTTATCTGGCTGTTTTTGTCACATTTAACTTTATTTTGTCTTTCTGAGAGTTAAATTCCGTAAAGTCGGTCACAAACTTCCGGAAAACAGTAACATGTTAGACAAGTTGGAAATAAAATTCAAGATTTCACTGTTTTTTCTCACAATAATCGTAATGCTAAAATGCTATATCGTGACATCCCTACACGTCAAACTTCGAACTGAACCCGGAACTAAACCTGGACTAGACCTAGACTAGAGAAGGACCAAATCAAGTCTGCATCAGGACTAAACTGGTCTCGAATTAGGACTAAAACCAGGACACCCTTCAGTACTCACCTTTGAAAGCAAAGCAGACTCACATTTGCATACCGTTCACATTGGCTGGGCATATGAATCTATACTGCATTAATGCTAACACCAACAAATCTATAATCTTCACTATGGAGGAAGTGGAGCAAACAAAGGCATGATTTTGCAATAAAGATTGATCAAGTGCTCTACAATTAGCTCCAAAAATAAAACATGATGGTAATAAATGATAGAAGCCACAGTAATATGGGCACATTAAGAGATTAGTTCCACTATTTTGCATGTAATCATTTATATTATTAAAAAACCTTCCAACTTCATTATACACTCATTTTGTTTTCTTGCTGCTCGTCAATGAGGCACCAGGCAGAACGAACAAAGGAAGGAAAACTGTGACTGTAACTCAAAAGGAAAGGTGTTTTTAGGTGAAATACATTGAAGATTTTGTGAGTAAAACAAAATCTTTCACTGTTAAATCCACAGTAAGATCTGAGCAAACCGTGAACAAATACACAACAAAGACGCAGCCAAAGACATTAAAAACCATGTGTGATGAATATTTAACGTTATAGACATGGTGTAATAAAGAGCTGTCGGCTTTGAAATGTTAACAGAAGAGAAAAAAACATTTGAAGAATTCTCCCAAAAAACAAACAAACTGGGAGGAGGAGAAATTCTTCTTCGACGTTTCAAGATTTCAGTGTTGATTGATTCAATACCCAAAAAAGGGCATGCACTGTTTTTTTGCACACGCAAGACAACATTTAAAAAAATATATGTTTTTATTTTTTTAACCCACATTTTTCTGGTAGTTTGTGTTTTTTGGGACGAATTTACTTCCGATTGAAAAAACAAAACAAAAAAACATTGCTCCAGGTTAAGTAATTGTAATTGATTGGGACAGCACTTGTAATCACGGTTAGAATTTGATTAATTGCGCAGCCTTACAATTTGTATTGAATTATTTTCACCGGTTCCTGTTCTTGCTCCTTGGCCACATGAGCCTTTAATCATTCCCTGCGATAGGGAAACTGCACCAAGGACATCTCCAGCTTCTATGGCATCAGAGATTAACACACTTCACAGTGGAATAGCATGGCCAGACTTAAATGAACAATACCGCCATATTGTGTTGAGTGTTGAGATCCAGTACTAATGGTAAAATGAACATAAACCTATGGAGGATCGGTGGGTTAGTGAAAAAAATGTATATCTCTATATTTGATCTCAAAAACAATAGACGATATGTTAACAATCCATCGGTAATGTTCTAAAATGTAAATGGTTGATCAAGTATTGCACAAAACTTGAAAGGACCATAACATTTACCAGAAAGGGGCAGAAACATAGACCCTGTAAAGCAACGTTTGGGCAATTTCACTAGACTTTTCTGTCACATTTTTTAGGTAATTTTAATAGTTTTATTATAGAAAATATACACATTTTGCATATCTTCAAAACAAAGGGCTGCAAATAATGATTTTGCTAATTGGTTAATCGATTGATCAATCCGATTAATCAATTAGCTGTTAAGATTGCAAAAGGCTCGTGATTATGAAATTTGTACAAAATTTGACCCAGACAAAGCTGAAGTAAAATGACTAGAAGAGTACATTTTCACCAAAAACACTGACACTTTAATTTTCCTGTCACACCCCGAATGCTACTCTTGCACTGGTGTGAACACATAAGCAGAGGTTGTATGTAAAGCATGACGACTTCCTCAGAGCTTCCTGTGATCAGAGCTCGGGGGCTGCACAGGGACTACCAGGAAATTAGACGCACACTCGCACAGACACACAGACACACACACAGACCCAGGCAGACAGCAAAGCCAGGATGAAAGTAATGAGTGGGATTCTCTGAAAAGCATGTATTTGACATTTTAGTGGGCTTAAGTCGTACAAGTATCACAGTAATTACCAGTTTTATCACCGCTCAAAAGGCTTGTACTTTACATTGAGGAAAGTAATACAATAAAACCATATGGTAGTAATCCATGATAGTGCTGAATGGGGTTCTACTTAAGCCTAAAATAAAGTTTCATAGGATATGTTTGAAATATTTACAGTGTTTTAAGCATTTAGCTCTTGAATGGTGTTTAGAAAGAAAAGGTCAAACGATGAAAACCAATACAAGAATCATGCGTTTCATAACATAGGAACAGAAGAAGACACTTGATTTTGACACCACAATGATAGTAAGAAACACTCTCACTCTATATTTTGATATAGAATGTCATTTTCAAAAGAAAATAATAGTACTTTCATATATATATATATATTATAATATATATATATATATATATTATATTATCATGTGGTATTTTAGTGGTTCTGATTGAGAGCAAGACAATTCAAGAAAAGTCTACTTCTCTCATTTACATGTAATTTTTCTTTTTCAGTATTGACTAAATTAGTACCTAGTATTAGGGACAAAAACTCCTCTTATCTTATCTGGGTATTTGGGCTAGTCGGTATTGACAAAAGAGAATATATAATATGTTAGTCAGATGATGTTAAAACATCTCTCTAAATTGAGGTTTCATTATCTTGCAGTCAAATTCTGTAAAATGAATCACAAAGGTGTAGAAAATTACCCTTATTGTTTACATTTTAACATTTTGCAACCCTAAAATGATACAAAATATCGAGGGTGTTCGTAAAAGCCAGAATTACTTAGGTATTCATTAATTTCCAATCTGTTAATAGTGACCATTCAAGTTGCTATTCTAATTCTATACAGTTAATCTGGCAGCCCTGGTCACAGTGGTGCCCAGTGTTTCACAATCACTGCCAAGATTGAATTAGTTCCTCACACTTTTAATAGAAGTACTTTTCTGTGCCCAGTAACCAGTAATGCACCATGTATTTGTCCATTATCTTATTATAGAGAGATGAATGCGTGTTTGAGACAATGAACGAGGAGGACAGTGAGACAATTTAGGAAGCCTTCAGGGTCGTCTGAGCTTTCATTTCCTCTTTTCTGCAAAACAACTCACCACACACAAAGACACACGATGCACTGTGCTGTGAGGCTAGTGCCCTGCCCAGAGGCACGATAACAGTACAACCCAGAACATGTGACCCCCAGTCTATCAACTTCATATCACTAATGGATTTTTAGTTACGACCACTTTAGAATACTATTATTTAAGTAACTAAGCAATCTAAGAGTGCTGCACCCAATTTTTTTCATGTAATCTGTAAAAGCCTTTTTAAAAACAAAAACAGGCCCTTTCAATATGTTGATTTTTACTTTTACCATGTAACATTTCTGGAGGGTATGACACCCGATTGTCTCCATGGAGATGTTGTAGTTTTGTCTGAAATGTTCCACAGAATACCTTTTAAACAGATCTATCTTGTGCTTATTCCTTTTCTGGTGTTTTGTAGTGCACCTTTAAGTACTTTTAGTCAAAGATAATCAATAACATTTCAGTTTTTGTATAACTTCAATGTTTAAGTTCCTTAAATGTTCCTTTTCTTCAGTACACATTTAAGGACTTCTTAGAGGACACTCAGAGTTGGCTAACTTGACGACAGCGATCTCAGAAAATTAAATCAATTAAATTTGCATTTAATATGGCGCTACACAAAGAATACTTTTTGATCATCTTCATCTGCTGAGTAACCTTAGCAGCTCAAGTGGTATTACAAGCATTGGCAGTCACTGGTTTGCTGGTAAGGGCAACATCTTAATTGGAGAGAGAGACTAGTTCAACCAACATCCAACTAATCATATCCTCTATAAAAGGCGTAGGATGACACACACATACCCCCAAAAACTTTTACTTTTTGTCTGTAGCGTCAAATTTTCTCCCTAATTAATTTGACGGTGAATTTTTGCATGTAAATTTTAGCTTTCTTGAGAGTTGTGTCTCCACTACTACATGTTGCCTTCCCAACTTGCTTTTTTCATTCTGACAAACTAGCCGACAGTGAGTTTTTTTCCTGTGCGAGGGGAAGTTGCAGGTTGTTGCAACATTACAGTCTGAAAAAAAAAAGAAAGACTTAAGACTCACATTCACTTCCTGAGCCCAGACTATATTATGGATGCAGAGGCAGACTCTTCCTTCAGTTTACTGTCCTCTCACGTTTAAAAGAGCTATTTATTTTATACCAAGAGTGTTATCAAGAGTATAGCAGCCAAGGTCACTCTCTCCTACAATCCTATGTCCTTTTTGCATTGTCTTTAGTCTACTTTAGATTTAGAAAGCGTCAAGTTGAGGTTTCCGCTTTGTCTGAACAACCTTTACAACAATAATGGTAATGATAATGATAATAACAATGAAACACTTTCCAAGCAACAGCTATTAAGTGCTTCACAAAAAAGGAGAACACAGGATGAAAACAGTCCATGTGGGAATTAAAAAGTAAAATCTTAAAATCAAAACTTAATTAAAACGAAGCTTAATGTGTAACATGGACATAATGTGCTCGTGCCTCTTTGTACAAGTCAAAAGCTTTGCAGCTGCATTATGGTGAGTATGCAACACATTAAATAGCCCAAATATTAAAAAGCATATATTACTTTCTCAAGATTTGCAAGAAGGTTGAGGTTTTCAAGTTGGAAGAATGAATGGGCTGATATAGCAGAAGTTCATAATACAACCTACTGAACTGTTCCATAAGTTTTATAAGTGACAACATTGAAAAGACAAGCGGGCCAATGACAGAACCTTGCAGGTTACCATATCCCTGGTGAAGAGGTTATTACTTAACAAAGTTATGAGCGTGGAAATAGCATGCTAACTGAGATAATAATATAAGTACAGTCTTCACACAGGGTTAGGATCTATCACATTACCATGAAATAAAAGAGAATTACAGATGTTTCCTGTTTTTGTGAGTATTTATCTTGTATTAACCATAATTACACTTTTACTTTTTCCAATAGTTAGTCAATTCAGCTATTTCTATCATGTTACAATGATCTTACCGTCAAGTGTGCAACTGTCTGTATTAAATGTGCTTGCTTTGAGAACTGCAGGAGCTATAAATGAAAACCTAAAGACTACAAATATGCTGCTGCCCAAAAGTCAACTCATGTCATTCAGAGTATTGTATTGTACACTGACCTCATTTGATCTAATGCATGATTCATAAACCTGACAGTCTCATGCTGCTCAGACGCTGAAGAGGAGCAAAGATTTTGTTAGGAGGAAATGATTCAGGGTTATCCACACTCCACAGGATTCTTGACCAGTGATTGTGTATTTGAAAACCAACTCCATAAACACAGACCAGAGAAAGGTCATGGCAGGTAAACATCTTAGTGTGCCTTTCAACTGTAAAACCAATGGTAGTCAGTTTTACCATCAACATAGGGATATCACAAGGGAGACAAAATATATTTTAGGCTAATATATTTGTTATTTGTTTGTATTGTAAAGAATTGCTTGGAACTTTTTGTGTAGCATTGTCAGGTATTATGTACTAGATACAGATACTAATCAACAGGCCACTAAAAGTAGTATTGAAACTAGAAACTCATTTGTGCAGGTATCAATGCTGAAAAATCACATGACTTGGACAAAATTGCTAAAACGGCTTAAGAATAGAAACGGGCCTATTTACTTCCTGTGTAAAACTAAGCCCTGCCTCTTCATGGTCACATTTCACATTTCATATGTTTTTATTGTTGCTATGTGACATTTTAGAACCCTATATGAATCACTCAGAGCCTTCAGTTTTCAAATAATCACAACTAAGTACAGGGATAGGTGAAAACAGGAATTTTGCAGCGTTTCAGTTGCAGGACAATGCAGGATTACTCAAGATGTATGAATAAATTAAAATACTACTTTGAGTAAGATAATGACAAGGAAACAGTGTTAAAAACAGTTTAAAACAAATTATTTAAGTTAATTTTGCATAATATACTCCTTTTAATATTTAGTATTGTGACAACTCTAGAACTTATTCCTTTGAGCCATTACACTTAACATTGCTTCAGAATTGCCATCATTCTCTCTTGCAAACTTTTTTTTTGTGACCAGACACCTGATGTCCCCATTGTGCTTCAGGTCACAGCCTCTGCCCGGTTTGTTAGACTTCCCATATTTTTTTAAGATCCTTTTAAAGCAGGTCATCCCAAATACGTGAAGCTGCATGCACCTACTCCGGCTCTCCGCTGTGGTCAAGTCCTCCACTCCCACAGTATCAGCGCCTTCCTGTCAGTGCTTATCTCCTTTTGTTTGAAGTCTACGTCACCTGACCTGAGCCCGCTTCATACACCTTAAGTAGGGCAGAGACTTTGAGAGATTCAGGTGTGGATCCGTAACAAGAGCAATGGTATGTAATTTTAAGTTCACACGCCCATCGCACCTCGGTACACCCTGCAGAAATCCAATAGATACACACAAACAGTACACCAATGTGCCCCAGCAACCCTTTCATCTGCACTTTAAGACCAGCACCGCCCAATCTACGTCTTTCGTCTTCATAGTCTCCTCTCCAAAATGCATAATCTCAGTGCCCATGACTTAAAAATCATAAAGCGTGTTGAATTGTTGTTCTGCGTAACACAATAAGACATAACAGTATGATTATCTGACAGCGACAACATGACATTAATGCATGATGTATTCTGACGTCTTTCTAGCACAGCCTGTATTATAGTCATTTGTCTGTAAAATTGGACTACACTGCCCAACCTTCCTCCTCTCCTCACGCCAGTTCACCTGTTCCATTCTTGGCAGCGAACCGATAATTGTGTATTCACAATATAGTCATAAGAACTGGAAAAATATATATAATTTGAACTAAGATAATATGTGCTGAATTAAGTAGCATTTATCTTGATTTTAGTATATTTTGACAGTCTTAAAATAAGATTTGCCAATGGAACAACACTGACAAATTACATTTTAAGAAGGTAAAAATATACTCAAATTAAGATAAATATTACTTAGTGCAAGCATTTATTAACACATTATCTTATTTAAAAAAAAATTCTGCCAGTTTTTGTCACATTAACTTGCCTTTACCATTCAGAAAGTGGAGGAATAGTGATAAACATGAGAATGTGAAATTTACGGTCGTTCGATCAATAATTGTGAATAATCGTATAATCTTATATCTTCTCAAAACACATTAACATTTGATATCGTCACATTCCTATTGGAGAGTCCTCTGATTGCATAGGTGGGTTTCAGTTGCCGGGTTAAATTTGACATGATGGTTTACATATCCTCAGGGCAACAGCAGAACACCGCACTGTAAACAAAAGTCAAAGGTATGTCGTTTTTCAGTGAAAGTTTAGCCAGAGGAAACTGCTCCTATTGTTATTTTGAATATATAATTATAATAAAGTATTTTGGCTTTTCTCTGTCACTCACTTGTCTTTTCCTCTTAAAAGGTTCCTTCATTGTAAATGACCCGTGTATCTCTGAGACTCAGTAAACCACAATTTTGGCCACAATTCAAGAATGTAAGCACATTGCACGGGTTGATGTGATCTGACACAAGATCGAACATGACAAGAAAATTAAGTTACTTTTGATGAGGTAATCTTAACATTTAAAACTGTTAATTTCGGAGGAAAATTGTATCTTCTTCTTTGGTTGCAATGCTTGAATTTCATTAAGAAAGATATCAAATCAATCCTGGTTTATGCAAAGTTAAGGTGAGTGTGAGTAGTAGAGGTTGTAGATTATGTTAGTAAATGGATAAATGAGGACAAGTTTCAAGCACTACATCCAGACATCTAAGTGTCTTACGCACTATGAGAATTAACTTTGAATAAACAGAATAATTAATAAGACGTACTTTGCAGCGTATTGCTACTTGCTAACCCGTCAAACCAGTCCTTTAACATATTTCAATGCATCGCTCACAACAAATGTTCATAACTCAATCAGCTATTAGCCAATTACTATGCTCATTTTTGCTGTTACCGTCTGTGGGAACAAGGAAGGTTTAGTGAGGAGAATGATTAACACACACGAACAGCTTTAGAAAGACAAGTTGTGCGAGAAGATGGGCCATGGGAGACGCGGAGAATGAGTGGTGAATGCATTGCCTTAAAAGCCGTTCTGAGTCAAAGTGTGTGATAAGAATCATGAGTGCGCAGGAACAAGGCATGCAAGTTTGCATGGTGAAGAAGAGTCCATTTACTGTCATTGTTTACTCTTTAATGCTAGAATTACTCAAATTGGAAGTAACGAAGTAAAACACATGACAAAATGGTATTCAAAAAGTAACACCTGTAAATGCATTGCTAAATAGAAAGTGTTTGCAGCTTTTTTTTCTACAATAAGTAAAAGAAATAAATATGTGTAGGAAAAGAGAAAATGTTATAATGACCGGTCTCTTGTCCCAAATGCACAAATTTAAAAAGGTTGATTTTTTGTTGCTGTATTGTCTCAACTTTGTATTGTTGCAAATTTGTTTGAGGTAAATTATCACGAGACTAACGAATGCAAAGTGACGCATAATAAAAATAGAAGAGATGTGTGCTGTGAAACACTTAACAGGTTTTGTCCTGGATTCATTGTCATAAAATTGTCATGGCGACATCACAGTAGCCCAGTCAACTCAACCTGGTGTTCATTATCTGGGCGACCTTTACAAAGACTTCTAAAACATCCTAATTAGCACAAACGCCATGCACAATGAGACAATCAAAACATGAACTAGAACATGCCAGGTATTTATGGCCCATGTTACAGCCAATTGTTTGACAGTTAACCATTAAAAGCTCTTCTAACTATGCCTTCAATCTCCACGCAATTCTGCCCTTTCAATTGTATGTTCTAATGCGGGTTATTCTGTGGAGTTTTCACTTTTTTTTAGTAGAAAGACAATAAAAACCTGAACTGGACCAAAAATGATACAATATTTATCTTTATGGTGCAGACTTAAAGCTGGGTTACCTGATTTTCAAAACGTTTAAAAGCTATCTACTTTCTAGCTCTCACAAACCCTTTGGCACGTTGCTAGAATTCACATGCATGACTTTTTGGAGCACTTGCATGGCTATCTAAAAAAATTTCGGATGGAAAAATTAAGCAGGGTGTACGAGTTTTACAAGTAGAGGCATGAGATATATATCGAAAATGTATATAATTGCGGGGGTACACCCTGGACGCGGGGCCAGTTCGTCGCAGGGGTGACACAGACAGAGACAACCATTCACAAATTTACAGTTGACAATTTTGCCCAACGCATGCATGTCTTTGGACGGTGGGAAAGAGCAAAGTAAAGTATGTTCTGCTGAAAACCTATTGAGCTACTACTGTACATTAGCAATTATTAGCTGTGTTGCTAATAGCTAACAAGGCTAACAACATGTCCTCCTGTTTGCTGTTTACTGTTGACATTCTGCTCTGTTCTGAACCAAAATTAGAATTTCGAGTATATCGTTTGTAATTAACAATATAAAAATACCTGACTTGAACCTCAACCAAGACCTTTCAAGCACATTTTTGCAACTTCCTGATGGATTGTTAAAATATTGTCATAATATTGTGACTGTGTTTGTGCAAAAAAAAAAAAAATGAGGTATTCATTTTTGTGTTCGAAAAAAGGTTTTGCAATTAGATACAGATTGCTTTTACAAAACACTTTATGGCGAGAAAAATATTTACTCATTTACAAAAGAAAAGTTGGAGGTAGATGTAGCTTTACTGCCTTGAGAAAGGCCTGTTCTATCCGATTGATTTTTAGAAACATCCCAGCAGGCTACACATGTTACCTACAAGTCCATAGTATCATTAGAACTAACTAACTGGCTCAAAGTGTTATCGATAAAGTAGGTTTCTTGCCAAGGTTGTCCCTCCATCTCAAAGGTCAGTGTTTGACTGGTCATGATGGAGTCCTTGTCATGTCATCACCACTGGACACTTGAATCTATAAACCTTATGTATGCACCTCCAGCCCTGCATATTCTGTTCTCCACATCTTATTTCCTACACTGGGAACCTGTCACAACTTTATCCAGACAGGTTAAGATTTAAGCACATGAGCCCAGCATGGGAAAACGAGCTGGCCCGCAGTGACTGAAGAGCAAATCATCGCTCAGCTAAAAGGACATTTTGACTCCCCTGTGAGTGTGAGAATCTGACCTGCCTACGTGTCCTTGAGCAAGATGCAGAATGCCTAACATCCCGGGGGCGCTGTTCTGTGGCAGAGGCTGCAGTGGAAAGGCTGAAGATTAAACGGTGAGATTTCACAAGAGGCGATCAATAAAGTATAACTAAAAGCTGAGCCCAGAGGTGGGTAAAGATGTGCTACTTTTATCCTGTTTTCTTGAGTAATTCCTTGGATGAATTGTTCTGTTGTAGTTTTGCCATGTTTTGACTAACTTTACCATTACTTTACTTGTTGTTTATTGGGCTGCAAGGTTAACTTACAGTCAGAATCGAAACATTTTCAATAATCACAAATTTCAAATCTTCATGTGCTGTACCTAAGTTTAGTGTCTCAAGGAATGTGAAAAGCACAACTAATTCATGTTCCAACAGTTTGCAGACTGAAGTTATTCAGAGCCCCCTAATCATTCACTGAAATGACTTAATGCTTGCTTTCATAACTTTCAGAAGCACGAGCAACAACATGCTAACAGCACACTTCCTGCAAACTTCCTTTTTGATAGAGTACAGGCTCTTTAAAGGACAAATATTATGCATTACTTACAGTATAATGTTCTTGGCCTTTAAGCATGCTATTGAGTACCTTTACTTTGGCATCTCACGATTTAGAACTACAAACATTTTCTAAAAAAAGCAAATTACTTCATGTCACTCGGGCTTTTCCCACGCTGTGAACTGACCTTTGGGCTCCATCTACTGGCTGTAGATGGAATTACATAGGAGAAATAAACAAACGCTTGCTTGCCTCTGACATGCTAATCATGCTAGTCAGCCACGCAGTTGTAATGATTGTGATTTGACGGCAAGAATGCTCAAGACTTAAAAACAGCACTGAAAATCTCATAGTTAGAATATGACATCACAGACTGGGGACATTCAGAATGGACTGTTTTTAAAGCTCAGATGGGAAAGGAGGGTGAATGAAGCTAAATGCAACTCCAGACTACTTGAATCTCAATAAAGCAGAATCATATTATTGATTTTTTTCCAAAATCCTTCAGCCCTACCACCTAACGTATTAAATACCGAAGTTCTGTCCTCCTCTGTCTATGTGGCACCCTTTTATCAGTACTGTCCTTTCTCTTCTCTTCTCTATTCCTATTATGGACATAGAAACAGGATGTCCAAAGGTTTGATTCACCGTCTGTCGCTGGTGTGTGTGCGTGTGTGCGTGTGTGAGATAGCAGATAAGAGCCATCTATAAACAGCACTTGAAAGCCCAAATGTAAATGTTTGGAAGTGACTGCAGAACACAAGACCATATCAAGATACCAGACCGAGCAGCGAAGGGGAGGAGATTCAAGTCGAGTTCACACCAGGAGAACTACCAGGAGAGTCCAGGCAGAAGCAAGCCATCAATAACAGCTTAGAGGAGTTTAGCATCTCAAAGCAGTGTCCTCAGTGCCTCGGTTTGGAAGAAAAGTTTGTGAAGTTTAGGGCAAATCATTGTTAGAAAGACTGGGGTTCTTTGTCACCTGCCGATAACTGATGGAAGTAGAACGTAGTACGGAGACTATATCAAGGACAAAAGTCTTATAAATTCATTCAAATTATTAATTTTTCATATTAAGTGTATGCATATAGTAATACATATATACATACTGTACAATCTCAGAACCACGTCAATGGTATTTCAATTGGTGCCCTGAACTGACCCCACTTCCATATATATGCAATCGTTGGATGCACGAAGAGAACAGCACTGCCTTTTGTTTGTGTGTAAAGCTCTAGTTGGCATTTTGTTTATTGCACATCAGATCAGGTATTCACAGTTTGAGGTCTCAGGACATTTTTATCTTACAATCCCATCGTGTTAACACAGAGACAGGAAAAAAGGCTTTCAACAACTTTGCTCCCTCCCTGTGGAATTTTCTAAAACACTACTTTCATAGTTTTGAATGTAATTAATAGGGCTGTAAGGATGTACTAATTGTGACTAGTCGCAATTAGTATAGATTTTCATCAGTAATGCACATTATATGTAAATATTCTCCTAAGCTTTCAGTCACCATATTTCAACTTTTATTCGGTTGATAATGTATTTTAAAAAATAATCACTGGCTAGTCAACTACTAAAATAATTGTTAGTGACACCTCTAGTAATTAAGCTTTTTTTTTTTTTACACCACTGGTAGTAAAAAAAGTACGTGAGTGATTAAGTGATTGATAAGTGAACTAAATTGACTATAGAAATTATTAGTAGAATGATATGTTATACAAACACACAAAAGGTCAGCGATGGCTACTTTCTCAAGGTTTCGTAAAGTTATTGTACAAGATACATTTATTTTACATAACGTACAAGTGTGGCACCTCAATGTAATTACTATTTTTTCAGGTAATTCCCTTCAAACATCAGATTAGACCGTGGCGCAGGGAACAGGCTTCATGAATCAAGCGTGACAGGTCTCCGGCGATAATGTCAACTCTGCAAATTTCAGAAGTGCCTGTGCGTATGGGCATGCTAATAATTCTATATAGTCTATACAGTCTTATAAGTCTTGTACAGAAGTGTTCTTTCGTTTGTGTGTGTGGGGGGGAGGGAAATAGGTGTGAAAGATAGTTAGTAGAAGTTTGTTAACCTCAGGAGTCGTTTGCCCAGCCTTGAAGTTTATTCAATTAGACAAAATAAACGACAAGTGAAAAAACACAGACAAAAGGAAAACAAGAGGTGAGGTCTGAGTACTGATGTGGAAGTATTATCTGGAGTCATTTCTGAAGGAGTGAGAGGGTATTAATGATGAATAACTAACATCAGACAGTTGGATAAAGACAAAGCAGTGATTATACAAAGCAAGAGTACTCTGTAATAATATGAGATCCACAGAACTACAGGAAATTTGTGATGAAAAGCACCCTGCTACTGATTGCTAATTTATTCTACACGGAGAACATTTTGGAGAAATCAGAACAATTGCAAGCAGGTTTAATGCAACAGGTGCATTATCTCCATGTCTCTATAACACATTTATCTCTCACAAAATCGTTCCGTCCAATTACCTACAGTGCACACAGGCGTGAACAAAGGAGCACTACAATCTTACCTCACTTTACATATTTTTACTATACGTACATTATACATTATCATAACAGGTTTTTCACACTATATCATTCTCTGATATTTGTGTTTTGGTGGTGAGTATTTAGACTCAACTGGAAGAACTGGCAACCCAAAGTGAGAAGCTTGATCTGCTTTCCTAGAAAAAGATCGATATTGCAAAATCAAAATGTCACGATATATACGATAAAACTAAAATACTTTATGCCACTGACACATTAACACTACAGCCGCAGCATACGTAACCACTTTTCTAAATGAACGATATTTTGGACAACATGAGCTGCAACAAAGACAGAGCTCAAAGAAATGCTTTAGTTTAGTTAGTATCTATAATAGAGATTACTTATTATACTCTAAAGCTCTGACCTTTTTGTACTGCATATAAAAATAACAAAAAGAAGTACATACAAAATGTGCACACAATAACTATTGAGCCTCAAAAAATACTGTTTGAACGATACATTGATACTGTAGTAATTATTGTGACAGGTAGGGCCACAACTAACAATTATTTTAGTGATTGATTAATCTGTTGATTATTTCTTTCGATTACTAGATTAGTTGTTTAGATCGCAAAAGGCCATTGAATGAGATTATTAAAAAAAATTGACAAAGATGAAACTAAAGAGATGCCGCTTAAGAACGTACTTACAAAAACGTTTTTAAATATTTCTTTTTTTTCCTCATTAAAACACACACATTTTACTCATTTCATGTGTAATTTGGGGTTATTGCTGCTCTGTCTCTTCTCTCATCACATGGCAAGCTTTGGAGTCTATGTATAGAACAGAAATGAGTTTGCAATTGCACCAAATCGCCAAAGCCCATTCAAAGTGTGGCAATCTTGTTAACTGACTATGGCAACAAAACCTTTCTAATTCTGATTACAGGACCAGCTGCAGTAACACAATAAAGATAATGATATTGTACTAGCCAAAATAGTTTCTTTTTTTCCTTTTTTTTTTGTTTGCATAGCTGGCCACTGTACGTCCACACACTGATGCTCTCGCACATGCAAATTCCCATACACACTCAGACCCTAAAGGGGCCCTTTTCCACATCAGGCCATATGGTGCAGACAGGCGCACGGAAACAATTCTCCAAAAACAACACTCTCCGCGCTTACAAACCTGTTTCACGCACACACACGCACACACACACGCGCACACACACACACACACACACACACACACACTTAGACCTGAGGAATGAATCGCTGCCTTGTTCAGTGGAGCTCTAATGGCAAGGAACCTGCCATTGAGATTAGCACATGCACTCGCTCACATACACACGCCACACACACACGCCACACACACACACACACACAAGGAATTCTGAGAGGTTACTTTTTTCCCCCCCGAGTCTAAAAGTAGTTCAATTTAATATATCTACATAAATCTCAGCAGCTGGGCCTAGTCTTCACAGAGAGCAGACAGCTATGGCACATTAGAATCACTTTTTAATGTTTGAATATGTAAACAAGCAAGGATAAACTAATCAAAGAAAAAACTATCAACTTACATATTATTATAAGTGTATTATTAACGTATTATTATTTTATAAAGCAGGTCACATACTAGAGGACTTGCTATCTTTAAGACAATTTTCATGAACCAAAATTAAGTATTTAACTGTTTCTTGCGCTTGGTGTCAGTAATCATGAATACTCATTAAATTGTGATGTTTCTTCTGAAAATAATCTATTATTTGATATTGTGACATTTCTATTTCTTTTATTTTGTCGAATTAAAAATGAATAAATATTTAGAACGAGACGAAACCACACGTTTTTTACTGACAGAGGATTGGTTCTCAATTAAAAAGACCCAAGCTGATCAATGGCGTTTAAATTAGAAATAAATCAATTAAAACTTGATTAATTGCACAGCCCTAATTCTAGTATTGCAATCTTCAAAACAATGTTCATGTGAATGATATTTGTATTGCATACCTCTAAAGCATATTGGCCGTTACAATGAAAGTCATCCAAAACGACTAAATACAGTCCTGTACAAGGGCCAAGACTTTTGAGCTCCTGTTCCAGCGCCTTGAGGACGTAGTCGCTGTTAAAGTTTACACATTTTCTTCAGTTGACTTGAGTTGTGACACATATTGCCAGCGCTTGTTCTTGCTGTCGGTGTTTCGCGGGGACACAAACGTGGTGGCGGTCTCACCCTCTGCCTCTCCGCACTCGCATTGGCAGCTGAACCAAACAAAGCCGGCAGCGGCAGAGAGGCTCAGTGCAGCGTGGACCGAGAGCGTGGCACCTGGAGCTAAAGGAGGCTCAGCGTTCGGAACTATCTGGGCCCACAGTTCTCCGCCTGTGCCCTGCCTGTGTGCTGTTTCTGCTGTTTCTGTGCACTCTGTTTTGTGTCTGTCTGCAGTCCTGGCAGGTCTACACACTGGCGCTGGCTGCGGGAGTTGGCTGTTTGCGTTAGCAGTGGAGTTAGCCACAGTCCTGTCAGTTCCCGGCTCGCTCAGTCTTTATCACCGCGTCGCGTGCAGCCGGCCTGGCATTGCCCTATCAGAAACAACCTGAAGCACAACTTTGACACATCGCTGAACTCTGGCTCTGAACAAACTGGGAGGGAATTATTAATCTATTAAAGATCATATTTGACATATTTTTGTGATGCTCCTGATATCAGATCATATATATCATATATATTGTTTGGAAGATTCTTCTTCATTACTCTGGTCCTTAGATGTTTTATTAACACTTAGATCATGTATTAAAGTTGCACTGTGTAACTTTTAAGGAGGAGCATATGCTACCTGCTTGTCATTATGGAGATGTTATTGCTTTACCTGGAATGTTACGCAGCATCTCTATAGAGACGGGCAAGGGAAGCTACAGCTGACGCCTCCTTTATACCAACTCTGTAACGTCTTCAGTGCGTTTCCAAGCATCTGCCTCAAGATATAGAATGTGTTCAAAGTAAATGAGCATGTTTACACCACTGCGTCACGTCTCCAATCCATCTGCAAGGAGTCTATTTTTTGACAGCGGCGTGAGTGAAGTTGAACTAGCGATTCACTTTATTCCAGAAGTTGCCATGGGCGCCACCATTAATTGTGCCGTTTCTTCTGCTTTACATAGAGCTGCCGATCTCAATAGAAAATAAGTTCTACACAGACTACAACACCTTTTCCAGGCCGCCCAGAGAAACGCTGCAGTGTTGACTTGGTGCACATGAACATTGAACATTTTGCACAAAGAAAATTAGGAAAAGAGGTTGAGCAGAGGATGAGCGGAGAAGAGAAAAGGTGCTCTGAACACAACCACGTTTACTACAAGTGCTATTGACTGATTGTGGTATAAAAAAAAAACATGCATCCCTGAAGCACGTACTCAATGTAAATTGAGTTGCTATAAATAATTTTTATATCATTATTATTTATAATGCGTGGGAACATACAAAAATGCTACGTACGTGACTTTCAATGTTAAAGATGGTTGTGATTTTTAAAAAGATAACTTAAAGAGGAAACGAGCAGTCCTGTCCAGAAACTCTGAACTTTGACTTTCAGAGATGAGGCAGAAGGAGATCTGAGCTCAGAGACAAGAAGTGAGTTTAGTGAGTTTGAGGATGTTTGTGTTTAATCTGTACATAGACCTTTGTAAAAATTCCACATAACATTTTACAAATGAGACCCCACTATGAATGCATTTTTTTCAATATAACAACTCTAAATGCTAGATAGATTTTAGTTCAAGCCACTGAGAAATATTCCAGGCAAAGCAGTAACATCTCCACAAAGACAAGCAGGTAGTGGACCCTCCACCAGACAGTTCCACAAAGCCTCTTCTGCCATGTTCAGAGCCAAAGCAGGAATAAACCATCAAACCAGGACTAAACCAGGACTATCACAAAGGAGACTCAACTACAGATGGAAAACTGTGTGACGAGAGCGTGTACGAGAGGAGCAAACTTTGCATATCTTCATAACAACAATAAAGTCTTGTAGCTGTTGTTACTCAGTGCCCCCCTCTATCATATACAGATGTCTGGTGCTGGAGTCTCGGTGAGTTCTCTGATTCTGAAGAAGTTACTCGTGATAAGAAATGGCTGACTGGCTGAAGTGTTCCTTTAACTCGACAGGAGCCTCATTCACGCTGACTTGGCAGAGGTCTCTGTACCTCAGACAGTCTGGGAGAGTGATTTTCCTCGCAGACACAGCTGTATGGTTCCCCGGCATATGGATTAAATAAATACAGTCTGTGCTCAGCTTGTTAACACTTGTTCTGTTGGCTACGATTCCACACTGCAGCCAACTGAACGAAAACACACTCTCGGCCATGCACAGCCGCAATAATACACTGCTAAGGGCACAAAGTGATGAACCAGGGGGAGAGGTGCACACCGGAGGTTACTACACAGCAACAACTACAGTCAAGGCTCTAGAAGATCTGCCTCACATGTGACACAAACGAGGAGGGGCCAATGAGAAGCATCAGAAACCCAAAAGTCAAAAGGGTTGTCAAAAAATCAATACTTACATAATCGATACTTTATGACTTTCTAACTCAATATTATTTTGAGCAAATATTGATGCTGATGATATTGATGTTTTAGAATGGTTTTTTATCCATATCACAAGTAGAAAAAAGCCACATGGTAATATAAAAATGTATTTAAAATATAAATGTATTATGATTTTTAAAATTATTATTATCATTGTTGGATTGAAAACGATATTAAGTACTGATACTTTTCCCTTGTATCAAAAAATAACAATCTGAGATACGAATGTCTGTCTCCTGGTTCGAACTGATGTTATGCTGTTCCCGCAGCTTGGAACTCTCTCCAGTCTGAACTAAGGTTGTGTGAGCTGGTGTCGTTGAATAACCTGGCTCACACCAGACTGATCTGTGTCGCACTCTGAACTGAGTTCTTCACATGAATCTATTTGGGAAGGCTCTCGGCGAAGGATGTTAAAAATAATACTTCAGTCTGATTGGTCGAAGCGTCACAAAAGCGGAAGAAGAAGAAAAATCTAAATTGTGTTAAATCCAGTGTTTAGAAAAGCACAGTCCTCTTACTCATCCACAAATGTACAAAGCGCCATTGTGTGCAAGTTTTTGAAAAATGGCCGTCGGCGCTGCCATGTTTGTTTTGATTCATGTTGTTTTGACTTCTGCCCAAACCACAATGCTGCTCTGTGATTGGTTCCAGTCCCGCCTGTGGTCCCTATATATCTGATTGGCCCATTAAACCCCTGGTGCGGACTGCAAACAGATCAGCGGGAGCCTAACAAGATGGATTCTCAAGAGTTTGTGAACTCTTGTGAAAAATCATGAGAATTCATCTTGTTTGCAAAGGTTAGTCATTGAGGAGTGTTTGCCCCATTTAAAAAAAAACAAGAGCGCAAATCTAATGAAAATTGTTTGTGCTTCTAAATGTGCTTCTGTTTTTTAATCTTTCATACTATGTGTCATGTACATTAGTAAATGTTTTTATACTGTGCTCCAAATGTTGCACTTTGCCCCAGTTCACCCTTGAAAAAGAACTCACAATCTCAATGGGTTCTTACCTGGTAAAATAAAAGTTACAAAATAAAGATAACGAGTTAATAACTGCTTGAAATAAGTAGTATTTATCTTGTTTTGAGTATATTTTGACTTGTCTTAAATTAGATTGCCAAAGGAACAAGCAGAAAATGTAAGACAAGCATCTTGAAACTGCACTTAAATAAGGACAAAACTTCCTTACTTTATTAGCAAACATTATTTAAAGAAAGTTAAAATATAGTCTACTCATAAATTATATGATAGATAATTACTACTTGATTGAATTGCTTTTTAAACTTATTATCTTATTTAAGATTGCATTTTTTGCATGAAAGGTTAGGTTTAGTAATGTCACAATGATCATTGATTATCATGAATTTGAATGTAGCTCATAGACAGTGACACACCAAACTGTAACAGTGGTGTAATGCAGTGACTGCTCTCTCTTTCACTCTCACTTTCTCTATTTTTCTCTAGTTTTTTTCTCTCTT
Organism: Chaenogobius annularis; assembly: GCA_015082035.1. Lineage (NCBI taxonomy): Eukaryota > Metazoa > Chordata > Actinopteri > Gobiiformes > Gobiidae > Chaenogobius > Chaenogobius annularis. The sequence continues at coordinate 568,886 of BJKM01000066.1, read as the reverse complement.
TCTTTCTTTCTTCCTTTCTCTCCTTTTTTTTTCTTTTTTCTTTTTTTTGCAGTATATACATACTTTGAAGATGTACAACTACAGAAGACGTACAACTACAGCAGGTGGCGGTAAATGCACCTTTTCAGTTGGCTGATAACCGCCATTAAAAGCAACACAACAACGATTAACGTTTGCTCTGTGTGCTCAGTTTATAACCTAATCTGATTAATGGATTTCTACCTCCACTCAGCTGTAAACACAGAAGCAGGATTCTGAAATAAGCTGATACTCTACCCCTTTTTCACTGCAATAATAATAGGAATAAATATTTTATACAACTACCGGCATATACAAACAGTTTTTTGATCCCGATCACTCGCTAGATGATTTCCCACTCTTGATTTTAGGAACCCTCGAGCCCAATTGAACAAGTATATTGCTGAGTTTCAGGTAACAGAGATGGGAGATGTGTAAAATCTATAATATTGCAATTGTTCTGGAGAAGAAAAAGATCTGCTAAACAATCAAAGGAACACAAATGTCTAGTGTAATCTCCAACAAGGTTCACATTTAGCATATACCTGGTGCATTATTAAAATATCATCTGAATATTGTTATCAAGACCATGCAAAAAAATACATAAATATAAAGTTGGATCAGTATTGGCCATAATAAAATGTGATAGGAGAATAATATTTAAGACAGATGGGGGCAGCTTTTATGATTCTTCTTGCTATTACTTTTTATTATTGTTCTTTGTATTTTATTACTGTTTGTGATCTGTTGTTGTTTTAATCTGTGAATTTGTGAGTCCTGCGCTATGAACGTCGCTCAAGAAATTGACTTACTTAGCTAAAAAACAATTAATAAGAGCGAAATTGCAGTTTAAATGATCAAATTCAACATGAAAATACCATGTCATCAACAGGAAAAACTGGCTCTTGCCCCGATCCGAGACATTCTATAATCTGAAAACCACCAATATCTGCCAAGAGTGTGCCAATTATGTTACTAAGCGCCCCGATGTGCGTCTGCATTGCTGTAGTGGACTTGAATGAAGTATAGGTGGAATCATTTGTACACGTGAGCTACAAATGCCAGGTTCATCAGTGATTGATTCAGTGTCCTTTAAAACCAGTCCATGCGTCCACACCTACAAATGAAGTCATTGATTACACCAGCACATGGTCACATCTTCTTTATTAATAGTTGGGAACAAAATTAAGATGATATCATTTGAATTACAAGATAGTTTGGATTCGGGATAGTGTTGGTATAAGAGAACGTGAGAAATGAGAAATGGTTCAAAAAGCCCCCGTGCCGAAACGCGTATAGGCTGAAATATAAGATTGTCATGGTAAGTATATATGTGTGTGTGTGTGTGTGTGTGTGTGTGTCGCAGTGTCATGCCGTAAAAAGATGAGCTCATCACACAAAGAAGCAGCTGCTGACCCATTTAGTGCAAATAGGCCAACAGGTAACAAGCACATGGTTAAAGCATCGAATGGCATGTAACGGCGCCTTAGTCTTTCACAGCATAAACTCCAAAAGGCTCTTTAGAATGATACTTGTTAATATTTTATGTGGTTACAAATCCTGATGCAAATCTTAATAGTATGACACGCTCTTACTCTGCATTTGTTGCTCTCATTTCCACTTCTATGAATGTTGTTTTATTGCGTTTTCTACATTGTCACTTTTGCGTTGATGAAATTCCGTGAAATATGAGTTGCACATCTGTCTTTCATTCTTCTCTCTGCACTTATTGTCGAGTACCGTTTAATTAAAATGAAGATCAGCTTTCATTGAGGTTCGTATGGCACAGTTAAGTCACGTTGTTGTTATGTTTAGTACAGGAGACGTGCGGGTGGGAGGGGCCGGTTTGTCACTTCTGCAGTACATTTCAGAAGTCTGACTGTACGTCACACACGTTTTTATTGTAGAACTCAACACTGAGCCAGAGATGAATGTTCATTTGTTCATAATAAGATCGAGTATCTCTTAGTACAGCTGTACTCGAAGTGTGAGACAAACGACGGGCTTAGCATGTGTAAAGTGAAATTATATATTGATTTTCTTTTTGTCTTGAAATTGGAGAATAAAATAATCACACGATATTGCCTAGTGACAGACTACCGGTACATTTGAAGTGCTATATCATATTGCTGAGGAAAATGTAGATGATAAACGGAATTAGAATTAATTACAATTATCTAAAAAAAAAAAATAAACATACATAAACAAATGAATTAAATATTTTAGTAGTTCATTTGTATCTATAATGAATCAGTTATTTTTGCAGCTCAAATCTTATTGTAGTATAGAAAAAAGTGAACAATTAGTTAATATAGTAATTATTGTGACAGAACTGTATCTCAACATTTACCTAGTGGAAAGAAAGGAAAAGAAAGAAATGCAAACAGACATACGTTGATTTTAGGACTTGGATGGATGAGCGTTTATAAGCGAAACAGAGAGATGTTTTTTGTCTTTTTAAAATACAAAATACACACCTAAGTGCAACGGATTTGTGTAAAACAACGTCACAGCCCTAATCCCATCACGTCTCCATCGACTCCTCCTGGGCCTGTCTGAACCGTCTCCACATCACAGCCCAAAAAGAAAAAAAAAAAAAAAAGGCCAAATCTGACTGTAACGGGCAGATCAAAGCCCCCTGCCGACCGCAACATGCACTCTGTAACACGCGCGTGGATGGAGCTCTGAGGCATGCGAACATACAGGAGGAGACAGTTAGCCCTACAGCGACCACAGCTAAAAGCATCAGGCTGCTCAAAGCAATCCGAGGAACATCAGCGAGCAAAGCCGCGCACCACATAATGAGAACCATGCACAAACAGACACTAAAGGACTTTCACAGAGGCCTGGTGACACCGACTCTACAGCTTTATGTCTGCAATGTGGGGCTGTTGATATCGCTGTATGCTTTCCCTCACAAAACGGTCAAAGAATGGAGAGGAAAAAAGCAAATGTGCATTAAATCATATACTTGACCCCTTGTGGCTTGATTTATTGGCAGAATGGGAGTTAGCAATAGACCCTTTAAAAATTGTAAACAAAAACATTCTAAATTACTGAATTCCTGGGATTAACTACTGAATATGACAAATTATGAAAAATCTGGATCATTTTCAGACACACTTGGGTGATGTTTAATGACATTTATAGTTGTATTTTGCATTATTTGTCAATGTAATACATTTTTTGATGAATTTGTTCTTTGTATCTACAGATATATTACATACTTTACCACAAATATTGCTTTTGTGAACCTCAAATAACATTTTTAGATTAGAAAACAATCTTCTTTTTTTTTCATCTTTTGTAATAAAAAGGCAAACTATCTGACATTTTTACCCTGGAAATTAAAAATGTCTGTTTATTTTTGTTGTAAAGATTTAAACGCATTAGCATTTCGCTCTGATGTGAATTCATCTTTGAAAATATAATTGCATGCAAATGCTCAATGTCACTCCATTCCCGGAATTTTAAACATTCTGGGGAAAATTAGCTGAATGTCTCTCCACTCTTCTCCCCATTTGACTCTGCACTGGCCTGTGAAATATGCCAGATTCAAAAAGACAAACTGTGTAGTAGTAAACATGTCAAAGTCTTACAGTTCATTAATGTAAAGTAAATGTTACAAATTTTACAAATGAGAGAGAAGTGAACGCTTGTGGTGCTTTTGGAGCTTTATGTTTGATCATGAAAAAGAAAAATGTCAATTTTAACAATGAAAACCACAGTTTGGGTTTGTTGAGTGAATTGTTTTTCAAAAGTGGTTTTGATTAAATAAATGTGCACAAGCAATTGCCTAAAATTGCAAACAGAACAAAAAGAATAATACGAGGTGTTTCTTTTTTCCTGACAGGATCACTTTCCACACATTTCAGTGATATTTATCAAACTTAAAACTGCCACACAAAAGAAAGTCAGTGAGCAGAAGTGTCACTTTTAAGCAGTAAAGAATGACATTGAAAATGAAAGCGGAAATGTCCCGCTCCTGAAACAATGACTTTTTTTTTTTCACCAAAGTGGTTTAAAAGTGGTCTGTGTGAAAAATGTTGAGGCAGCAAGATAAAACATGCAGTCAGGTGTGACAAAGGAGGAGGAAACCACTGAGCCTTTGCAACAGAAGGCACGGGAGGGTAACGTGAGATTGTATTTGTGATGCGCATTTGATGACACAGGTAAAAAAGTAGTACCAGGCTTTGACACAAATGTATGTATCACGCGCTTGAAAAATCACGACAGAACAGTGCAATAATGTGCTCCAAAAGGCCATGCAATCCGGCTCATATCTCAAATAAATCACCAACTCAATGCAATTCTAATACTGAAATATAAAAGATATAATCTTTGCACAATCAGCAAACTGCGTAACTATTTAACTTTCTTGTCAAGAAGCCGAAACCACAAACCACCGATGCTTTGTACCTGCTTCGTCTACACAAGTATGTGTAAACGTTAAAAGTGAGAGAAATGATCAGGCTTCTCAGCAGATGGGAACGCAGCCCCCAGTTTGCTTTTATTTAGCTAATCTATATCACGTACTAGGGATGAACAATATATCGCAAAAGTATTGATATAATAATCAATATCGCAACTAACTAAATATGTATGTTATGTATGCAATAAAACCAAGGTTCTCCAGCTGCCAAAAATTGCTTTTTAAATTAAAACATTGAAAAAAGCTGATTATACTTGTGATTTTCCCTTTTCAGTCTAAAGTAGCCTTGATTTCGTCTCAGTAATAATTAAAATGCTCTTTTTAAGGTCAAGGTTTTAGACAATAAACTGACATTTTCATCACAAAATCACTGTACTTTCTTCATTAAACATTGTGGTCATCTTCTTGTTCTGATAAAGCTCAAAATCATTTTAAAACTGTTGCGGAAAAGTCACTTTTTATGGTATTTATTTATTTTTTCAATCGATACTTGCTCAAATACTAGTTTCAGTATCTGATTAAGTTTGTTAAGTTTTTATTTTCACAAAGTTTGACTAATACTTTAAAACATGAAGATAACTGAAATAAGTGTGTCAAAAAGTATAGCCAAACATCGCAATAATGTCGACATCGCAGCTCTTAACAGCCATATCTCAACCATTTCCAATATTATACATCCCTATAACGTACATAAAAATCTCTTATTTGTTTGTATGTAGTGTCTCCTTACCTCTTGCGTTCATGAGGTTATCAGCACATCATGGACACCTTCAGATCTGTGCTTCAGCGCTATGGTAACGGCCCCTCTCGCTAAAGTAAAGCACTGTCCAGGCGTCAGACGTTATCCCTTCATGTTCATAACCAGGTGCACGTGTAACTCCAAATGGGTCAGGCTTGGTCAAAAACCTCTCTTCTAGTGGTCAGTTTTGTACATCCGAGCAGATACACTGACGCCCGACGCTCATCTCGTCCCGTCTTCCGCAGAGCGTTGGCGACGGCACCTGAAAGAAATTACAGACAAATCATATTAGAGATTGTTCAACATTTACGGCTTTTCCAATTCAAGCCAGATTTCAAAAGGCTAAATATCGCATTGTCGGGAACCAATTTTAACTCAGACGTCTGTATCGAGTCGCTGATCAAAGCCGCACAATATGCAATAATATTTAGTGCCCTGCAGAGACCTGCGTGGGTCAACCTCGGTAATAGCACCAATTTAGTTTTATCGCTGCGGCTGACAGCGGACAACGTCTTCCACATGTGAAGACTGTTTTAGCCGGGCTAATATACACAACACACCGCTGTTCAAACTATATTCACACAAAAGAGACGCAAACCCAGTTATGGAAAGGTTGTGTGTGAAATGTAACATGCTGTATATTCTTTGAACAAATTAGGAATTTAAGACTTTCAAATGAGTTGCCTTATTGTAAAATGTTCTGTTTTTAAACTCAAATGTACTAATGTACACAATATTAACATTTAAAACTCGATTTTGATACTAAGGAAAACTCTATTTCGATACCACAATGAAAAAGTTTTTTAAAAATTAAACAATAGGCGATCATTTTCAACACAAAATAATAGTACTTTCTTATATACTACTCTTTTTTTACTCTTTGTATATACTTTCTCTTATACCAGTTCTGAAAAAGCTCAAGATTATTCTAAAACTGTTCAGGAAAGGGTCAATTTGGTCCTGTTATTGTGATTTTTTTCAGTATCGATACTTTCTCAGTTGAGTATCTAGTTTCGATACTTGTTTTGGTATCGATTAATATCTGATTTGCGATACTTTTGACAGCCCTACAAACCTTCTTTCTTGTGGCAATAAAGCACTTTCAAGCCACTGTGATTTCGAGCGCGTCCCACACATGGATAAATGAGCTCGCTGATTGGTCAGTGCTTATGGGCGATACAAACAACGCAGAGCCTGAACTAAGAAGTGTTTTTGCCGACAGAGACTAAGGAATGATTAAAACATGTGTGGATGAAACAAACCACAAAACAAGCAACTATTTTTCATGAAGAAACAGCTTTTTAATGTGGGTAAAATTGTGGCATAAAAGTCTCCTTCTTCTTTCACATTTGAGATTGATGAGATTTAGATGAAATTTACAATGACACGATTAGCTTATGCTAACAGCAAATTAACAGCAAATTTACAGCACCCTCACTAATTATACTTTAATTACAATTTGAACTTGCGATGGAAATCAGTATGCATCACCTTCAAACTAATCCTGTTTGAATTTTGATAACTGTATTGTTATAAACATCTCGATCATCTGGCTGATTCTATTTTCCCCGTGGTTTGAACCGCTGGTAATCACAATGACTTGATTCAGTAATTCCAGTCTTACGTATCAGTTCAACCACGGCTCTCGGTTCCCCCTTTTGTTGCCCCAACCACAAACTCACTCCACCCAGCGTCTGAGCAGCGCCACCCCCTCATCCAGCCACCCCTCTCTCCTTCTTCTTCTTCTTCTTCTTCTTCTCCTATTCTGCTTATTTCCATCCATCTTTGCCCTCTCACCGCAAATCTAAATCTGAGTCTGTATTTAGATGAAGACAATTTCCTCAGGTCCCATGCACTGGCCTGGGCGTGGGCTCTCTGCATGTCTAATATAGGTGTCTGTGGACATCCTAGTGTGTTTATTTATCCAAAAATAATAGTATAGGAATCTGTTTGGTTGATTGAACTTGTTGATTCGTATGAGCAGGCATTTCAACTTTCCTGGAGGTAAAAATAAGAATAGTCGGTTTGGATTAAAGCAGAAGCAGTGACTGCAGTGTTTTCAGTGGTTGCTATGGTAAGAGGTACAGATGGTTCCACTGCAGAGAAATCTAGCAGATGGCACCGTGTCCCATATTAGTCAACAGTAAAAGCATCATACTGTATTTTCTATATTATTCAGACCGTACATACATTTGTACAATACATTACACAAACAGTTCACTCTGGCCGAGTAGCAGTAGTAGCAGTAGCAGTAGCAGCAGTAGCAGTAGTAGTAGTAGTATTAGCAGTAGCAGCAGTAGCGTGATAGTAGTAGTAGTAGCGTAGCACATAGCAGAGTAGTAGCAGTAGTGGATGGATACAGGAGTATGAGTTATCAGTCATAGTTGGTGCGTCTCTTGGTGTATTGACACATCAAGACCGATATGATATGGCCCTAATACTTGTGATGTATAGCTGGAGAGGTTTGTGTAAATTCTATTACACATGAAAATCAGTGCACTAAAGGACACACGTGATTTGCATTGAGAACTGCAACCCCAAAAGTTGAAACAAAAATAACACCTTCAAAATGAGTTAAAACTGTGCATGAATTTGGAATGAAGAGGTACATTGTCCTGATACAACTTCCTCGAATCCAACTGACGCACAGTTAGGCAGAGTCTATTTAAGGCTCATCTCCGCACAGAGAGAGGGGGAAACGATTATTTTCCCCCAGGCCATAAAATCTACACAGTCAAATTACTAGACTCGCACTCGCACCTAGTTGTTGTATGATTGATCTCACAATAAAACGCTGCCATCGGAGCTGACAACGCAGAACAAAGAAAAGGCAGAAAATGGAGGGTGGCTTGTTCGTTAGTGGAAGCACACAAGTTTTTTTAAAAATGTAAATATTTTGCCTGCAGAGCTCTGACTCAGTGTAACAGCTCATTTTCTTCAATGTCTCATAACGGCGTCTCTTCTCTAGTGACTGTCAAACTGAGAGGGAAAAATAGTAACACGAAGCTTCTTATGGTGGTACTTTGGAATATTTTGTGGTTATGTACTGATTCGGTTCTGCTTTTAGTTCTGATCTTGGGCAGTGCTGTCATGATACTAACATTTTAACCTTGAATTTGATACTCAGGCACGATAGCACAATTAAAATAAAATAAAACAATATTTTATAGACAATATTTTATCTTTTATTTATTTATTTGATACATTTTTATACTAGATTTTAATATTTAATGATGTTGAAATACCTTTCCTCCGTAATATTATCTGATTTTAACTGGAGCTCTGTCTGAAACTCTGTTATTCAAGTTAGACTTTAATCTAAGCTTCGTCTCAACACAATCCGACCAAGTGATATAGTCTGATATATAGTATAAATCTGTTTCAATTATATATATGTCTGTTTCAAATATATACAAGTCTGTATCAAATAACATCGCGGTCAAAAGCTAGCTAGCGTTAGCAAACATTTCTTCAGTTTCTACACTCTCTTTTTGTGAAGTCAAACACCAGAAATGGACCGTGAACATCGGACATATCACATGCTTCTGAGAATGTGTTGTTTCAATCCATTTTGCATTTTTTCCTTGAGTTTTCACACCATTTATAAATAAACTTATCAGGCTGTTTGCTAATGTGAGCATTGTGTCGCCGTGGTGACAATGAAAGTATATGCTCCATAGTCAAGCAATTAGCATCAAGGCCATTATAAAACTATTCAGAAAAAATATTGTTCAAAGTTTTGATACTAGTTTTAGTATTTGGTTATCGACGTTTCTTTTTACAATCCTGATCTGATTCTAGTCCAGCGTTAGTTCTAATTTAGCCCTGGTTGAGACAAAGCGCAATCAAACGATGTCAAGATGATTTGGTTAATTGATAATTGTGATTATTCAGGTCACAATATTATCGAAAGAACAAAAAATAAAAAATCGTGACCAGTTTAGAAGCCAAATTCTTTATTTTGTATTAAATCTATTGACCAAAAAATACATCTAAATCAAAAGCACTTTTTTATCTAACTGTTTTGTTATCTATAGTTAGTTAGGAATGTGTTGGACAATGGGAATAAAAGAAAATGAAAGATTTCACTGTTGTTTGGTCTCATTAATCCTGAATAATAGTTCAAATCGTGGTGTTTTTTCTCACAATAGTAATAACGCTAAAATGTGACATTGTGACATCCCTAAATCTATATGGAATTGACTGGTCTTGTTTTAGTCTTGGCTTAGCTTTTCATCCTGTCCATTTGATCCTTTTGGTGGTTTTAGTTTCATTTCTACGGTGGTCGTAAAGGTTTGTGAATCACATTTTTGCTCTTTACACATCACGTCCATCACGTTTGTTCTGCCTTGTTTTCTCTTTTTGCATAGCCGTCTTTTCCATCAATCCATCACTCATTGTTCTCCTTCGCCTGTTTTTCCAACTGTCATTGTGGCTGGCTGCAGATACCTCCTCCTGTGTGTTTTTTTTTTTTTCTTCTTCTTCTTCTTTTTTTTTTTTGCAATCTCCCCCCTCTGGAAGTTCGTGTGTGGTCCGTTCCGACTATAGACCGTTACAATTGTCCCAGACAGGTCGGACTGCACCACTGGCCAGCAGACGACGGGGAGGACGGGGTGCGGGAGAGAGGAGGGGGGCCGGAGGGAGGAGGGGGGGCGGGAGGGAGGAGGGGGGGGTCCGACCGTGAATGTTTGTTTTTCTGTTTCCAATTTGATCCGGGCCCGAGGAACTCCACACACTCAAACACGCCATTCATGAACAACGCGGGGATTTCGCACAAAGCATGTATCATAGCTGACGGGACGATGTATAAACATGCAAATTGATTTTCTGTCATTTCTACCATGAAACGCAAGCCCTTTCATTCATCTCGGGCCTCCATCTTTTATTGTTTTGTGATTTGTTATTGCTAATGCCGCTTCCAATGACATGGCGGTCAAACAAATTACTACAGTTTCTTCCTGGTCTTTCAGCTGTACTTTTGCCATTCGTCTGCAGAAAATGAGCGCCTTTGTGGAGCTTTTTTGTGGAGTTAGATGAGAGGGTTAGCCGTCATGTTTAACACAGAGAAGCATTGTCTCGACTCCATCTGAGTTGAATTATTGGGTCGGTTTTATTGTTTGGATTCCAGCTACAGTCTAAAGCCGTTCTTGACATCTTCACCAATTACATTAATCTTCAATCAGAACAAACCAAGAATATGACAAAGAGAAAAATGAATGGATTTATCACAACTGCAGAGTGAGGTACTTTTAGTTTAAGCAATGTATGTAACTTGTACGGCAGTTTCAGAAATAAATATTCTTTTCATCTGGAAATGAGTTGAATGTGTGCAATGTCACTTTTCTTGTGGAGGGTCTGCCACCTTTTCGTCTCCGTTGACAGCACCAGGCCAAGTTACAGGTCAGATCTATGGAAAGTAGTGTTGTCATGATACTCGATTTTACAACGACAGAATAGGCACGGTACTCAATATTGATTTCAAAACCACAATGAAAACACCTTTTTCAGGAAACTGACTGTAGTTGTCAACACAATAATAGTACTTTCTTTATGTTACCATGTAGTCGTCTGATAAAGCCGGAGATCCTTCTAAAACTGTCCATAAAAGGTCAAATGCTGTCATTTTTCGTTTGTATCGATACTAAAATGAGAATCTAGTTTCGATACTGCTTTTAGTATCGATTAGTATCTGATTTCTGACTTTGACAACCCTGCTGGAGAGACGACCCTGCTCTTAGTAAGAATTAAGAGCTGTCACAACGCAAAGATTTCAAACTCTATTTCAATATAATTTTTCTTTTTTGTAGACGATATACTGTACATTTCAACAGAAAAATAGTACTTAGTTTGTACGACCACATGGTTTTAAACTCGTTATTTTTGAGTATCGATGCCTTTTCAAATGTTTTAGTATTTTAGTATATTTAGTATTTAGTCTGGTTTTTTATACTTTTGACAAGGAAGAAATTGAATGCATGTTTTTCAAGATTTTGTTCGCAACACAATCAGCTGTTCTTCACTGGGACATTTCTTTTAAAGTAATAACTCCATGAGACAAGCAAGTTACAGAGAGCACTATTTTATTATATTCAATTCAAGTACTGCAAATATAAATGTACCGTAGTAGTAGTAGTAGTAGTAGTAGTAGTAGTAGGACTAGTATGAGTAGTATCAGTAGTGATAAAAGTAGCAGTAGGTCTACTCAATTACATTTACTTGAGCGCCAAGTTTGTGTGTTTTGTAATAATTTTACATCCAAACATAAAACTTGTGTTGTCGAGTGCAACACATAATGCGCAATAATTTTGTTAACTATACTTTTACATATGTAGCATTGTTTTAGCACAAGTAGAAGTACTACTTTTACTGTAGTACTCCTTCCTCATTTGAAGCAGTGAAGGCGTTTGTTTTTGAAAGTATTTTAGAGACTGTTTAATTTCACATTCCATCAATTACACATCAGACAGGCAGGAAACCACAGTGCCTTTTTCTTAAAATTATAGCTTTTTTTATTGTTTGGCAAAAGGGAAAATGTGACAAATAGTTTAGACTGGCCTGACACACAACTGACAAGGAGATGTTACTGTTTTTAAGCTAACTTTAACTAATTACGGCCCTGGATGCAATGTTAGTCTAGTGTAACTGTAAACGATACCCCGTATATTGTTATTTGGGGTGTGCCTGTTACTTGTATTTCACTTAATACTACTCTTCCATACCTTTGTTTGATTACACATGTCAAGAACGGATTCAGTTGTGTTGCTTGCGCTCAAAAACAGCTGATTCAAAACCCCAGCCAGACTTCACTGAACAAATACACAAAGAAAGGAAAAGTATGGGTTTTTTTTCCCCTTCCCCCTTAATGCTGACTCATAGTTTAATGTCAAAAGCAGTGCAGATGGGAACAGATGACTCGACAGATGTGTCCGCTTTTCAGTCTTTAGTCAAAATGAAATTAGTCGGAAGTCTGCTTTTACACCTGCCATTTTGATTTACACAAGTTGATAAAAAATAACATGCAAAAACGGAGATGCCGTAATGCCAAAGAGAAAGTGTTCAAATTCAAATTGTAAATAGAAGTATTTGCTTCAATGCATTCATTCATTGATTCAGACACAAAAGCTATAGAATCTGTGTCTTTGCCCTAAGGTTGTCGATACTAAAACTAGTATCAAAGCTAGTACACACATTTGAACAAGTATAGATTAGAGGTGGGCAAAATAAAAAAATAAAAAATTAGGTTGCAAACTTTCAAATAAGGGTATAAGGTTTACAGACATTTCACATTTGTCTGATAATTAAACCTCAACTAAGTTTTAACATGTTTAAACACATTTGTACAGGACTGACCATTGCTTTCGAGATACTCAAAAATAAATAAAACATAAATACATTTTTGTCATTATTGCCCAAGTATCGAACTAAACCTCACGACAATCTTAAGTTAAGGCCAAATTTGACAAAATGTTTGCTTTAGAATAGTCTTGATCTATAGTTCTTGGTCAGAACTTGAATAAAATCAAATATTTTTAAGAAATAATGTGCTACTTTGTGTTGAAATATTTCTTTAGTGCGGAACCTTTTCCTGAGTAATGAAATCCAGTTTGAAATGTTAGTATTGTGTGAACACTACTTTGCCCAAAACAAAAACAAAAACAATGTAAAGAATATTAGAGAAAGCCAAACTTTCCTTGTCCTAAATAGACACTAAATATTATTAACAACAAATAACAACTATGCAATCTCAACATATATACTTTATCCATAACTTTTGATGAAACTCTAATATTCTTGGTGTTTCCAGCAGTGTGACGCCTTGTGCCACTTTAAGGGAGTTACTGACAGTTTATGTTAGAACTGTTCCTCTCGATGGGGATTGATGGAAAACCTAAAAGACAAAGCAGCTTCTTATACCTTGGCTTCAAATTTGTGCAATGATCTCTCCCAGTGGACGACCTGTCAGAAACGTCACCTCGCCGAGACATTGAGAGTAAGCGCTGCTGCAGTACCTAGAATTACATCCGTCTCCATCACAATATCACCATATCCAATTCCTTCTGTCTAAACGAACAAGTCTCAGCTTTACTTAGGCTATCAATAAAAATATGCTTTTGTTATGACGTTCTCTGAGATCAAGGGAGAAAAGGCGTACGATCAGGAAGAGCGTCTGCTATTGCACAAGTGAAATCAATGCGCAAATCATTTTCTGTATGTGGTGACTCCGTATAGAAAGAAGAAGTGGAGATTGTGGTATAGCAGAAGTAGCTGTAAACTAAGAAGCAGCAGGTTTGTACATAATAAATAATAGCCCAAATGGCACAGTGGCAGTATACACAGATTGAACACTTTAAGCTTGAAAAACTCTGCTTTCACTTGTAGAAGTAGCAGAAAAACGTGATAGTAGCACTTTCTGGCAACCATGTGTTAAAAAGGACTGCCATCCTTTAGTCCATTTAATCAGTGCATGTGAACCTCGACCAAAATGTGTATTAGCGGAATAGTAATTTTATTTAGATTATTAGGATTTATGTAGCACAGCAACAGACAGGAGTGAGTAAAGCCTTCTGCACACTAGAGGAGATTTTCCCCCCCGATTTCAAGCCCGATTTACCTCTTCGCGAGTTCGAGGAGGCGTGGCCCGAGCAGCGACTCTCATAAGCGTTTATTTGTGGTGGCACTCCTTATTTAGGTGGGGTCAATGTGATTCTGTTACGACGATTTGTCGGGTCGCAGCTCGCAAACCTCGAATTGTGACGTTCCAACAACTTTAGCGCAGCCAGTGCTAGGCTCCGTTGCCTAGTGACTACTCTTAAACTTTAGAAATAGATCAGCGGCTCCTTACCGCCAGTGAATACAGCGCGCTCCTGTGTTTTCTATAAGCAGGTTTAAGCCGTATCCTCATGTATTTGTGTTCATTACACAGATCGATCATGTTATACTTGCGCGTTCCTCCACTTGTAAAAAATCTTCCCCCGAAATTAGCAAGTGTGTGGTGTGGCTTTGCTTCATGTGAGTGTGAGACAAATAATCGTTGCAAATCGTTGTCTGTGGTCTGAAAACTTTGTGTGACGTCTTACAATCACAGACAATTTAAAAATCCTCTGGAGTGCAGCCGGCTTTAGCTGAAGATTTGGGAGCGAATCATGAGTTTAATCAGCCCAGACTTTTCCCCTATAAATAGTTGTTTTTGCGTGAACTCCTGGGTCTTTTGAGAGCAGTTTGGGTCAGATAAATGGTCAAATCATAGAAATACTCAATAGTTGTGAGAGCTTTTGCCACGGTCTCCTTTATGTTGACTCCTCAGGGTTAGGGTATCAGTAGGGCAAGTATTTAGTTCTCAAAAAAGGTCTTTGGTCGAGCACAGCCCTAGTGCGAACATTTGGATTGGACAAAACAAGGGTGGAAACTGGAGAATTACATGTCTTGAACAGCTGTACAGTATTTCAAAAGAAGCAGTGCTACAATGATGAATGAAAAATAAATCAAAAACTGTTAGGACAAAATAATGAACTCACATTTTTATAAATTATGGCCAAATCTTGTCTCGTTCTTCCATACTTGTGTCTCTATCTAGCTTTGTGTCTCTTCATTGTATTACAAAGACTAGGCTTCTCTGAATGAGGCCTATATGAGCCAAGAACATGTTGTACAAATAAAGTCACCACACTGATATTTTAAATTAAATCAGTTGATAACCTTGATCAACCAGATGCTTGAGCTGAGAGATTAAAGCCGAGGGAGTGGTCGATACATTTGTGTGTGCTACACCCAAAGCTTTTATGTTGCATTGAAAAAGATGCATGAACAACATACTTGCAGGACAAAATGTCTGTCGGCTGATAAAGAAAGAAAGTAATGGTATTAGGATAATATAAGGTGCAATTATATAATTTAGGAAAGTACAGTACACTGGCTATTAAAAGCAGAACAGATCAGAAAGTTGTATGTCTGGTACTAGGAGTGGCCAAAAAGTAAATATCTTGTTGTTCTTTTACTATCCCAATGACAATATTTATACGATATAGCAACAGTAGTACAGTAGAACTTGTTCTCTTTATTTGAAAGAAGTGTTACAAAATAACTAAATACATGTACTGAATGTTTGGGGTGCACAGTACATCGAAACAAAAGGTGAAAATTGAAAAATCTTGCTGTTCCTGTAGTTTAAATCTCATGTGATCCTTGTATTAGTTTTGTGGTTCATAAATGGGAATGTTCCTGGAGTTCTTTTCAACGTGCACTATCAGCAGAACCTTTTTAAACATAAATTACAAATCAAATCGCAATACTTCAATACAATTAGATTGTTTTCCAAAATCATGCAGCCCTACCAAAGATCTGCATTCAGAATACGATTTAACTGTATTTCGGTACTCTTTCATCCATACATCCATCATCTTCCGCTTATCCGGGGCCGGGTCGCGGGGGCAGCAGTCTAAGCAGGGACTCCCAGACTTCCCTCTCCCCGGACACTTCCTCCGACTCAGCTCCTTCTTCACCGCAACAGTCCGATGCAGCGACCGCATCACTGCAGACGCTGCACCGATCCGCCTGTCCCCCCCTAGATACTTGAACTCCTCCACTGGGGCAAGGACTCCCCACCCACCAGGTACTCTTTCAGTTGATGGTATTCAGACTAATATTTCCTAAAATCAAAAGTATATATTGCAGTACTTGCAATGTAGGCCTCAAACTGTTAGGGTTGTGAAAAGCATTGAGAATCAGATACTAAAACTGGTATCGAAACTAGATACTAATATGAACCAGTATCGATACTTAACATAAAACGTTATCTTCCCTGAACAGTTTAATAATGATCTTGAGCTTTATCAGAACTACTAGTACAAGCCAACATAATAACAGAAAGAAAGTACTATTATATTGTGCTGATTAAATTAAATTCTATTGTCATTAACAATGTGGTAGTCTTTTCATTAGGATTAGCGAGAAAAGCAGAGTGCGTGTGTACTTATTTATATGCAGATAAGATATATTACATTCTATTGAATCATTCTTATTTTATTTTTGGTATCTGTATCGAATTTCACGCTTATTTCTTAGTATTGAAATCCAGTTTGAAACGCTAGAATTGTCTCAACTTGGCCCAAATGCAAAAAACTTTCCCTGTCTTAAATTAACACCAGATATTATTAGCAACAATAACAACTCTAGGATCTTTCCAGAGTGACGCCTTGTGCCACAATAAAAGAGTTGTTGGGAAGTAGCGTCACGTTCCTCAAATCAAAGAAATGCATTGCGGTATTTGATAGGGCAATTTAGGCTTCAAATTGCACGTTATTATTGAAAGAAGTGAAAAACCCAGTCCTTGTGGTAAGTGCGTTTGTCCTTATCTATATGCAGATAAGCTAAACAAGATAGATTTGGGCTAATAACCAACAATGAATGAGTGGAGTATCATGGCTGATCAGAGCAGCGGTTGAACGAGCAGATAAACTCGCCTAACCACATTACAGGCCCTACATCTGCACCGGCGCACGCTGTTACCTTGATGTACGGTTGGAGCAGGAAGCGAGCTCTGCATAAATCAACACAGAGCTGTTGATTTTGACCTTGCTCTCCGCTACTAAGAGTCCCATAGATCAAAAATAATGGACAACAAACTGGGCTTCAGTGGTGGTTGTCGGCGTAATGGAAGGAACTGGTAGCTAGCATAAATCAACATGTTTATTGTTGACTCTCTGCCTGGCTGTCTTTTCCCTCAAAACGCTACGGAAAGCAAACTAAGGATCTGCCAAAGAAGCACACAAACTTCACGCAAACGCTATGATTTTTCTGTCAGACGTAAATGCACGTTCACGCCCATACGTTCCTAGTGTATGTGCGCTAGCTAGCTTGCCTGGGCTAGCGCAAACATTACGTCAGTCCCGCTGTCAAATCAAGACTACCTTGCACATTTATTTACGCACACAGCTTTCCACTGTCGGACATTTCATTGCGAGTGCCTCGGGTTTGACGGAGGGTTTGACGGAGGGGGGAAAAATGCCTGGACAAACTTAACGCACACGTCGGAATATTTTCAAGCCACAATGTTGACTTTATATTTGCTAGCGGAGTTGTAGTATCTCCGAGAGTCCTCCTGTTGTGTGGAGGAGAAGAAGCGGTTGCCTTGCGGTTCCAAGGCCCTCAGTCAACGAATGAGAGCGTGTAAGACATTCAGAAACAGTAAGACTCTGTTCGGCCTCTCACGATACTCTCAACAGTATATTGACTATCGTGATTTGAGCTCTAGAAGGTCAAGTAACTTCTGCGAATAGACTGTACAAACAAAAGTACAAACGTGTTATTCTGCTATTCATGCGAAGCAGCTCATGTCTCGGGATTATTGTATCAGTGGCATGAAGTAGGTTCAATAATACAGTTTATTATGATAGTTTCTGTAGCAATATATCACACACAAAATTGTGTGTTGTTACTGTGATAGGACTAGAGATTTTACATCATCCCAAAGTAAATAAAACATGGGCTTTTCTGTGGCTTTTTGTTCATAGATATTAAAAAACAGTGATTTCTACAATCCTAATAGCAGTGCACACCTTACCACATTCAACTTCTACATCCAGACCGTATCAGCTGCTGAGAAACCGTCTCAGCGTGTTTACACATTTGTCAAAGCGATATAATTACACAATTCTCACATATGTACCACATGTTACATTTCAAAACATTTCTAAATTTGCTTTTTAATTACTCGAATGACATCATCATTCTGGAAGACGTCCCAAATTAAAGCAGTACTTCGACTTTTTAACACATTTTTCCCACATGTTGTTGTTGAGGTTTTTTTTTTTAATCTCATAATGTGCAGTGATTTGCCAGTTGAAATGTTTGTTTTTTACAGCAATTTTGGTCAATTCTTCTCAGTTAAATGCGCAATTTTCACTGCATAAAACCTGAGATGAACTTTTGTTTTGCTTAGATTAACTTTAAGCCGCAGTAGAGTGGAAACTGAAAGTAGTGTCTTAGTTGTTGCTCTGACTGTGCAGAACAGAGCCGGCTTCTTTGCCCACCAACAAATAATTTCCTCAACAAACAGACTCAGAAACATCTTATTTAAGGAGAGAAAAGTAACCAGTTTAACAGTGTGTGATCCCAAAGTCTGTATAAGTGACAAATGTCAGCGGTCCTGTTTTTTATATCGTTTTCTACAACTGTTTACTTGGTTTTCTTTGTTTGGATGGCAGACATAATACACCAAATATTTCGAAGAACTTAGCAGATCTTTACATTCGTCAGCCTGTAGCAGCTCTTTCACATTTTAGTTGTGTTTTAAGCTCCCACGGGGAGAAAACGTCATTATTCGAAGGGCACAGAGCCACTTGAGTGTGCGAGCCACTAAAAAGCCCAAAAGCCACGTCCCAGCAGAACAAACGCAGTGCCCCCCGCTGAGCCTTTCCACCCACCATCCCACTCTCCCACACACAAACTCACGCGCGCACACAAACTACAGCGGCCCAGAGTAAATTTAACTGTCAGCCGTAAAGCTTCTGTCTATGGCCCGTGATCTTTTGGCCCCTCCTCTCTTCTCCGTCCCGTTTTCTCCGCTCTATGCAAAGTAGGTGAGACACAAGTTTATTGCCACTTCTAACGAATAACACAAGAGGGTTATTTAACATTTCCGAACCGTTTAGATCATGTTTATGTACAGATTGTGAGATTAACTTTCTCCAGACGGGACGATTTGGCCTAATGTTGATTTTGCAGTTGTCATATTTTGTCTAAAAACAATATAAAGCAGCCTGTTTTAACCTCTCCTCCATTAACCCCTCAGTACATCTAACAACAGCCTAAATAAATAGCTTCCAGTTCACTCCCCAGCCCGTCTATAAGCCCCGCCCCCAGATAAAACTGAGTGACTGTGGGCCTCTGACACCACCTCCTCGTCCTCCAGCACAAAGACCCCCAGATGTGTGCCCCATTCATTTCCATTTCAAAAAAGCCCTGTTTGTCACATGCACCGATTCGCACTTTTCCACCAAGCTTCCAAACAAACCCAATCCAAATGTGCCAATATATCTTTGAATGGAGGCCACACGGTCAAATTTAGTGTTGTGTTTTTACATTTAACTTGATTTTTTCTGAAGTTGTGTTCAATCTGGTCCTTGTTTCGTCCTGGTTTAGTCCCGTTCTAGTCCCGGTTTAGTCCAAGTTACCGTAAATCCTGGGTTAAGACCAAGTAGGGATAGAATATCATTTTACTGTTATGATTATTGCGAGAATAAACATAATTATTTAACCAAACGAAAGTGAAATCCTTAATATTCTTTCATTCTAATTACATTGCCGTTCTTCTTGTATGCGACCATCTTTATAATATCAAACTTTCTGAATGCAAATGTCAAGTTATTATTATACAAACAGCCACATCCAAAGCATTAAGGTGTACTTTTTGGAGCACAGATTGAATTAAAATTACTTAGATTAGCTTCGAAAATGATCTCGATTATAATTTTCTTGCTTTTACGATCATATTGTGACCTGAATAATCGCAATTATTGATTAAACGAATAATGTTGACGTCCCTAAATCCAAGTTTAGTCCCAATTTTGATAAGGGATTGCAAAATATCAATTTACTGTGATACTTAATTAGCTGATACAGTATGAATACATCACCATGAGCCTTTTCTGGGACATTTCACAAAACAAGTTGTGGCAGCATTACAATTTGTTGCGTATTTAGATCAGAAGTGAACTTATTTTTGCCATTTTTACTGTTTTGATGTTGTGTGTATCGTGTTGAACTGTGACAGACCATGGGATTCCCAGTGCAAATGGGATAAGACAATTCAAACCCCATTCAAATAATATGTACAATAAAATAAAACACAGACTAAAATGCAATGGACAACATTTAAAACAGCTCTGATCTGAATTCTGTCAACGACATGAAAGAGACAGACTTTATCCACGGAAACGTCAAATATGAGTTGTCTCCTAAACGCGTCCTTCCTTTTTGTGTAGAAATAATGTGTCAGGATTACCGTGCGTAGAATCAGCCGAACGTTGGATTAAAAACGACTGTAACAGGAAAGACGGTAACTGCAAACAGACAGTTGATCATTGTGACGCACGTTCTGACATAAACCTGTCCATTTATCCACGCCTAGAACTGACACAAAGAACACAATGGCTTATGATCTTTTGTGGTTGAATAAAACAAAAAAGCAACAACAACAACAACAACAAGTCAAATCCTTTCTAACAGGCACTGGAACAAGCTGAACGTTGTTGAGGGCCACTTTCACGCACCTCTTGACTTGAGGTTTCTTAACGAACAAGTCGTTTAACTGACGTGATCATTTAACAGACGCCAAGAAGTCAACGCAAAAAAAGTCACGATCGTTATTGCTATTTTATTTTCTATAGTTCAAACGGTAAATTATGCACAAGGACACAATAACAGTTCTCAATGTATCAGACGAGAAACTAATATCTCTTCTCTCTCCTCTTTTTCATTGATATTTATTTATCATTATTTTTGGTTGACACTGTATTTGAAGAAGAAAAAAGCCCATCAATCAAACAATTCAAAAGTCAAATAAAATAAAATAAAAAATAAATCCTTAGAGAGGTTAAATAATGTTGCAAATAAGCATCTGTTGCCACTTCAAGCCAAACTACAATATGTTTTTTATATTTAAATTTACAGCCTGTGAAGAAAATGTGTTATGTGTCGGTCTGGCCAGAGTGTATGCGACGACTACTACTGCGGCGAGGCCAAACTGCCTTTTTGTTTCCCTAAAGTCAATCTTGAGTACATAATTCAGACATTATCGCAATCCATCAGAAATGTGCTAAAACATGCCTGTAACTATCTCAGTTTACGCACAAGTATTGCACAACGAACTGCAAAGTTATCATCAAAAGGGAAGAAATATCCCCTCATATTAGAGCTGAACAGGTTGAGAAAAATATCAGCTTAGCGATGTGTTCAGTTCAAAGTTCACATTTCGTCCAGGAGAAGTGGCAAAAAGACAAATATGATCTGACAAACGATGTATTTCAGGCATGTTTGTACAGATCAAAACTACAGGGTTAGCAGAATATGCAGAATAAAACAGCATATTTTGGAAATTATGCTACTTCAAAAATTGCGTTCATTCAAATTATTTTTTGGTTGAGTGGTGCTAAATCTCTCCACATGAAAGCAGTCTTTACTTTGAATTTCAATAGTTTGTTTACTTTATTTTTTACGTTTCAATAAAAGTCAGTATTAGCTGCGAGGGAAGCTTCATTTTTTTCACATTTAGGTTTAGAATTCGGTTTAGGGACAGTTCATTTGGTCACACAGCAAGTTTCTGCTATTTATTTTTTATCATCAATTAATTTAGCTTCTTACTTGATATAATTTGGCTTATCTCCACAACAACTGCAATATCATCTATTTTTCGAAATAACTCAAGTCCATCTCCTGCTGCTCCTTCATGTCGGGCCAAAGTGAGTACATTTTGAGGACCATGCAAAAACCAGCAGCCATTCACCGTCTCCACTGCAGCTCTAATCTCACTTGGAAACTTTTTTTTTTTTTTTTTTTTTCAGTCGTTCAAGGTGGAGCAGAGCCAAGCCTGTGCAGCAGACTGTAATGAAAAAGGAACATGCATGTTGGTTGTTTTAAATCATACTTTTAATTTGATGGGCGCAGTAAATGGTCTGGCCTTTATTACAGATACAGCCACAGCGGCAGGCCTCTCCTCGACAGATGTAAACGCACAGAGTCTGGACAAAGAGCACTTTGAACAGTCGCTCCGCTCCAGATGTGAGGCCAGTCCTCAGCAGAAACAGGCTCGAGGTGAGCGTTTACTGTTACTGAAGCAAGCGTTTAACACACAAAGTTAAGAGATTCAAACAGGGAGATTAAGGCAATGTCGAAATATCACTTTAGGCAGAAATATTTAGACAAAAGTAGAAATTATTACATTTAGTGAGGGTCCGATTTACTTCGAAGTACCAGGTTAGATTTATGGAGTTTTGTACCATTTTTAAATGATAAAAAGTACAGTGACGGTATATTTAAAAAAAGGGAAAAAAAAGGCTGGGTGATATGACAAAATAAATCCTCTCATTGATTGATTGCATTTTTTTTTGTCTTATTAAAAACCAATACAAATTGTTTTCATTATTACTACTCTGAACATAGAAGAGCAAATAAAATTCAAATTTCTTTCCTCAAAATAATCATTTTAGTTGTCGACTAGTCAGCGATTCTTTTTGGATTAGTCGACTAGTCAAACGATTGTACATTGAGACTTTTTTATATATATATATAATCAACCAAATAAAGATTGAAAAATGGTGACTGAAGGCTTACAGATTTATTGATGAAAAATCTGAAATATTTAGCTCTTTGTTGACATTTTGGTTAAATGATGCCTCTGTGTTTGTTATAAAAAACCCTTTTTGTACGTGCTCTGCTCCAAACCCAAATGCTTTCACTGTCAGACACATTCTGATCACTGACCATTAGAAATGACTGAAACTCGATTAAAACATGATTAATTGTACAGCCCTACTTAAAATATATGACGCAGCTACAACTCTGGTTTTTGCTGCAGTAAATCAAGTCTGGTTTATGTGACTTTTTTTTTTTTAGACACTTTACAGAACTATTTGAGAAATTATTATTATACCGTAAATACAGTGGTTGTAAACTACACACAACATATTCCCAGAGACTTGGCTTCAATTGTGTGCTTGCCAAACGCAACACAATCACATTTAAACATACATTTACCCTTGCATCATGAGCAGTATGACATGAGAGGACAGTCTATTCACTTGCACTTGATAATTGAATATCTTTGCGGTTCAGAACCCATAAACAGCTTTTGCACACTTTACCGTCCAGTTATTTCTCCCCAAGTGCTCCGACAAAGAAAAAGACGCGCCGCATCAAACTTGGTCGGGTGTATTATGACTAGGAAACATCTCCGCGACAAACAACTGTCAGAGCCTATTTACACTGGAAGCGAAAGGTAATTGCGGCGCTGAGCAGCCAAATGAGCCGCTGGCGAACAGTGGGAGCCGTATGATGGAGCATGACGTTAACAGGCTCGTCTAGTGTTACAGGAGATTTGGAGATAACAAACTAGAGAGGAGGTGGAAAATGAAGAAGAAGAAGAAGAAGAAACACACACACACACATTTTCATCACTAACAGAAACCATAAACCTGGATTAGACCATGTGTTTGACTAACGCAGTTGATCAGATATGAAGCAGAAATGGAGTCAGTCAGCTTAAGAAAATTAGACAAGGTTTTATTTATTTTTTTACAGGAAGTGGTTATGACGACCATCAAATATGTAACAAAGTAGCACATTTTAATACTAATAATACTTTAATAAATGTATAGCTCGGGGCTGCGAGATTAATCGCAATCGACTCAAAATTTGAAAGGATGATGTCGCGGATCGCAGAGACTGCACACACATTTTTGAAGTAGCATCATTTTCTAGACAGACACCAAAATGTGCTTCTTATTCTGCGTATAATCTGATAACACTGTAGTTTGGATCTGTCCCAGTACTCAGTTTGTCAGTTCAGATTGCAGTCTTTCTAATCACAATCGCAGTTCTTAGATATTTTCCCCAAAATCTTTCAGCTCTGGTATAGTTAGTGTATTTGGTCCAGTAAATTGGTTTCATATAAAATCAGGTCATTCAAAAATACTTGAGTAATATACAATATACACAATTCATTCATTTAAAAGAATAAGCCAAACAGAAGGTAGTTATTACAAATTTTGCAATCGATTCATGGTTATTTGACAAAGTCCTTTAACTGCACTCACTTTCCACTTCACAAGACAAACACGGCGCAGGTGCATACGTAAAGCACTTTTGCACGTTTGCATTTCGCTCAAGCTCTAAACACAAAGAAGCTTAACAACACAAATCACAATCTAATTCATGCCACTTAAAGCGCTGTCACTTTTTGCATTATAGACAACAGTGCACAAAACAAGTCTGAGGTATAGAAGCTGCAGCGCGTCGCGACAATCCCACCGTAATCTGTTTATTGTGAACAGCTTTAGGGTGTTCGAGATCCGATCACAGACGGAGCAATGGAGATGTCCGGATTAAGGATTATTAGCTGAAATGTGAGGTATTTTCAGAACGTAAACCACAAAAAAAGAGTGAAACCTGTTACTTCAGTACAATTGAGTTATCTTTTTATTATGTACACTGCAAATAGTCAAGTCAAGCATTTAATAAAAGACTTTGCATCACCAAAATACTACAGTACAAGACAAAAAGGAGAGCCATTTAACCAAGCAAAATCTCAGTTTGAAAGTCGTTCTTTGTACAACTTAATAGACAACTATAAATTGTTCAAAAGCAAAAAAAATATATATGAACTCGCGGTGGCAAAATGTCAAAAAATGCCAGCTAAAATATTGGAGCTAATTTAAATTCATTGCGGATTAAAGTTTCCAAAGGCCACATCACCAATAAGTCAAACCCAAACGACTGAAGTGATTTCCCCTCAGTGTTTCCTCTGTGGCTCGTCGCGCAGGCTGCATGTGGGACCACAGTTTCAAATGTTAAACCAAAGTCAAGTGTTACTGACTCTTAACTCAACAGGCCCATTCATGACCATATCGTCTGTCAGTTTTCTATTACAGCTGTATCTCTACTACTACCACCACTACTACTACTACTACTACTACTACTACTACTACTGCTACTGCTGCTACTGCTGCACGTTTTAGAGGTTTTCTGCCTGCGCTTTTCAAGTACAAACTGATGGAGTACCTTTCAGTGGCATAATTATTCATAGTATTATACATAGTGCAA
Organism: Chaenogobius annularis; assembly: GCA_015082035.1. NCBI lineage: Eukaryota > Metazoa > Chordata > Actinopteri > Gobiiformes > Gobiidae > Chaenogobius > Chaenogobius annularis. The sequence continues at coordinate 543,882 of BJKM01000066.1, read as the reverse complement.
TGTATAGTAACTTTTTTTGATCAGCTTGGCTCTTTTTTTTGTGTGTCAAATGTCAGAGATTAAAGTGTGTTTTGTCTCTCGTGAATTCAGATGAAAGTCTGAAAACTGGCAATGAGGGTATGAAGATGGGAAAATCGTGATATATTGTGCATGCAGCTGATTTCACCTCTGTGTTTCGTGGTTTTGCTACTGCGTCATAAACAGTGACAGTGGAGGCTGAAACTTCTAAACTCATACAACAAAGGACAGGAAACAGAAGTAGACTAAATATTATAAAACATGTAAGAACAAATAAGAAAACTCTTGAACAAAAGGACAGGAAACAGAAGTAAGACCAAAATAGTATAACCATGTTCATGTAAGAACAAATATTATAAATTGACTATTTTATTGCGATTATAATGATTTATTTGGGTGAAATTCTGAATTCTGCTTTCAAGCTGCCTTTTTACTGATAAATTGGCTGTTTACTAATAGTTTTCTGTTAAAAATACTTGTAATTGCGCCAACTTCTGCGATCTTGTGGTTTTGTCGGAGTACGTTTGGTCAGATACGTGGTTGGAGCATCCAGATACTTTATGTTTTAAGTCGGATTCGTATCGTTATCTCTTTTACATTGTGATGAAGATTTTAAGCCATTTTGAAATAATTGAAAGCCGTATTTATTCGATTTTGATGAAGAATAAATGAGTCCCAAATGGTGGTTGTTCCATACGAGAAATAAAGTATGTATGCTTTATTTTTGCCACATTGCCCAGACACATGCAACAGATCTCATTTCATATAATACTGTACGGCATCTTCCACTGTAACCATGACTCAATCGCAGTGATTCATTTGACAAAGAAATCTCCGTCCAGCATTGCACCAAAAAGGAAAACTGCGTCAACTCAACGTTTCATCCGTGCCTTTTTTCATTACAAATATGGAAAAAACAGACTAATAATATGCTGATAACCTCTTCCAAGAACATAATGACATGACATAGATTTAACACACTGCATTTTCAAGGTCACAGAAGATGAAGAGAAGATGATAAGAGCCATTGAAGTGCACCGGAAACGCGATTGTAGCGAGGGCTGAGTCTAAGCAGGCCGCGCAGTTTCAGAACTGATAAGACAGGAGCATTCAGGATGTCAAAACACATGACTGAAAATGGTAGTACGGTATTAAGTGTCAGTGACGATTTAGAAACAAACATGTACACAAGAGATTTGAAAATAGATACGACAGAAATGAGCGCAAACATCGTGATCGTTTGCTGCGATTGTGGGATTTCCTGCTATTGAATAAGTACTTTCATGATTGTATGCAGCCTTTGTACTACATTTACACATTTAACAAAACGTATTTTGGATGTGTACATTTTGAGACATTTGCACACAGGCACAAAAAAAAAAAAAAAAAAAAGAGGAACTAAATAATAAAATAGGACTAAACCTTGAGCTTTAAACCTGGGACAGGCCAGGACTAAAACAGGGACTTGAGCATAGAAGTGCAGGCGATTATTGACAAAAATGTACTACATTTTGTTGTGAGTATCCCCGATAACAATCACACAAGTGCAGATATATCACTTACATCCTCATTTGAAAGTTTAAGACAATTGTTTGTTTGTTTTTTTGCTCTTTTTGTTGCATTTTTTGAAAAACTCATCGAAACAACCTATGCTCGAACAGTATTCTAATCTCTGCAATATTTTCAAAAAACAACATTTCAAAATATGATCTAAATTTTGACATATTGCCCACCCTCTACTAGAAAACAGCACCTGTCCAAGTCTACGTCGGGACTAAATCTGGCTCAAAATCTGGACCAATGGTCGGTGTGAACCTCCGAAGAAGGAATACGTGCAACACAACTTAACATTTAGTTTAAACTTCTAAAACTAAACCAGGACCATATACTCAGGAGCTTTTATTTTCACCGCGAAATCTAATAAAAAGCAACCAGCGAGGCAGAAAGTTTAAAAAGTCACCTGTCTACTAACATCCCGAGAAATAAGGCGATAACTGAAGTGCTACAGTTTAGCTCAGCAACAAAGCTTTTCCCCCAAATAAACTAGCCGAGACAGATGGATGTTTGCGTTGAGCTGAACAGCAGGCTTCACTTTTAAACAGATAACGCAGATTGTACTAATGGAAGCTATCGTGGTAAGTTTGGGAACGATTAAATAGAGCTTCGCAGTAAAGGCAAAGTGATCTAAATAACAGAAAACCCATCTGCAAATAACAAAAATATGTTGGTGAGACCCTTGCTAAACCTGTAGAATCAGACCTCTACAAACAAGTTCTGAAATGTATGTGCCTCTTGTATTATCGTGTAGCAACAACACGAACCTGCCAGAAAATGCACCAATCTAGACCTTTTTTTTTTTTTTTTTTTCCTTCAATGTTGTGCTGCTTAAATACTGAGCGACAAATACTGTAAAAGAGAAAAATGCAGTTGGAAGTAAAAGTAGTAGTAGACAGCCGTGGGTGAGCTGCGCAGACAGACCACATATAAACTATCCGAGCGAGACCCTCCCTCTAATGTCATTAAGTGGCGTGTAAAAATAAACCCACGACCAAAGTCAAATAAAACCGTCAAATCTGTCGCAATGTGGAAAAGTGGGACGGCGGAGTCGAGACACCTGTTATCACCGCGCTCAAAACACAACGTTTGTTTTGTCTGCTGTTCAAAAGGGAATCGTGATACTTCAGTGTGGCTTCAATAGACGGAGAAAATAAACGCAATGCCAACGTTGAGGTCAGACTCACTTAAAAGATAAACGTATATTTTTACTCCGTTGGAAAATCGTAGGTTTGAGGAAAAATGGAACCGTAAGAAAAAAAAAAAGTAGTAACTCTTCTGACGCAAAATAAAGGAATACAGAACACGCGGACGGACCAAGACATCACGTTTCACGCCACAACGCCACCGGCAACAAAGCCAGATCAGGATTTGGCGCTTTACTTTTCCTTTATAAAACACAAATATCAGTTTTTCATTGGTTAAATCTGTACCAACTTTGTTCATAATTAAGTGTAAAATTATAGCATTTTTACTTATATTTCAGCTGTCAACGAAAAGCTTTTTTCCCCCCACCCACATCATTTCTAAAAACCTGATTGGAGCAAACCGATAACAACACAACAGATGTTTCAAAATCTATTCAAAATCCCAGTTAAATACCCGAGCGAAACCTTCATGTCAGCCTTAAACGGCGTAGAAACTCGCCTCTGCTTTAAAACAGCCCGAGACAAACGCGAGGCAGCCCGCAAAATCAGTACAGTTGTTCCCCGTGTCTCACAGCACATCAAACCATCAATAAAACCGAACATTCCCGCTGGTCGATCGGGACTTTTTCAGCCCTCACTCTCAAAACTCTCTCTGGCGCGCCTCAGTTTCACCACCGCAGAGCGCCTCCACATATTGCAGCCATATGACCGAGCCGCGGCCGTCTCCGCGTTCAGACAGGAAAAGTGTTACATGTTATGAGGGAGGGAAAAAAAGTTTTACAAGCCGATGTTCGCTTTAGGAAGTCCTCAACTGTTTTTTTTGACGTTTAATAGCGTCCGTGAACAAGGCTGTTGGAGACAAAAATATCCAGTGAAAGAACTAGTTTTATAGGTACATGTGAAAAGAATATAAATGTGTAACTAATGCGTATTTCATGCGTAGTAAAAGAGATTAAGGATGACTTGATTGTGCATAAAGGGTTTGAAACTTGAGTGATGAGTTAGCGCGGAAAAGGGCTACGATTTTAAGGCTTTTCAAAGGTCGTATCATGAAACTGAAAATATTTGTCAATCAGGCACGAAAAAGATGTAAAAGAAAATGTTAAGAGATTGCAAAAATGCTCATTTCTGTTGCAGAGAAAAGAACAAACTTCCAAACTTTTCTAAACCTGTGACGTTATTGCACCTATTTGTTACAGCTTGTTTGACTTTACGATGTGTAATTGTAGAAGACTTGACTTATAAGATAAGACTTCAGAGCCACATGGGAAGAAGTCACTTGTGTGTGAAATGAGCCGGGACACAATCACGCTTGAGCATCACCGCGGGTAACAGTGTGAAAAGTTTGTCCCGCCTGAAAAGTTACTTCCAGAGGCAACAAAACTCAAACAAGCGAATCTTTCTGGGATCCCAAATCTGAAGAGAAGTGATTCATAACACCGCTTTATATCTATGTACGCACTTTATTAAACTTGATCAAACTTCAGAGGACTTCACACACTTTACCACATGTCGTTTTACAGCCCGAAGCATTTGTCTTCGGCAGGAAAACTGTCACATTTCTAAACTATTTTGGCAACTTGCATTTTCGACCAAATTCAAATAGCATAATACAATACAAGATTACTTTTATTTGTCTCACACTGGGGAAATAATATGAAGCAAATCTGTTTTAATGAATCCTATTGGGATCCCAAATTTGATGAGACAACATGATTTCTAAGAGCGCATCAAATCTAAATCCATAGGCACAAACTTTGCAAACTTTCTCAAACTTTACTTTCCCACAGATTTGTAAGCCGAAAAAGCATTTCTTCTCAAATTTTAAAACGTCTTTGGCAACTTGGATTTTTGGCCAAATACAAATAGCATAAGATAAAAACAGATTACATTTGTTCCAATAATAAAGAGCATAAGGGCCAAATTTGACCAAACTACAATGTCACATAAAGTCAATAACAGTTCAGTCACCGTGCACAGCCATTCTCTCTTCCACAGTTGGTTAATTTGAAACTTTCTCATGGAAGTAAGTCAACTTGACCAACTTTAAAAGAGAAGTCCCGTGGGCCCGGAAGGCTGTGGGGTTATCAGAGAAACAGAAGTCCGCTGGGTGCATTTGTGTTTGGGCCAGAGTTGAAGCACTGTGAAGGAGCATGTAAAAGACTTCCTTGCAGTGTGTGCCTTATTGTGCTGGATCCACATACTCTTCTCTCCCCACAGAGTTGTCATGCCTACCCCGCTCCCTTATCTCAAAGGAACATCACAGTTTGTTACCACCGCAGGAGAGGAGGAGGAGGAGGAGGAGGGGGGGTTCGGGTTGAGGAGGGGGAGCGGGGTGGTGGGGGGGGGGACTTTGCAAAACTTGAGCAGAAACGCAACTAGTCTTCCCGGCATCACTCGCGAAAGTTCAATAAACAACGCGACCATGCGCACACAAACACCCCGCGCGTAACCGTCCCTGGTTTCCACGTCTCGTCATGGTTGTAGGGGGGTTGTTTTACGGTGATTCCTGTCCACCACGCCTCTGCCCCCCAACAATGAAAGAGGTCCTAAAAAAAAAAAAAAAAAAAAAAAAAGCGAGCGCCATATCGGACTCCAAGCCCCGTTTATTAACGCATCCCTTTGAAGTGGACCTAAAGCGCGTTTCACCCTCAAAGTTACTAGAACAACTTCCCCGACGTACGGCGTGCGTAATTCCGCAAATCTGAACTTGGTAAAGTCAGATAAGAAGTTCAGCGTGAAAGTTATCAATGAAAACGGCCATAAGCGACGCAAAGTGTTGAGGGAGAGCTCGACTTTGCGCAGTGACAACGCCGAACTCCAAAGTGTCTCCAAGGCTTTTTTAGCAACTTGTAGCTCAAGCGCACTCGGGATGCCACTTTTCCGAATTGATGTTGAAAAACAAGGAAAGTTTGTGAAAGAAAACCTACTTGCGCTGACTCCTCGTCCCCTCGCTGTGAGCTGCGTTAGACCGGTCGGGTTTTGCTGTCCCCTGTAGCCCCCCAATTTGTATTTGTGTTGCGTTTGGGTGTCCTAACCTAAATGTAAATTGCCATGTGAATTCAAAGCGGTGCTGCTCTTTTTCCTCCCTCCCTCTCTGTCTCTCTCTCTCTCTCTTTCTCTCTCTCTCATTCAGCGGATCCCTCTTTTCCTTAGCGACGGGCCGTTAGTTACATAAGGACGCAAACCGACTGCTGACCGTCGTAAAAACCAAGCCGTCGGACGCGAACTGCGCGGCATAACGCGGCTCCTTTCTGATTAATCACGGCTCATGAGACGCAGTAGTAGTAGATCTGTTCCCTCGGTCCTTTCCTTGTCATCCTCTCTCCGTGCGCGCCACGCTTTCACCCCCGCACGCAGTTCAAAAGCACAGCACAATGCACCAAGCACGCAAACCGAACTGGCGCAGAGGAGCGTGCGGCGTCCCAAAGTGCCCGTGTTTTGTCTGTGCCGTGCTTACCTGTTGATCAGACTTGACATTTTGCGTCTGTGCAGCGGGGTGAGACGGTAAGATGGTGGATGGCTGCTTCGCTGCTTGACGGCCGGGCTTGCCTCGTCTCTTAGTGGGCTTTTTGTTTGTTGATGATGTCGGACGGGGGTGACTGTGTCTTGGCCGCTTTTTTCTTTGGTCTGAGAGGGAAGGAGAGATAGGCTAGTTAAGGCTTCAAGCTGCACACACTAGACAAACAAGCACCGGTCACAGAGTAAGTCAGTGTAAAGGGGGTCTTGGCACTGCGGTATATCCCGATGTGTAGGTTTGAGTTTGTTTGGAAATGCAGCCCGGAGCAGCTGGTCCGGGATCATATTTGGCTGCTGTTGTTATCGCAGAGCAGTGACAGGACTTGCTTTGGCATTACGTCAGAGGAGGAAGACACGGCAGCTCTATTAATATCAAGAAGCCACCCGAAGACTCACTCTTAAAGCGACACGCCGGCGATGACGCGCGCTTACCGTGGGCTTTTCACGGGTTTGACCCTGGAGCGGATCAAGTGCGCGAAGAATCCCACGGAGACGCACTTTTAAAGAGACACGTTCACAATGTGTAGGGGGATTAGCAATATGTAAACACCGCACTGAAATAGACTGTACATGTAAAAATGTAAAAAATCATCTTGGAATACTTTATCAACCAACAGTGTGTGGAGTGAATGAATAATGCATATTTATATTTTCTTATATTTATCCTACTGTACATGTAAAAATGTAAAAAAAAATATATTTGGGATACTTTATCAACCAACAGTGTGATGGAGCGAATGAATAATGCATATTTATATTATATCTTATTCCTCTGTCTTACAATCAGTGTCAGATTGTATTTTTACATCCTAAAGACTGTACCACTGTATAATGTTGCAGGTTTAGTAAGAAACAAATGAATATAACCATTGTTTAGTTTTAATACTATTTACATAAACGGTCATTGTGAACTTTGTAACCTTTCAGAAGCTGAATGTAAGATCTTTGTTTCTATCAAAGGCAAGCGTCCACCCTCCACTCCACAGGCTCCCACAATGCACCTGTTTTTTAACAAATTGAATGCACTGGATGGAGCATTGCTGCTTTAAATTAGCTGTGAGTTCGACCAGTGGCCAGTCCATTTGTACTGCAGCGAAACAATGCGTGGCGTTGGGGTGACTGACACACAGCTGTCAAAAAGAGTGAATTTAGTGGGGATTTTTACCTGTTTGCAAATCACGCACATTTCCTCAGGTCAAAATGCTTCTGTTGTTTCGAAAAGAGCGTTTTAGTCTTGCTCTGATTGGTCAGAGTGGTCGCCTACATGATGATGCATGATATCCATTCTAAGTCATGTCACTGTAATTTCAGTTACAAGGAAAGTCTAATATTATCATAGTTATGTGCCTACTGCCGTGTGATACTTTGCATTTACATTGACTGCTATACTTTTAATCCTCACTGCATGACAGTACATGCATTCTTCATAACAAGATCTTTATTCCATCCTTGAACTTGGCTTTCTCACTCTCTCACAAGCAGCACTCCAGCATTTGCCATTTTCAATTTTGTCTTTGCCCGTTTTAGATCAGGCTTGACCTTAATCAGAAAAGTGAGAAAGTGACGTGCGTATTAATGCCTAACAGCCCAAGCAAGCAATACGCAATATAATCCCTGTGAGAACAATATGTTTGCAGTCAGCCCTAAATATTACTGCGCTGCATTATTGCATGGCTTTACTGAAGACGTTAAAGTTTGAGTTCACAAATTGTAGTTTATACATCGTACGAGAACAAATGAGCCTCTTCCAGCAAGTTCAACGATCCAGTCCGTTTCTGTCCTTTGAAATGTAAGAATAGACTGACAGAATATTCTTTTGATCTGATTTGAACATAGACACATACAGTACATTTAAACCGTAGATTGATGTGCCATGGCCAATTCTGTAAATGTTTAATAACGTGCTTCAACCGTCCCCAAATCAAAAAGGACTTCATATTCTGTGTATAATTCAACATTTGCATATTTACGCAAAGGACATGGAAAACGACTAGAGAAGTATTACTTTCTCTCAATGCCTGTTCACTTGACGAGGCGTTCAAGGACATGACGTAAATGTGAGCGTTTGAGGAATTGGCTTTCAGACACACTTCAAAGAAATCTCCACGTAAAAATAGAATTACTCAATAGAATAGTTAAACACTGGTTGAGCGTTTACAATTAAACTTACTACCAAATTATTTACTCGCATTTTTCCAAATAGGTCTAACAAAATGGTACAAAAACAATTCAATATCTAAATGTGTTTGTGTGTTTCCTGAGTGTGTGGTAAGGGTTTTGCCATATAGCCCACGTTTTACACTCTATTTTGGCAGCAAATTGGCCTTTCACTTCAAATTTGGTGTAAGAGTCTGGCAGTTTGGCTCATTGGCGCGCAGACGTCTTGTTAAATTAAGGCAAATATGCGTTTCTGTTCTGATTTTAATAAAGACATTTCCATTTTTTTATTCTTTTTTTTTTTCAACTTTACAAGACTCTTAATTGCATGTGAAGATTTCGAGAAACCTAAACGCCAACTTGGACTCCAATGCAGGACAATGCCAGGGCCTTATCCAAGCCTGAGTCACTGCTACGCTCCACCCGACTTTTTATATTTTTCCACATTCGCCTCATTGTTTGTTGTCAGGGGTTCCGCATATAACTACATTACTGTTTGCCAAAGAAAACTCATTATAATTTTAAGAAGTATTAAGACTTATCCATAATCGTATACTGGAGATTCCCATTGGCATGAAACGTGGAGCTGGATCCAAGAGGCATCACTCCCTTATTATATTATAGCAATGATGATTAATGACCAACTATGGCACCGAAAAGCTGCATTTAAAGTTTCACAGTTTTCGAAAAAGTGTATTTTAGCACAAAGGACTTATTGTTCCTTTGCAGCAGGAGCATTTACTGTATATTACTGTTTAAATCTCTCCCTCAGTCCAACATGTCATTTCAGACTAAACTGGGAATCAAAATACAACCTCTGTGTTACCCAGTGTAAATTGAAAGTGTAAATTTGTTGTTATTTTTGTTAATACGATACTATTTGAGCTGTAAAAGGTTGAATAAAAAATGTATATGACTTCTTATTGATATCACTAACTATTTAAGTGTTTGATTCTGCTATTTATCTGTCTTTTCAACACTATTGTTTGTTTAGAAAAGGCTTTCCTGGTGTTATCCCAATTTAAGGTTATTATTTCAGTAAAGTAGTTTTGACTTGATGGTTTATAGGGATATTTTTTGCAGCATTATACCGTACTTCAAAATGTGATATCGTGACAGGCCGACAAGACAAGAGGATTTGTGGTTTGATTCCCTGATTGCTGTGGAACTCTATTGCAGCGATGTTGTTGTCCTTTTTAGACCTGGTTTAAAGCTGGAATAGTCCTGTTTTCGACCTGGTTTACATTTGTTGGTACTCGGAAAGGTAAATATTGTCTGCGTGGGGCTTGATGTGTTTGAGAACCACTGAATTCTAGGTTTCTTGTGGATGTGTTTGTTTTCCACATCAACCGAAAACCTGTTTTAATAATATTCAAGCGAATAACAAAACACATATTGTACTTCAATATTTTTGTTCATATTATATTGTACCACACTTTAAAATGAACAGAAACTTAGTGCTATATGATAATTGATTTCTAACACAGCCAGTTACGCCCCACACTGTTAAAGTGTAAAATTGGAGGCTATAAAATTAAAAGAGGGATTAAACAGGTGTATATTGTGATCCTGTGGTCAAACTGATGCAGGACAGAGGAAGTGTCCGTGGGGGTCCTTTCAGGAGTCCAGCAGGACAATAGTAGAATATAAGAAAATGTAAAATATAAAAAAACCTGCTTAAAAAAACAAAAATAAAAAAAGAAGAAACCAGCAAACAAGCAAAATATATATATAATGTAGGGCTGTCCAAATCGATGTGGAAATTCACACATGAATTGAATGATAAAAATGTCTTCAAGTAAATGTGCGAAAATGCGTACAAATTAGAAAGTTATCTTTCAAGAATGACATTAAATTAAATCAGATTAATTGTGATTTATTGTATTTCAAAAGTGGGATTAATAAAACATTGTTTTAAACTGATTGACAGCACTAATACAAATATTTTAAAAAAAGAATTACACTTTGTAGCGTATAAAAGGTGGGAAAAGTTTAAAACCAGGAGATAGACAGAGACCTTATTGGCCTTATTCTGCCCCGCCCACTTTTGCCTCTTTTTGCCACGGATCGGCACTTCTATTTTAATCGCACTTCCGGTCGAGCATGAACTTTGGTCTTTTAAATGTAGAATGAGGAAAAAGTCTCGTCACTGAAATATGATGATTGATTTGTGTAAAATATCCAATGTTCATGTGACCAACAAGTCAACACTGCTCCAATTCCCTGGGCGGCCGGAAACAACTTTTTTAGTCTGTGTAGAACTTATTTTCTCTCCAGGTCGACAGCCCTTTGTTAACTAATACCACCGGGGGGAGGATTACGTGAAATGGCGGCGCCCAGACGGGATTCTGGAATAAGGTTGGAGCAAGGTTGCAGGTTCTGTGCCCTTGTATTTTTATACAATGTGTAATATGTTATGCAATGACATGAGGGTGTTTTTGTTTTTGTTTTTTATAAATAATCGTGGTGAACATAGCAGCAAATTGAAACAGTGTTATGTAGATATAAAACACACTTATCAAGTTATGTGTTTTCTTTTTTAACTATACACCTGTGCTTACGTTAAGATCTTTCCATGACCTACCCAGGATGCAGTGACATGAAATCAGATTAAACTCAGATGTTTGCTTACGTGTGTTCTCTTTGAGAGGATGAGGTGTGTTATCGGCCTCACCCTAAATAAGTGATAGTGACTCATCTTGAATACAGGGCGGTGTAGGACACGTTAGGCCTGTGCTCCACCTCCGATCTACCTCCGGTCCACCTCCGGTCCACCTCCGGTCCACCTCTGATCCACCTTTGATCCACCTCTGATCCACCTCTGATCCAAAGGAGCCAAATAACAGCCAATGTTATTTATAAGTGATAATAGAGTGAAGAATGAGTGGATAAAGATACAGGACACAACCCACAGAGCAATGCAGCCTCAATCCTGCGCATTAACTTTCATACAGAACAACAAAAAAACAGCGTTCTGTTCTGGCAACAAAATAGACAAGGAAAAACAGCATTCCACTAGAGCAGAAACGCCAAGGAAGCCAAAGCTACGTGAAAAAGGCATCTTTATGGAAAGAAAACAACAAAATCTTACCAAACTCTTTTTCAATTTGAAAAGAAAGACAAATAATAAACCCTTTACACGATTTGACTACATCTGCTCAGGTTACTTCATTTGGGAAATAAGTCCATCTTACGTATTTTCTATCGTTAATATATTTGTCTTTCAGTTGTCATTATCTCGTACCTTCAACATTACTTGTTTACATCCTCCATCTCCTCAATAAAGACGTCTGTTTCACTCTTCAGTATGCGCTTTTTCTAACAAAGTTTCCTTAGTAAACTAATTCATTAAGGCGTCAATAAGCATAGGTATTTCTTATGTGCAGTTATATGGCGCATTTTACTAGCATATATTCGTGTAACAGAGAGTTAAATATAGCAGCTTATTAATGCTCTTACAATCATGTTGTACATAGTTTATTAACACATTGTTTTGGTAAATGGCTCATTCACATTTCTAAAGCTAGTAAATGCTTATACGTGCATCAAACAAATAAAAAGTTCTTATTAACGCCTTATGAATAGTTTGGTTTGGTTTATTTGGGCTTTTATTTTCTTCATAATTATATCATTTTGTGAGAGCCCAAAGGGAGTCGGCTGCTGGCAGTAGCTTAGAGTAGAGTACTCACACTAGAACTGTAGAGTAGAGTAAACACACAAGACGTTAGAGTAGAGTACACACACAAAGACTGTAGAGTAGAGTAACACAGTCAAGACCTTAGAGTAGAGTACACACACAAGACTGTAGAGTAGAGTACACACACAGAGACTGTAGAGTAGTAGTACACACAACCAAGACCCTTAGAGTAGAGTAGATAGAGTACACACACAAGACTGTAGAGTAGAGTACACACACAAGACTTAGAGAGTACAACACACAAGACTGTAAGAGTAAGAGTACACACACAATACTGTAGAGTAGAGTAACACACACAAGACCTTAGAGTAGAGTACACACACAAGACTGTAAGAGTAGAGTACACACACAAGACCTTAGAGTAGAGTACACCACACAGACCTTAGAGGTATAAAGTACATAACAAACAGGAAGTACTTATGATCTCATACACTGCTCATACAGTAGAATACACACTTCTTTATGGTCCATGTGCCATACTTTATACATCATCTGTGACTAGACCTGTCCAAACCAAGGCCACGCACACATCCGCATGTGTGTGCGTCTTTGCACACATGTATGTAGAATAGCACACACAAATGTGCACGTGTGTTTTAATACAACCCCATTCCCAGGCACACGTGTGGAGCAGTGTGTGCGTGTCTGTTTATGGTTCACGTTTGAACACACTCATTTTCTAGTATCGTTGAAAATGCTAAGCCGACGTGAACAAAGGAAATATACTGCACCTGATAATGACGCTTCATGAACCATATACCAATGTCAATATGTTTAATGATACATATTTATCCATACACAGGCACAAGCGCACCAGGCATGAATGTGTGCCCATCTGTGGGATCAGTTTGTGTGTAATCCATGCATGTGCCCGTTTATGAACCACATACAAACAACAATGCTAAGGAAATCTTTAATTATTAAATGAATATGATGAGAATAACCACACAGGTTAATCAATATGTTATATTATGGCATTATCTATACCATAACTTTTTATGAGCATACAAATAATGAGCACGAGCCGCACCCAGTTTATGAATCGTATTCTAATTACATAATTTTAATTATGGCTTCTTGGACAAGCAGATGCTTAAACAAATAGATCTCACAGTTTATTTTGCTTTATCTGAATTATTACATCACCATTACATTGATGTGTTATTATAATCAGGCACATCCACATTTACCTACATTTGTTTATGAGGGGGAAGTTTTTTGTTTTAGTTGGTGCGTATTCAGACCTTAGAGAATTTGCACTTATTGCTGAGTAATTACTATCACCTATATATAGATCAGTTATTAAATGTATTTGTATATATAATCAGTGTCTGCTTACAAACTGAGCGTGTGGGTGCGGTCCATATGAGCCCCCTCATATGAGTATTTGTGTATTATTCACCATACATTTAGGGGTGCTTGGGTATGTACTAACTCACTTTTCACAACCATGTGCACATGAGGTTTTTTTACAATAACTAATTAATTTGGGCTTCACGACTCCTGCCGTGGACACAACTGGCAGCTATCTCTGGAGCATCCTCCTGGCTGCAGCGAAAAAGGCTTGTACAAAAAATGGATGACACAAAATGCACCGACCGATCAAGGACTGGACTGACACAGTATTGGACATTCGGACTTAATTTGATCAGACTTTGGACTAAATGGGATGTTTTCTTTGGGTTTTGTGTGCCATGATTTAATCTTCTTTTTGTTAAATTATTTGTTGTACGTCTACAGTTTTTGACTTATGTCTGTTCTCTCTCTGATCTTGTTATTCTTTCACTGTGTTCGTTTTTGTGTATTCATAAATTAGAAAAATAAATTGCATTGAAAATATGAAGAAAAAAAAAGAAAAAAAAATGCCGATGTTAGTTTCACTGCAACATACTTTTATCATAAATATTTTACACATTTTAAACAATAAACAGATACTTTAGAAGAATATATTTTGCACATATCTGTATTTAAGACAAATTAGTTAGTTGTCATTTTCACATGAATACAAAAATTACCAATGAATGTTCAAACAAAAATCGCCTTCTTTAAAAACTTCGAGTACTTTTCCATCTCAGTGCATTTGTCATTTAGCCGTCCAAAGTACTTTCTCATAAAACGTCTTCTGTTTCACCCGTGCACTGTCCACCTGCCGCAGCAGTTTGACCGTTCAGTCGCTCGGCCCGGAACACTCGGGAACACGGAGAGTGACAGAGATACGGCCCGCTTCAGAAGTTGTGAAAAGTAAGTCTGGTTTTAGTTTACAGAAAGCGTCGCGGCCCATCGCTCCACATGTCAGGACGTTTATAGATGTTGCATATACACACTCCCGCTCACAGTCCGGCTCCTCCGCACTTTTTCCACCGTCGCCCGCTTCGCCCTCTCGCGCACACTCGCAGACTTTTGGGGCTGATGAGATTTTAAAAAGTTGTTTTGAAACGTTGAGGTTTTTTTTTTTTTTTGGGGTGAAGGCCGCTTATAATCTGCTGGCGGCTGAACGCGGCGGAGAGGGTGATTTTGCTCTGTTCTGTGTCGTGTTGAGTGTTAAAGTGTTAAACGCACAAACAAGAGCCAGAATTGTGCTTTTTTTTTTTTAGCTTTTTATAATTTCATACACAATCATCATACATGTGACTTTGTTTTCTATATCACTCATTTAGAGTTTGTGTGTTAAATGCAATAGCTGCATCATTAGACAAATCAAAATTAGAGTTTAAAATTTTTAAAAATTCCTGGTAATATGAACAATTGTGATATTTTGCATTGTATTTAGTCTGAAAAATAAAATACAGTAATAGTTCATTGTTAATTGTGTACTACTTTATGAGAGACAAATGTATCTCTGTGTTAGCTAAAATGCTAATGCTTTTTTCAAATACTGAGCAACAGCTGTTAAACTGTATTTTGGCTCATGTAAAGATTCAACAAAATGTCAAGTGGAAAATTCATCTAAAAAGACAATTTAATCTACAAACACCACAATTTGCGGTTTAGTTTTGACTCCTGTGTCGGCTTGTTCCTTCCCTCTCCTGTGGCTCTGCTCCTCTGCTCATCTCATCTCTTCATTTCCTCCCTCCTCTCCTTTCCCTCCTCTCCCTGTAGCATTCTCTCCTCTTCTTCTCTCCTCCACATGCTTTTCTGACTCGTCTCTTCTCTCTCTTCTCTCTCTCCATTTTTCTTCTCCTCTGCTTTCCTCTCCTCTGTTCTCCTTTTCTCGCGTCTCTGCTTTGCTCTCTCTTCTTCTAGCTCTTCTCCTCTCTTCTCCTCCTACCTTCCTCTCCACCCCCTTCTTCTCCCCCCTCTCTTCTGGCTCTCCTCCTTTGCTCCTCACTATCATACTGCTCCTCATGTTTCCCTCTCCGCTCCTCCTCTCCTCTTCGCTCCCTCTCTTCCCCACACCTCTTTTTGAACTCTACTCTTCTGGCCTGCGATCTTCCCTCTTTACCTCCTTTCATTTCTTCTTCTCTTCTGCTACTCTATTTTGGCTCTCCTCCCATCCTCTTGCTCCTCTCTCTTCTCCTGGTCCTCGCTCCGTCTCTTCCCTCCTCTCTCCTCTTCTGGCTCTCCTTCCTCTCTTCTGACGCTCCTCTCACTCCTCCCCTCTCTCTCCTCTCTGGTGCTCCTCACCTCCTCTCTTCTGACTCTTCCCCTCTCTCCTCACTCCTCTCTGCCCCTCTCCTCTCTCCTCCTCTCCTCTTCTGGCTCTCCTCTCCTCCTCTTTGACTCTCCCTTTTCTTTCCCTCTTTTCCCTCTTCTGCTCTTCTGGCTCTTTCCTCTCTCTGACTCTCTCCTCACTCCTCCCCTCCTCTCTCTCTCTGGTGTCTCACCTCCCTCTTCTGATCTCTCCTTCTCTCCTCCATCCTCTCTCCTCTCTGGCGCTCCTCTTCTCCTCTCTTTCTGGCCCTCCTCCTCTCTCTCCCTCCTCTCTCCTCTCTGGCCTCCTCTCCTCCCTCTCTTCTGGCCCTCCCTCCCTCTCTCCTCCCTCCTCTCTCCTCTTGGCGCTCCTCTCCTCCCTCTCTTCTGGGTCCTCCCCTTCTTCTCCTCCTCCTTTCATCATGGCGCTTCCTCTCCTCCCTCTTTCTGCCCTCCCTCCTCCTCTCGGCGCTCCTTCCTCCCTCCTTTCTGGCCCCCCCTCCTCTCTCCTCTCTGGCGCTCGCCTCTCCTCCCTCTCTTCCGGCCTCCCTTCCCTCGTCTCCTCTCTCCTCTCTCCTCCCTCTCTCTCCTCTCTGCGGCTTCCCTCTCCTTCCCTCTTTCTGGCTCTCCTCCTCCTCCTCTCCTCTCCCTCTCTCCTCCCTCCTTCCTCTCCCTCTCTCTCCTCTCTGGCGCTCCTCTCTTCCTCATTCGCCTCCTCCTCTTCCCTCCTCCTCCTCTCTGGCTCTCTCCTCCCTCTCTTTGGCCCTCCTCCCTCTCCCTCTCTGGCGCTCCTTCCTCCCTCTCTCTGGCTCCTCCCTTCTCCTCTCTCCTCTCTCCTCTCTGGTGCTCCTTCCCCTCCCTCTCTTTGGCCCTCCTCCCGTCTCTCCCTCTCTCTCCTCTGGCGCTCCTCTCCTCTTCTTTTCGGCCCTCCTCTCTTCCTCCTCCTCTCTCTCCTCCCTCTCTCTCTCTCCTCGGGCTCCTCTCTCCCTCCTTCCCTCCTCTCGCCCTCCTTCTGCCTCCTCCTCTCCTCTTCTCCCTCCCTCCTCTCTCCTCCCTCCTCTCCCCCCTCTTGGCCCCTCTCCTCTCTCGTCTTCTGGCCCTCCCCTCTTCTCCGCCCTCCCTCTCTCCTCTCCTCCCTCCCTCTCTCCTCCCATCTTTGCTCCCTCCCTTCGCGCTCTCTCCTCCTCTCCTCCGCTCTCTTCTGGCCTCCTCCCTCTCTCCCCTCCCCTTCCCTCTCCCTCCTCGTCTCCCTCCCTCCTCTCCTCTCTGCCTCGCTCTCCTCTCTGCTGGACTCCTCCCTCTCTCCCCCTCTCTCCCTCCTCTCTCCCTCTGCGTTCTCCTGCCATTCCGCTCTCTGCCTCTCCCTCCTCTTCTCTCTTGCTCCCTCCTCTCTCTCGCCCTACCCTCTCTCTCCTCCTCCTTGCCTGGCGCTCTACCTCTCTCTCCCTCTCTTCTGGCCCTCCTCTCTCTCCTCCCCTCCTCTCTCCTCTTGGGCGTCCTTCCTCCCTCGCTCTTTCTGGCCCTCCCTCCTCTCCCTTCCTCTCTGGCGCTCCTCTCCTCTCTCGCTCTTCTGGCCCTCCCTCTCTCCTCCCCTCCCTCTCTCCTCCCCTCCTCTCTCCTCTCTGGCGCTCCTCCCGTGAGCTGCCATGTTGTGTGTACAGGTCTATTCACAGTGACAGTGTGGTTCTATGGTGACGTATGGAAGGTGCATTGAATGCCTCAGACACAGACTTTTCCCAGAAGTTAAAACTGACTTTGGCTCAAATTGAATCGCGCGCAGAGGGCCCCGGTTACAGCATTAACACACACAAATGTCCACTGTTTTTACATGGCTTTTTTCCACTGCTGGAAGCTCACACGCTAACAACATGTGTCACTGAACATTTGTGCTCATGCAGTTACAGAAAACCTCTGTGTGCCTAATCTACCTGACGTAGTTTCACCAACGTCGTCGTACACTTTGTATATTTAATGCTTAATGCTTTAAAGTTGGTTGATTTTTAGATTACATTATAATTAAAATCCGTTCTCACAAATGGCAACAGTCTTTTCAAAGTAAAATGATCGGTGATACAACTTAAAGCCTAATTATGACTTAGTTTGGTGGGATAGAACCTGTGGTAAATATTTATCATAGTTTTACATTCCTGAAGTTGCAGTTTGCGCAAAATAAAACTTTAAAATTACAGTAAGTAGGGCTGAGATGTACACATAAACATAAAGTCAAGAAGAAAAAAACAGTAAGAGAATAAATGTACAAAACCCTCTAATATTAACATCCAGTCTTCAGTGATAACAAGCCTCCAGAGAGCTGAAACATGAAACAGTAATTTCTTATGATCTTTTTGTTTAGGCCTACAGTGTCAACATAAATACTTCAAATCAACACCAGTGCCAGTTACGAGATTAGGAAAGCAAGAAAACCATTTTAATTATTAATTTATTCAATGGAAATACGCACAGTGGAGGACATCGATTCCTCACCCCCTGCGTGCTTGTGAAAATAAATATTTTTGTTGTACTTCTTTCTTTTGGTAGGCGTTTCATCATTTGCATAATTGCACCAGTTACATAATAGTGACTGAGGTGACACTCAAAACCTTTATACAAAAGTACTTTCTACTTTTCAGTCCAGTTAAAAAATGTAGTGCAGTAGAAAATACAAATACTTGCCATCGAATGTCGTGAAGTAAAAGTAAAAAGTATCTAAAAAGTCCCATGTATCTCTGTGAAGTCGCAGGTGTGCTGCTATTATTCCAAGAACTTTTTGTAATTTTGATTCCTTTTTTCCCTCGGATGGAGGTTGTTTTGTGCCTGAAGCTGTATCCTGGAACATCTTGGACTTTGTTTTATTTTTCACAGTCTCCAGATTCCTATTATTCATCAAATCATAACATCCACTGCAAATTAGTACAGATATTGTACAGATATAGTACAGATATAGTACAGATATTGTACAGATATAGTACAGATATTGTACCTAAATTTGTACCCATGTACAGTACTTTTACTTGTTGTTACTTTTCACCACTGCACACTGTGCAGCATTCACAGGCAAAGCGATGGGCTTTGTGCACAACAGCACCTAGCTCATTATAGCGCCAGTAAAAACTGTCTAATTCCATCTCTTTTACTAAGTCTAAATAGAACAAATACTATAAGATCAGGCAGTGACGAGTGAGTTATGGTGGTCTCTGACAACAGGTCAATGACCTTTGTCAGAGACAAAACTGCTGAATACTTCTCTGAAGACTTGTTTATAAAGGGATGTGTTTGTGTCTCAATGCTAACGCTATTTTACAGTTGAGGCATAAAAATAAATAAAAAAATAATAAATAATAAAAGTTAAACTTTAATGTTTATTATGAATTAGCTGTGGGGAATTGTTAGCTTAGCCAAGGGCCCATCATTTCTCCAAGTGGTGCACCCTCCACTAGAAAAGTTTCACAGTGCACCTTTAAGTAGTAGTAGTACAACCTGCAGCAGTTGGCAGTGTTATACATATATTTATTTTAGCAAAAGTAGGAGTGATTCTAGTTGCAGTAATAGTAGTAAAAGTATAGTTGCAGTGCAGCAGATCTTCAGAGGTACTTTATATAGACACATTGTTTAAATACGTGTGCCCCCTAATAAAGCCAAGATAAACATGAAACCTTAAAAGCCATAGTGTGCTCGTGTAATGGCCTGGTGCAGTTGTGCAGATGTGTTTATTGTTATGGCGGAGTTTTGGATGTGTTTAAGTTGGGCTCAATTGTGTAACTAATGGCTGGTGGCATGTTTGATCGTGCTCCGTCTCGCCCTGCGGCCTCATTTACCAAACAGTTGCTCAAACACGTTTAATCAGGCCAAAGTGCTCTGTCTGTCAAAGTCGATCACAATTTTAACTTGGGGGGGGGGGGGGGGGGAAAAAAGGGGGGGGGGGGGGGGGAACAAACAAAAAAATGGAAATTGTCCTGAAGGAAGGATTTTGACAATTGAATGAAAATGACGACAATATCTTCCATTTACTGTAACTCCTCAGACTAAACTGAAAAGCTGAAAATGCACGTTGGGTGTTTTTCTTATAACGTGGCCCAGTTTAGTCATTAATGGCGAGTGTGATGCTAGCCAGATTTATCCTTTTGCTATTAGCGCTTTTAGCACTCACGCAGTTTCTTGTGAAAATTTTGCGCTCGAGGTCATGATTTCTGATTGAAAACCTCTTGCAAAACTGTACAACAACATACTCAGCACACTGATACAAGTGTCAATGTAGTGTTCGCCTCTAGCTTTTGTTTCAGGAAACTGCAAATTACAAAAAGTACCGTGAAATTAAATACAGAGACAAATCAATGAATAGGTTTAAATAATAGTGGAATTATTTGTCATACTTGGAGGCTGTTTTGCATATTTCTATTTCTAAGATCTATGGGGATGATTTGAATGCACTTTGCAGGGAGGTTGTTTCAGTTCCAAGTAAACATACAGTAATTACCACTAGCACACATACGGACCGGTGTTGTCTCGATGACTCTTGCCTGTCCTGGTTTCTCTGTCTCGTCATTCAAGTGGATTTAAGAGGACAAATCAACAAAGCATCTGCTCAGTGGTATCATTCTCTATATACTGATAATCAGCAAATAATACAATACAGCAATCAACAAAAATAAAAAACAGCAATTATTTGAAAGTACTAAATCATTTATTGTCGCTAACTGTTACTTACACACTAATGACTTTTGATTTGATTATGATTTTTTTTCTATAACATAAGTAGATAATCATTTAACGCTTTTCTCATTGTGAAACACAATATTGATCTAAAACAGCTCAATAATAAACGTCCATTCAAAACTGCAGAACTGACGAGCGTCGTCATAGTGACATTCCACCGTAACGAGCAGAGAATTGTCATTTACGTGTTTTCTTTTTGAAAAATGCCCGTGTGACATTTAGAATCCTATATGTGTCAGAGATCATGAGTTGTAAATGTTCAAATAATCACAACGAAGTATAGAGACGGGGGGGATAGGGGGTGGGTGAAAACAGATATTTTCTGAGCACTGAGGAAAATATATGATTACTCAAACATGCAGGAATCAATCAAAATACAACTTTGAGTAAACTAATGATGATAAAAGACCGCTGTAATGAGGTAAAAACTCAATAAAGTAAATTTTGTATCTGTTCCCTTTAAAACTGTGTTATTTCAGCTACCACTTTACTGAGTCTGAAAATACTTTAATTCATTGTGATTATTTAGTAAATTAAAGCAATTTTTTGAATGTAAACCATGTCATGTTGTAACCAGGAAGTACACGTCTAATTCCAGTCAATCACAAGGAGATTAATACACGCGGACATCTGTGATTTTATACACAAAGTATCAAATAAAGTACGAGAAACAAGGGTAGATTTCATACTTTTGTACACACTGAAGTAGCATAAAGTATACAAGCGTCTTACACACAAACCTATCCAAACACAGCGTAATGCCGCCGGTGGGAAAAGTATACGCGGAACAAATTTGATTCATAAATGGGCAGGTTTCAATCTGCGCCGACTCTGCTGCTGCTGCTGAAACGGAGAGAAGGTGATTTGGACGTGAGTGTCTTTGCTGCACGCTGCTTGAGTGAATAAGAGCAGTCAGCCATTGAAGCCAATTTTATCCATGGATACGTTTTCTCCTATTGTGGGACATAGGCGATACCTGAGTGAGCCGCCGGTCTGCATACAGGTGGATGGCTACACAAATGATACACGTGACCCACCAGATGTGTACTGTAAGAGCCAGTAAGCTAAATAGAATAAGATTTGTCCTTCTAAACGCACTTTTCTTATAGCATATATTAAGTTACATTTACTTAAAGGTGCACTATGTAACTGTTCTGTTGGGGTTATAAAATGTCTAAAAAATACCGGTAAAAAACATGCATTCTTGAAGGGGTCGCCTCTCCACAGATCTTTCCTGTTACATGCTTGTCTCCGTGGCGATAGAAACGTTTAATGCTATCTCAGTGGAGGCAAGCGCGTGGTGGAACAGAAAAGGGCACATTGATTTGTACAGCACTTTTCACCGACTTCTATAGTTACAAAGTGCTTCACAGTAATAAAACACACCTTAAAATACAAATATACAACAAAAGTGCATTCAGTTTGAGCAGCTCCAATCAATAAGGCGAAAATATGTAATTTTTGAAGGATTCTAGAGTTTGAAGTACTTGTATGATTTGTATTGGTATCCTGCAGAAAATCTTTGAGCTACTGTGTCCATGTTATTTCGCACTTAGATCAAGAATTTGTCGAAGTAAAGTGATATGCCTAAACCTTAATAAGGTTAAGGATAAGGTACATTATTGTTATTGTCCCCGTGGCAAAATTTGTACCCTGCATTTGACCCATCCCTCCATACTGCTGGGACATCTTCTCTGGAGCAGTGGTCGCTGCAGAGACCCATCTCAGATCTTTGGGTCTATACCATATATACCATAATGAAGGTGATGGTGAAGTTGGTGCTCCTGCAAGGCTTAGTTGAGACATTTTTGTTAGATAATGCCCAAACATATTATTATATGCTCAAAAAGAACATACAATCGTAGTTTGAAAAATGATTCCGGTGTTAACCCTATGCACAGGTTGTCCTGTTTCCGGTCCCTTTTATTACAGTGGTTATAACTTTTCAAGGCTGTGTTTACACATGTCGTTATTTGGTTCTAAATTGGACCTATTTCAGTCCTGATGTGGACTGGGTTTTTGGCAAATTTCAAGTCTAAAATCCCCATCACAGTCAAGGTATTACGTTGCCAATATTTCTCCGACATTACGGTTGACAAGTAAATATATCTTGGCCGGTACAGCCCGTACTCTTTTGCCTGTGAGGTGTTTGTGAGGCTTGACGTTAATACGCACCAAAACAAATAAGACCAAATGGTTTTGTTTATGTCAAATCCAATTCAGTTTCCATCTTCATCTGAACTCACTGATCAAATCTACAGGTGATGACAACAAGAGACGAGACGTTATGCAGCTTGAATCTAATCGTTTTAACTTTTCCATTTCAGAGCCGCTACGTGAGCCGCTAAAGTTTCAAGCATTAGATAAAGCATTTTTGTCATAACCGTTTGCATTCACTGGGTGTGGTTGGACAGACAGGAAACTCTCTGCTTTTAGATGGGGCCCTCTTTGGGTAAAACTCGTGCCCACTCCCAGACTCCCAAAAATGAACAAGGAGAAATGTTTCCACTCTTTCGAAAGCGCCGTGCCAATCTTCTGTCCCTTACGACTTGAATGATATTTTCAGATTTGATGTTTACTGTAAATAAACACACGCAGAGAAGAAAAAATATTTAGCCAATTGGTTTGACGTTTTAATAATTACCATGATTGAGTGAATATCATAGACGTCTCTTCTTTTCGGGCTTGTTATGAGCGCGTGTGTGTCCAGACAGACGTCAAAGCGGTCAGTCCATCTCGCTGATGATGCCAAGGGCTGGACCAGTGTGGTTTTGTATGAGACCGGTGCCAAAGACTTTCTGGTACGTGTGTGTGTGTGTGTGTGTGTGTGTGCGTGCGTGTACGAGGGCGAGGGATGTTGGGCTGTCCTAGGGCTAAAAAGAGCAGCGACCACAACAGACAAACAGATGGACTGATAGACAAAACGAAGGAAAAGAACTCAGAGACCACAGAACAAGCCTCCTTCTGAAACTCAAATCTCAGACACGAGTTATGTAAAAACAGGGGTGTCAACGTGGGGGCTGCGGACCTCCAGTGGTGTCTACTTGGATGATCTTTTTAGTATTATGATTGACATGTTAAAGAGAAAAAAGATGTAGTCTCGAAGTGAAGGTTACGCATTAAGATTTAAGACAATAAAAAGTCCATAAAACCTTTTTGCATGTAGTTTTTCAGTGATTTAGTGAAAGATCTAAATAGTGTATGACAAAATTCACAATTGATTCCATAATAAAGTTTTTCCAGAAATAAATATTTATTCAGGAATACATTTGGACCAGTTCTGCAAATTAGCCCTTGGACAGAGGTGGCTAGTAATCAGTTTCATTTACTTGAGTACATTTTGAAGAAAGTGTACTTTTCACAGTAGTTTTCAGGCAACTTACATTTATTACATTACATTTATTTAGTTAGTATTCACCTTAATCCACATGACACAAAAGCCATTTTCAAGCCACCCATAGATATTATGCAGTGTTGACTTGTTGGTCACACGAACAATAAATATTTTACACAAATGCATTTACTTTACATCATATTTTTGCGGCAAGACTTTTCTCTCGTTCTCCACTTAAGTGAACGGAAATTCCTCCTCAATCCGAAATGACAGAAATGCAAAAGGAAGTGTCGATCCGTGCAAAATGAGGCAAAAAGTGGACGAGGCCTAATAAAGTGAATAACCGTCCAATCGTGAATGGTAATATACAACATATATATATAAAAGATCATCTGAATCAGAAAAAAAGTTTATTGCCATTGTCAGTGAGCACAATTCACAAACAGAACTTGCGTCAGTGATATGGTGCAACAATAAAATATGAATAATAGCAAAATATAGACTATGATCAAATAAGGCATGAATAAAAAGGAGTTACTATAAAAAGAAATACAATAGACTAAATACTTTGACTGAGTATATACACAAAATGTACAGTAGGGTGCTGTTGACAGGTTTTATTAAGTAAATATTATCAACATTATCATCAAAAACTAAATAAATGAGTAAAATAAGAGCAATAATTATAATATAGGGATATTACATTTTAAAACATTAAAATTAAACAGACAGAAAAAAAAAAGTAGTAAAGGTTATTCTATACAAACATTAAATTCATAACATTTGCACTTTTTACATTTAGAAGGTTAAGTTTTGGTAATTGTTGTTTTTATGACTTAGTAATACCAGAATCTTTGCGTTATTGAATATTTTGTCTTCTAATTGCACTAACTCATAAATCTGTTTTTAAATATATTTATTGCCCACTATACTTAAGTTGTAGTTTCTTCAAATACTTTTTCTCTTACATGAGTTATTAGTTGGGTAATGACTTTTTACTTCTACTTAAGTAATAGTATTTTACAGCGATATTACTCCTAGTTGAGTAGACATTTTTTCCTGGTCGACCTATCTCCGGCCGTAGATGGCCTGTGGACCTGGCAGTGCCATTGAAACAGTGCTCTCTACGCTGCCCAGTTTAAATAAACTAATGATAAGAATTTGAATGCATTTATTTAGGAAAGAGAGTTGGAACTACCCAACAGGCAAGATGGGCTATTGCTTGGGGCCCCTGGATTTATACTTACAGAACCACAATATACAGGTGTTGTTGTTGTTGTTGTTGTTGTTGTTGTTGTTGTTGTTGTTGTTGTTGTTGTGTTACTTTTAATGGCGGTTGGCAGCCAACTGAAAAGGTGCATTCACCGCCACTTACTGTAGTTGTACGTCTTCTGTAGTTGTACATCTTCAAAGTATGAAGTACGCTATACCGTAAAGTAAAAAAAAAAAATTTGAGAAAGAGAGAGAGAGAGAAAGAGAAATGAGATCAGTGAGCTAATTCTTTGACATACTGTATTCAGTCATGGGCTCAGCAACTGCAGCAACTTTAAGTTCAAAGGTAAAGACAAAAAGGGGTGGAGTCTGTATGGAAAGCCCCCTTGTGGTGTTTCGCTTGGAGCACCAAGATACCCTTGCAATGCCACTGGTATTCAGGAGCATCACTCGTTCCTGAACACACATTTGATTTAACTCAGATAGAAACTTTCATTCCTGATATTGGTTCATTGCACCGTTCCTTATGGAAGACTTTTAAATGATCAACTCCAGAATACCAATTACTTCATGCCACCATTCCAGCCATTCCTTAAAGCACAAACACTCTCTAGAAAACATGACATTCTTGAACAATTCATTCCATATCCGAGTTAATTCTGAATCCATTACAGCACACCAATCTTTCTTTAGTTTTGTGGCTGCTCTCTCTGACATTGGAGTTCATTTGTCTTCCCTTATACAAACTGCTGTGGTGCGTTCAAGGGACCAAGGGTTAACTTGTAATTGTGGACACGTGCCTGTGCTTGTGAAGGTAAATAAAAGCCATGTTTATTATTGTCAGCTGTTCCGTGGACTGAGACGGGGCCAGTCCAGTGAAATCCTACGACCTGTGAACTGCCCCGAGATGAGAATCTGCTAAAGACATCATGCCTAAGAATAACTGCATAGTGACTGTGTAGTTGTTTTGACCCTACAGTTACAGATCTGAACGTGCAATTGGCTTCGCTGTGGTAACCTCTGCTCTCTTTTGTACTGTTGTTTTTCAAAGATGGTCTTCGCCTGGGCGTCCACCTCATCCCAGTTCAATCGTTGTGTCTGCAGCTTTGCGTCTTCATAAAACGTCTTTAAACTTTCTAGATCTTTTCTCCTCTGTTTGATGAGGTTTCAGTAGCTCTTTGGTCTTTTGTTGTTTGCGTCGCATTCGTGACTTGTGAACCTTCGTGACCCGCAGAGGCCCACTTTTACAGGGATGCCATGTGAGTTTAGAAGAGGGACAGCTTATGGTCAGGTTTTACTGCGCAGTTTGAACCAAGAAAAAAAAATCAACATTCACAAGTCGCCTTTCGGTCAGATAACAAGCTATATATATACTGTATGTATATATATATATATATATAATTATTAAGAGAGTAAATAATGATATATTCAATATTTTCAAGCTATTTTAAACAATTCAAGCTTGTTTGCTGTACATAACCCATTTTTGCGTCCAATCAAACATTAGTTAGGATAAATATATTATTTTGTTGCTGGAAACACTTCTAGTTAATGGAGCCATGTTAAGCAAGATCAACTTTTAACCATTTTAGTTATTTTCTTTTCTCATTTTTCAAAGTTGTATTTTGTGTGATTCATCTTTGAGTAATCCAGTTACTTTGTTGTTGTTGATTACGTTTATGGTGGGGCAGGGGCAGGCAGAAATCAGCACGGCAATTTTTAGCCCGGAAGTCACTTAGATCAATATTGCAATTTAAAATGTACTAAATACAAAGTAATAATCCATGGGTGTCATAAATTAATAACTTCCCCAGACAAAAGCAATTATGTCTAAGATTTTTTTGTGTATTGAAACTGAATAATTATGCCTCGCGGACATAATGTTCTGTTCACCTTAAAAACAAAGTCCTTTACATGGTCAAGCATAAAGTGGTGGGACACTCAATTGATCAGTGACGCCTTTGATCTACATTTGTTCTCCTAAACTACAGATAAATACATCATTATGAGGACCAGCTGTCGCATGTCCATAATAAATGTGTGATGTGCATTAAAAACCACGAGTTGTTAACTTGAGAGCATTTAGCACCAGATTTGGACGTGACATGGTTTCCTCTGAGCCCACTCTGCTGCATTCACATGGGATCAAACTAAGTCTCTGTTTTACAAAGCAAATCCGAGGATTATCTCCAAACATAAAACATCCAACACCCAATGTTCAATAGACAATGGAAACAAGAGGAGAAACTTGATATGATTCAGTTTGTCCTCCATTTTGGGGTTGGTGCTGTCAGATGCATGTATTGTAATATCTGTGGTAGAATTTGTATTTGTAATTCTTCCATGACTTCATCATTAGTGTATCTTGGTTTGAACTAAAGCTTGAACAAGGATCAAGTTTCTATATTTATATGACTTACACTTTTACAAACTTTGTTTAGTGTTAATTTACAAGTCCAATCTGCGGAGAGGCGGTAAGCATGCCTCTTTTCTAAGATATTTGTTTTAGCAATAAAAACACCTGTGAACAAATACATGAAAAAGCAACATTTAATGCCATATTTTAGAACATTCCAGGTAAAATAATAACATCTCCATGAAGACAATAATGTAACAGACCTTCCACCAGAAAAGTTGTATCCAAGGAATTATGCATAGTTTCAAATGTAGAGGTCTATTTCAAGGATGGCTTTCGTTATATTGTTGTTTGGTATTTCTTGTGAGATCAGATCGTTATATAATAATATTTATATAATTTCCAGTGTCAGCAGTAGCAGCAGTAACAGTTATAATGTCTTGTAAATCATTTAGTTTTTTATGGCATTGTTTCTTTTTAGAAACAGCAAAAATGTTGCCTCTCTGGACTGCTTTGGCAGTTGTCGTTTTCCTCTACATACTACATCTTAAACAAAGGGTCATTAAGCAGACTGGCATTAAACCTCCAGAATGTTTTTTTGGGAAGTTTCTCTTCCAAATCTTCAGGAATGTAAATAGAAGCATGATCACTTAAATCTATTGTGCCTACCTCAACGTCTTTATTAATCAAATAAAAAGTAGTTTATTTTTAGAGTAGACCATATGCGGATTGGGGAAACTGGTATATTGTCCGACACTGGGGTTCATTTTCTTCCAGATATCAATGAATCCTATCTTTTCTATCATTTGAAAAATTTATTATTTATTGTTTTAACAGTATTCTGTTTGTTTGAGGTAGCTAATGTATAGGCTGCATGTGGAGACTGAAATCACAGGTGCAGACAAGGATGACAGAAAGTGATATATTTCCATTGTAGCTCCTTTAACCAATACAAATCTGCCATACTTATCTTTGTGTTCAAACCTCTGTTCAAAAGCTATTCGATTTGAAATAAATAAAATGAATATAGCCACATGGATCACTTTCCAAAGGATTCACAGTTGTACATGTGTCTCATGATATTACCTTTAACTGTAAAGGCAGAGACAGGACACTGGATGCCCTCTTACTCTGATGAGGAGATGAAGTCATCAAGAGTCAGACAGGCTCAATCCCACTCCCAGATGTGAAGACACTAGACAGAAGTAGACAGAAGAAACACACTATATGATTGCAGACATGAGTGGAGATTAAAAGAGAAATGGTGAAACACTACAGCTGAATACAGTAACCACTGTCTGATCTATGTTTTTATAGTTGCCTAGTTATGTAGGAGTAGTGTTGTTTTTTTCATCGACACAAAATAGTAGTTAGTAGTAGTAGTAGTAGTAGTAGTAGCAGTAGTAGTAGTAGTAGTAGTAGTAGTAGTAGTAGCAGTAGTAGTAGTAGTAGTAGTAGTAGTAGTAGTAGTAGTAGTAGTAGTAGTAGTAGTAGTAGTAGTAGTAGTAGCAGTAGTAGTAGTAGTAGTAGTAGTAGTAGTAGTAGTAGTAGTAGCCAGTAGCAGTAGCAGTAATATAAAATTTATGAATTTTGAGGACCAAGTTTTCAAAATTGTTGTTTGCTTTTTTGTCCTTTTTCTGATGAAAGATCTTGCTACATGTTAATCCTATTGTGTGTTAAATTAAAGATTATACTGCTCCAACGGCTTTAAAATATTTTACCTTGCTTTGAGGTGTATCCTCTGATTTATTTACGAACAGACTGTTTTGGAGACTGGAAGCGATAGACCTTGCAAACTTCTGATTGAGAAAAACATCTTCTACGGTTTAAGGTTCAGCAACTACAACATAGATGCAAGTTACAAAATGTTGTTAATCAAACGCCTATTAAAAAAACACATTCAAACCAGCAGTTCCATGTATGATTCGTTCAATTTGTTTTTTGATTTCAAAACGAAAACGAAAAAGGGACAATTTCGTTTTTTTGACGAGGACAGTGCCTGGCTCTCGTCTCTTCTATTTTGAGATCAAATTGAAAAATCAAACCATTTTATTGTAATTACTGAAAAAAAAAAAAAAAAAAGTTTTCCTTTTTTGTTTTGAAATTGAAAATCAATTGAACGAATCATACATGGATTTGACTTCCCTAAAAGTGGCAGAAGTTGAAACAGGGGTAATTTACCCTTTTATTGATTGGAAACACAGAACAAATGCTTTATTTTTGCTGGAGATGCCAATAAACTGGAACACACACACACACACACACACACACACACAAGAAGCATCAACAGGGAATTGATCCACAGGGAAATCACAGCTCTAACTGACGCAGATCAATTGGGACTTTACACCATTGTGTTTGAGCAAGAAGCATCTGAGGTATCCATGTGTGAGTGAGAGCAAGAAAATCACAGCATGTTTTTATACTTTGTCTCAAGTTTTTAAATTAATCTTTCTCACAGATTGTAATGCAGTGAGTGCTATTGTTTCAGATAAGTACCTATAAACACAGAAGATGAATTGAAGGCCCTAAATGAGAACCCTAAATGAGAGTGACGAATGCCTATGCACTATAATCTAGGACCGTGTTGGATGAGAAGCAACAACTGCCACACAACTGACACTGTCCAATCAAACAACTGGAAACAACTGTCAATTACACCCCCTTTGTTTTTCTCTGTCGTGATTCAACATTCAAAACAATGTGTGTCACATGTGTGTTTGAAGTGTGGTTCTGTGGAATCATTTTAAGGAAGAAATCCGAGCCAGTTTAAGTGTTAATTGTCAATTTAGATAAAGATAAACTGAATTAAAAACAAACAATGGCTGATACTTGTGTGTTATACATGGTTTTATATTGTATGGATTTATATCCTTGATTTTGTTTCGGGATTATGGGACAACAAATACTTTTTACTTTTAATGTAATAATGTCTTAATGTCTATGTTAGTAAAATGGTTGAGGAAAAGATGTATTTTACGTGTAGTGTTGTAGAAAAAGATTCAGTTGTAGTCATCTGGAAAACAAAACGTTTCGACTCTCATCCAAGAGTCATTCTGTGAAACAAGTCTGAGAACTCAGGTTTATATCCTTCTCTGTGAAAGCCCTGCCCACAGGGCGGGACCTCCTGATAATGGGCCATTGAAACTAACTGAGATGGGCCAGTTTATATCCTATTGTACACTGACTTTTGCTCCCTCCTCACTGGGGTACCTGATTAGCACCTGAATGCCCCGGGTGTCTCCAGGGTTTCAGCAAACCATTATAAACAATGGTAAGGTTGAATCTTAAACCTCCATTACGATTTAAGGAAGGATTCTCTTTTTTTAACAAAGATGGCCTCCGTAACTCCTCTTTCAAACCATCTTTTCTCCCTGCTCAGAATCTCCACCTCACTGTCTTCAATAGTGTTTGTGGCTTTAAGATGAAGATGCACAGTGCTTTGGGGTCCTGAACTCGAGTGTCTTCTGTGCTGATAAAGCCTCTTGTGCAGTGGCTGTTTAGTCTCCCCTATGCACCGCTCTTTACAACTTTCTTCACTGCATTGGATAGAATACACTACATTGCTCTGTTTTTGTGTATGCAGCTTGTCCTTAGGGTGAACCAGCTTTTGTCTGAAAGTGTTGCCTGGTTTGAAATAAACAGGGACTTTGTGTCGTCTAAAAATTCTTTGCAATTTTTCGGAGAGTCCCGAGACATAAGGGATAGAGACACCCTTTCTTCTTGGTTCTGTTTCCCTTTTGTCCCTTTTGTCCTGCTTTTTGGTTCTCTTCACTTTGTTCAGAGCCCAAGTCGGGTATCCACAGGCTGAGAGAGCATTCCGGACGTGTTTTTCCTCTTTCCTGTTTCCCTCTGAGCTGGTGGGCACCTCTTGTGCTCTGTGTTGTAGTGTTCTGATCACTCCCAGCTTATGCTGTAGTGGGTGGTTAGAGCCAAAGTGTTAAGACAGATGTCTAGTAGTTTGCAGACGTGCTCAGGTGTCAGTTTGGTCCTTTCCTGTAAGGTGGTGTCTTCCTGCAGTCTCATCCTAACCACTGCTACTCCCTCAGAAGTCGGGATGCAGGTGAAAAGGGATACAACTTTATATGAAACCATCAGGTCATCTGGGTCCAATTGGAGATCAGAATCAGAATCAGAATCAGAAAAGGTTTATTGCCATTGTCAAAGAACAGAATTCACAAATATAGGAGCTTGATTTGGCATTAAGGTGCAACATAAAAAACTGATCAATAATAAAAACACATATATGAAATCAAAAGGGCATGCATAAAGAAACTATTTAAAATTACTATAGTATAGAATAAAAATAGAAACAAGTAATGTACACAAGTAAGCCTATTTACTTGTTCACAACTTGTGAAAACACATATACTTTGTCCACAATAGTATGTGTGTTTTCCACATGATGTTCCGAGTTCCCCACCAATGATGCCAAGATGGTTGTTAAATGCTTGGCCACATTGTATGTGATGGAATCGGTGCTGCACACAATGGGTCTGAGTGGAACATTCTCTTTGTGAATTTTGGGGAGTCCATAAATGCATGGAATAGCTTCCCCAGGATACAGTCTGTAATACAGCAGCCTGTCACCTCCTCTTTTTCAAGCTTTTGTAAACAGTCCATCGCCTTCTTCTTGTAGCCACTGGTCGGGTCTCTTTTCAAACGTTTGTATGTGGTCGTGTCCTCGAGGAGGCTGTGGACTTTGGCTTCATAATCAGCTGTATTAAGAATCACAGTGCAGCGTCCCTTGTCTGCTGGAAGAATGTTTATGCTGTGATCTTTTTGTAGTGCTGAGAGTGCCTTCCTCTCCTCAGATGTAATATTTGAAGGAGGTTTGGCGCTCTTCGGAGTAGCTGTGACGTGTAACCTCAGGTCTGCAGCCTCAGTTTCTGTCATCCTGTTGTTCCTAATGGCTGTTTCTGTGGCTGTGATGTAGTCTTCTGTAGGGATGTGCTTAGAAGTAATAGAAAAGTTGAGCCCTTTGGAGAGCACGTCTTTCTCTGCCTGAGACAGGACGCGGTCTGATCCAATTGTTTTTGCTGGTCTTACTTAGGTCTGTCCCTATACTTCTGTCATGCTGGTCCTTACCTAGGTCCTTTTTATTCAAGAGGATGTTAAACTTCTTGATTTGGCGTTCCTTGCTCTTTCTGTGCTGTCTGTGTAAAATCCATCACTCTCTTAAAGGCTTCTTCAGGGAGGATGCTTGTTAATTTAAAACAATTAAGAAACAAGAGATGGAAGCCTTCTCAGAGCACATCAATGCGTTGGATCTGCATATCAGGTTTACAAGAGAAGATCCTAAGGAGAACCGCTGGCCTTTCTTGATTGTTCCATTATCAGAGGAGAGGACGGGAAGCTCCAGACAGAAGTATATGGGAAACCTACGCACACGGATCAGTACCTGCTCTTTGGCTCTAACCACCCACTACAGCATAAGCTGGGAGTGATCAGAACACTACAACACAGAGCACAAGCGGTGCCCACCAGCTCAGAGGGCAAGAGGAAAGAGGAAAAACACGTCCGGAATTCTCTCTCAGCCTCTGGATACCCGACTTGGGCTCTTAACAAAGTGAAGACAAAAGGGACAAAAGGGAAACGGAACCAAGAAGAAAGGGTGTCTCTAATCCCTTATGTCTCGGGACTGTTGGAAAAACTGCAAAACTTTTTTAGACAACATGAAGTCGCTGTTTATTTCAAACCAGGCAACACGTTAAGAACAAAAGCTGGTTCACCCTAAGGACAAGATGCCTACACAAAAACAGAGCAATGTAGTGTATTCTATCCAATGCAGTGAAGAAAGGTGTAAAGAGCGTTACATAGGGGAGACTAAACAGCCACTTCACAAGAGGCTTTATCAGCACAGAAGACACTCGAGTTCAGGACCCCAAAGCACTGTGCATCTTCATCTCAAAGCCACAAACACTATTGAAGACAGTGAGGTGGAGATTCTGAGCAGGAGAAAAGATGGTTTGAAAGAGGAGTTACGGAGGCCATCTTTGTTAAAAAAGAGAATCCTTCCTTAAATCGTAATGGAGGTTTAAGATTCAACCTTACCATTGTTTATAATGGTTTGCTGAAACCCTGGAGACGCCCGGGGCATTCAAATGCTAATCAGGTACCGCCAGTGAGGAGGGAGCAAAAGTCAGTGTACAATAGGGTTTAAATTGGCCCATCTCAGTCAGTTTCAATGGCCCATTATCAGGAGGTCCCGCCCTGTGGGCAGGGCTTTCACCGAGTAGGATATAAACCTGAGTTCTCAGACTTGTTTCACAGATTGAGAATGACTCTTGGATGAGAGTCGAAATGTTTTGTTTTTCTAAAAACAAAGTCCAGATGACTACAACTGAATCTTTTTCTACAATGGAACACTCCTGGACGAATGAGGGATTACACCAACATATTTTACTTGTACTGAATCATTTTTTGACTATGGGAGAAAAATGGAAATAAACATCAGACTGAGAGAAGGGGCGGTTCTTCATTTTTAAACAATAAATGGGGTAATGTTTTTAGTATCTGGACCTTGGTAGAGCTCAAATGGTCTCTGAAGTCAGAGATCGTCTAGTTCAGGGGTTAATGCTCTCGTCTCATCTCTCAGTTATTTATTGAAATTAGCTGTTGTATCTTTGGTTTATCGCATAATGTTTTTCCATCTATGTCTGCAGTGGAATTAATCATGAAGCATCAATAGTTATTTTTTTACTTGCACACTGTATTTCCAAAAAGACACTGAAATTCAAGTATATATATTTTTTTCTGTTTTTGATTTAATATGCATTGAGAGTATTAGACTGTGAGAGATTCAGATAAGCCAAAGGGGAGAGAGATTGGAAATATCTGGATCTGGATCAGTTATCACGTCGCCTGTGGAGAAAGTCCTTCCAGGAAATACATTTATCCGACTCTTAAGTCCATTCTGAAGCAGTGCGAGTGTGTTAAAGTGAGGAGGACACTGGAGATAAATAGAGTAAAGTACACAAGAGCGAGGAGCAGTGCGTACAAGAGGAATCCAGGAGAAATTGCCTGCTGCTGTAGTGCATTGGAGATTTATTAATATTAATGTTTAGTTCCATACATATCGAGTGTGTAAGCTCCTGCTCCTGTATCTCCTTAAGATTTGTAGACATACGCAAGTAATCATTAGCATACACCAACTCATACAGGGAATTCATGCAATAAAAATGTCTGGTTTTGTCTTTTCTGTGCATGTTCTCCTCATGTTGGGTGGGTTTCCTCTCTCGTCCACTGAACAGTTGCCCCAGTGGCATTGAAGGATGGGTCAAATGCAGAAGGGGGGGGCAATTATTATATTCCTGAGGGCCATATTTGGATCAGGCAAGTGGCAGAGGGCCGGACAAACGCAAAACGCTCAGTAAATTTCCGTAACATATAGCGTACAGTAATCTATTAAATGCTTTAAGGGGACCGGATTAAAAACTCTACAAGGATCAAAGAAGTACACTTTACCTTAAGTATACTCCTAATCTAGTGTGGCTAAACTATTGGTCAACAAACTATTATTCAGAAAAGAAATACAAATTCAAATTCAATTCATAACAATAACAACATTTGAAGTGCTACAGAAAATATAAATGATAATACTGAAACTACTTTATGCCACTGACACAATAGATCCTAAAACTGGAGAATCCCAGTAAACCCTTAACCCTAAATAAACAACATTGTTCATGAACACTTATTTTTTAATGCTCATTACTTATCTATCTTCAGTGCTATGTTAGTTAATGTTTGTTGAATCTTCTGCAAAATGCCTGTAGTCTCCAGACAGTAGCTAAGTTTAACAGAAAAAGAAAAATGAAGTGACCCGTTGCTTGTCGTACACTGTTGCTGCGGCTGCATGCTTTCAGCTTTGGATCACACAGCGCAGATAATCAACACAATATGGTCATCAGTGGAGCCCATGCTCTCCATCTGGAAGTTCTGTCATCACTGCCTCTTCTTACTTTATCAATCTACCATTCTCTGACACAGCTGCACCGCGGCCGGGACCGGAACCGCCTGAATAACAATGCGAGTTATATAAATCTGAATATATAAACAGTGACCATTTATTTAATGTACATGATGAGCTTTCAGTCAAATGGTATCATAATCATATTGCATGTAATCTACAAGTGAATGAATGAAAGTGTTTGTTTCAGTCAGTTTAGTTCTCATATTGTAGAGGTGGTATCCGTCTTAAAGGACAAATATTATGCCTTGTTTGTATTGTTATTTTTAAACATGCGCTTGAGAATTGCTTTGGCATCTAATGGTTTGGAACCCAAAAAAAAAGTGTGTCAAATGTTTACAAAAGCACACATGACTTCATATGAGACGGGCGTTTCCCTCGTCAGGAATTGAGTTAGAGCTCCATCTACTGGCTGCAGAGGGAATTACAAAGAGGCGATAAACTAAAGCTTGCTTGCTCCCAACATGCTAATTCAGGTACGCAGAGCGATTATTTATGGAATTTAAAACAGAGCAGAAGATCTCAAAGCTCCACCTATGACATCTCAAAAGTGGAAAGAGAGTTTTTTGAGGCTGAGAGGGGCGAGGACTCTGAAACAGGATTCATCTAACAAGCATTAATGAAGCTGATTTCAACTCCAGATATGTTTTGATGATGAGGGAACAACGTTACAAGATGATTAAAAGCTCAAGAAAGTCAATTTTGCATAATATGTGTAATTGCACATAGTAGCAGAGACTGTCCTTTTACATACAACTCCAAATGAGTTGTAAAATATGTATAAAAGTGGAAATAGTCACTCCATCCCAGTACAATAACATCAGTAAAATATAAGTTCCAGTAACATGTAAATAGTAAGTTACATAACTGTGCTGCTCATTTGGGAACACAAAATAATTAAGTTCAACTGAGTGCAGAAATGCCCTAAATGTTCCCCCTCGCCGCTGTTAATTCCCCATTTAAAGACAGTTGCTGCTAAAGTTTGAAAGCTGCTGTGCTAACACTACAGTGGCTCATCGATCAGCAGCACTCCTCCTCGCCTCATAAATTACAGCCGGTTTGTGCGCACGGCTGAAATATTACTGATTACACCTTTAACATCAGCTAGCAGCCATCATTAGCACGCACGCTACATCAATCTTATTAGAGCCGCCGTAGCATCATTTAGCATACATCGCTCTTATACCTGAGACTCAATGCTAAAGATGGGGAAATAATGACTTGTATGAGGGATGTCTACACATGCATCCTGTCGACTTGGAAGAATTTGCCCATTTGGCAAACATAACAGTAGTTTTATTTAAAAAAAATAAAAGAGTTTGTGTGTACAGAAACAGCGCAGGGTGGGTAATTTATCACAGTGCATCTTGTAACTCACTGCTGTTTAAGATGTGTTAGAATTATGATAGCCCGAACATCTGATTAACGGCTGCAGAGTGGGGCATAAATCATATCTGATTATAATGACGAGAGATGCAGAGGGAAAAGTGCTGCTCAAAATAAGGCTCTGAAATTAAAGTCCAAGTAGAAGTAATATGTATACTTTTTCTAAAGTAAAAGTATTTATTGTGATGTTTACGCAAGAACTTTGAAAATATTTTATACATTTTAACAATTTCTTCTTGCATTTATATCATCAACACAATTACAACACAATCACAACACAATTACAATACAATACAATACATTTTATCAATATAAAGCTTTATGTAGCTTTACTTACTTACTGCTATATTACTATTACTTCTGATACTTGTTTGTCTACAACAATTATAACTACAAATCATTTTTCAGTCTCAATTCTACATAACAAATATATATTAAAATAACTTTTTGGTACCACTTTATTATAACTACCTTAGTTTGACTAAACAAAGTATGAACAATTCATTCATAATGAGCATATAATTTATTTAGGCGTGATTCAGGCTTAGTAACTACTTCATTAGAATTAGGAATTAAGGTTAGACTACGAGTTAAATAGTTACCAAGCCATTCCTAAAAATCTAATTTTCACTAGTGAGTGAAGTCTTTGTTCATGGTTTACGAAGACAGAAATAAGTGTAGTTATTATAAACTTTCTAGAATCTATTGTTGCTATTGACCTTCTTCTGCCATGCCCACTTTTCCCTCTTTTCCCTCTTTTCCCTGTTTTCCCTCTTTTCCCTCTTTTCCCTCTTTTCCCACGTGATCGGCCCTTGAATGACAACGTAATGAAATGGATCTGCATCTGAGAAATAATGTATTTTTATCTTGCCTTCGCCTCCATAATCATGTTAAGATATAGAATGTGTGTTTAATTACAATCCGACACATATTCATGGAGAAATTAATGTAAGAATTTAGACGCACCTAAAGCAAATGCGCACATGTCCCGGGACGAGACCGCAGTCCTTATGCATGTTACATTTACACCAAATCATCAGTGAAGCTGTTATTTCCTGTGTCTGCAGCATCACACGTTTGTGCTTTGACAGAGCAGTGTTTCAGAGGAACCGGGGGTCTCTGGCCCTCCAAGCCAAGACCAGCGGTGGAGCTGCAACAAAGCAAAGCAGATGCGCCACGAAAAACTGGGCTGCGGGCCAGACCAAAATGCTTCGGGGTCCGGACCTGGCCCGCGGGCCGCCTATTGGAGACCCCTGGACTGGTAATTGGACTAGGATGATGTTCACAGTAGACATAAGCAGCCAATTCAAATAAACCTTTTAAGTAGCAGAGCCCACCTGCAGGCTATATTAGAAATAGAAAAACTTGAATTAAGCTATATAAGTTTAATTTCATGTGTAACATCCCAGACAAAGCAGTAACATCTGGAGACAAGCAGGTGGCAGACCCTCCTCCAGAGGAGTTTCATAGTACAAATTTAAATAAATTACGCAATACAATTAAATTGTGTCATAGATGCACAAATGGATAAAAAAAATATGATTGCAGGTGCAGGGTGGAGCGGGGGGAGGAGGGTAGATGGATGTTTTTACACGGCCCATATTTCATATCAACAAATCTCGGCGCCTGGCCTAAGAAATGATGACGCTTCACTAACATTAAGTCACTAATCGCTCATGCAGCGGTCTGTGTTTGCATGTGTCGCCTTCACCAGCATTAGGACAACAATAAGTCATCTCTGTCACTGTAAAACTCAGACTGAGCCACACGGCTTCAGACTGTTAGCTAATGTTTGCGCTCATTTATCACACAGTGGTCTTTTATGTGCATTCTTGCATACGTCGGCAAGAATGTTGTTTCACATCCAAAGTCCTAAAATAATTACCTCCAACACACAAAGCCGAGCATATGGGGCCATGCAGATGTTCGATGAAGTACTTGTGAAATTACAGAAGGAAAACATAGGTTATTGACACAAATAAGAAAAACATTGTTATATTAGCAGTAAAACTTCTAAAATGTGTCTTTCTCCTCTCAAGTTGTTTGTTTATCCATATTTATATTTATTCATTTTAGTTAATAAATATTTGATCAGAATGACATTTAATTTTGTGAGACTTATCACACCTTATACCTTAGTTTCAGAATGTCATTTTTCATTACATTTTTTTATCATCTCAAAGTCTATTCATGTTTGTCGTCTTTGTTATAACTCTCTTTTCTCCATGGTGTAAAGAACAGTGGTATAACACAAGTCTGTGTAACTTTAAACTTGCGTAGCATCAGAGACAAAGTCTGTCCTATAGAATAGTGTATACAAAAGATATTCAGCAGTGTATTGTGACTGAGCATGCTACATACATATATGGACCAGACGGTCACATTGTCCCAGCTGTGCCGAGATATAGATATACACTGAAAAGTCAAGAATTATTTATGTGATGCTTGAAAAGTCAAAGAATTATCTTATATGTCGATGCTGCAGAAGAGCCACTTTTCATCTGCCCAATCTGAGAAATACAAACAGATGATCCAATAATCTAATAATAATATGTGGCGCTTTTCAGACTCTCAAAGACACTTTACAATACAAGATTTTAAAAATGTTTACAAAAGACATTAGGGTTAGTGCTAGATAGTCTGGAAGGATGGAAGTGCTGCTTTCCATGGTAATGAGTTAGCTTCTGCTGCTAAACTGGCCTAAGCTGTTATCTTTTTGACTGATTCATGTTTTATTTCGTTCTCCTTATTTCGGAAGCCGGTCTGAGCTCATTTTCCACGCCGCCATCCAACGTAATCCTCGTCCCGGTTGTGTTAGTTAACATAGGGCTGCCGACCTCCAGAGAAAATAAGCTCACACAGACTAAAATGTTGTTTTCCGGCCGCCCAGGGCATTGTTGTTAGTGCGCATAAACATTAGACATTTTACATATATCAATCTACTTTATAGCATATTTTAGCGGTTAGACTTTTCCCTCATACTGGCAAAAAGAGGCAAAAGTGGGCGGGGCGGAATATGGTGAATAGCGTGCAATGAATAAAGGCTAGTAGGCGACACATTTGTTAGTCATTGCTGTTACATGTTAACTAATTTTCCAATCCTAAACCCCAACCTAACTCTTTTCCTAACCTTACCCTTTACTCTAAACTACGGAAGCCCTGAGAGGCAAGTAAAAAAACAACAAAAACACATCCACACAAAAAACGGGGAAAAAAAGATCATGGCGCATTTTTTTCTAACCTACAACTTCAAACAAGAGGGAAAACATTTTCAATCGTGAATGATGGGACAAAATCTCATGCCCGAAGCTCTCGCAAGATAAAGCTGCCACAAGATGGTGCACACATGTGGAAAATGATTTTGTGACATTTCTTTGTGTTTGCATTTGATACAGACAACAAAAGAGGGTTAAGTGCTGGTGAGTTACACCTCTTGAGAAGCCGTTATAATGCATAATGAAAATGTTATAATCAAAGCGTAAAATATGTAATGAAAAAAAAATGGTGAGTCCAAAACTGTGAACCAAACCACATCATTTTTTGTATGTCAAAATCTCATCATGTCTCGTTCTCGTGGACTCAATCTCATTTCATCTTGTGGGCATTACCTCTCGTCCTATCCCTATTTTTCCTGCAGCAGAACAAGAACATGCAAACATAACTTTATGGTTGTTGAGCATATTAATACCGATTGTTAAAATATTGCACGCCATTGCAAAGCCTGAATAGTTGTAGAGTACCACTGTGTCGCTTGTACCTCTAAGACATCTTCTGCATATTTTTTATCATCGTTGAGGATCCCCAAAGCTTCAGAACAATTACATTATGACTTTTGGATCCAGGAGCTCACAGAGAAATTGAAATGCCCTGGAAAAGATTCTCAGTTTGAACTTTTATTGCTATGAGACTTCACCATCCCAGGCAGCTTTGTCTCTGTGGCTACAAGGTCGAGAGAAAGGCGATGTTGTCTCTTTTTACACAACAGATGTTAAATTATATTACCATTTTGTCCAGTGGTGGAAAGAAACAAAACACTGAAGTATGTGTAATGTATTTACGTAAATGTTTAATTCCTGTACTTTGCCTATGTACCTTTTACAGTGAATTGTTAGCATGTTCATTGTGACATGCTTCGTGCAGATTTTGAGTGTAAATTCCGGCTTTGAGCAAATTAAAATAAAAACTCAAAAGAGATCAATCTAGCAGCTTCATGTTGACCAAACGTCAGGACAATTCATTATACAGATGACCACACTGTATGCTTTAACTTTAGATTCTGTCTGCTCCTCTATCTGTATTTTTACAAAATGTGTAGTATTACAAAAATGTAGTATTACTTCCACCACCACAGTTTTTTTTTTAAAGAAAACATATTCAACTTTTGTATATAAGATTGGGTGATACTTTTCTGTACATTTGCCATTATTAATGTTCAAAAGACTTTCTTGCAGCGTTATTTTTATTATAATAGTTTTTGTACATTTGTGCGCTCTTGACCTTTCTGTTGAAGTCACAAGATGAATAGATGAGAGTTTTTCAGGGCCATAAACATATTTGAATGCACGTCTTTACTTTACTTTCACATACTTTCGGGTTGATTTCGCTGGCAGATCATCATCCTATAGTATACGGTATCTGTGATTTGAATGTGTCGTTACTATTTCTGCCTTTGTTGAATAGGTTCTGATTTCATATCCATGTCATATGTTGCTCTGTGTATGCGGCGTGTGGCGTGTGGTTGATGACAGTCGCTGATCACCAACATGTGACCTGATTGCGGGCTAAACAGTGTGTGAAGAGACCGGAGGATAGCTTAATGTTGATTGCAAGGTGTGTGTGCGCGCGTGTGTGTGTGTGTGTGTGTGTGTGTGTGTGTGTGTGTGTGTGTGGTAATGCAGATCAGATGGAGCAAGAAATCGTCTTTTTGGGCTCCATCAATCACCCGTCCCTCTCGTCTCCCCCGCTCCTCTCCTCTGCCCATCCAGCCCTGCTTTGGTACCATCATCCCTTTATATTTTCCCACACGCTTTATTTCCTCCATTCAAAGTGCGTTTAAGCCATTGATACTCGCACCAGGCACTGTTACGCTTGACAGTTACAGGTGACATTTGGCTCTTCTTTTTTTTTACTTTACTTTTCAGCCAAACACTAAAGCTCATGTCTTCAAACGGAGTGTGCGTAAAATAAAGACTTTTATGGTTTACCACTGAAGCAAAGTGTGTGATTTTTAAATTTGGGAATCGATTGAACCAAGCAAATTTGGACGCCGCGGTGTGTGACCGTAGCTTGATACCTTGTGGCTCTATCTTGCAATGGTTTAAATGATCATGGGTGGAAAGTAACTAATTACAAATAGTCACATTACAGTTAATTGAGTAGATTTTCTAAGAAGCTATACATACACAATAATAATCATAGACATTACTGGAAGTGTCCTTTGCCTAATGTCTCACTGCTTTTTAATAGTTTCTTAACGAACAAACACATGGCATTGCCTCAAAGCAAATGCAGAACTAGGACTAGAAATTCAGATTAAAACAACAACATTTATCTTTTCTTTTTTCTTTTATTAAAAAAAAGAGCAGTTTTCATGCTTACTTTTTAATTCTGCTTTAGTACAAATTTGGCAACAGTACTTTTACTGATTGAGTACATTATTAACCATGTAACTGTACTTTTACGGTAGTGAACATTTTCAGGACCACTGCAAATAGCCTTCATATAAAAAAGATATGCTTTAGCGGTTAAAATGTTCAAATGCACTCAAAAGTAGTTGTTGGTTCCATTACTGGCCCCTTGTGGCCGGGGTTAACATCTTTGACCACCGAGCTCTATAATGTACATGTTTAAACCACTATAGTGTTAAAATTGCCAGTTACTGGTGGTATTTTGCCTGTATTCCCTATACTTTTGAACAAAACATTGGCACTGAGGTTTTCAAAATAGATGTGCATAAAAAACAGACTGAGTGAATTAACAGGCCCACCCTGGCAGCGTTTTACCACCACAAAGAGTTTTGCAAACAACTTTCATGCGAAACCAAATGTTGGAATAAATAAATATACAATGTAATTATGTGAAGAGATAGTGGGGACAGTTGCCAGGGACTGGAAACATTTACAGACAATACAAGACCCCCACTGGTCTGGAAAGAAAATCCATTCAAATCAAATTATAAAAGAAAAAAAGTCTGTAGCCTACCTGCTTTGAAAGCTTTAAAATTCTACTTTCAATTTTAATTTATTGTTTGATGTCGCCCCGCCAAACAAGGTCTGCGTCAGGTGCGGGGGAACCAGAGCACCTTGATGACAAGTGGGCTACTGGAGATATATATATGGTGTATATATAGCTCTGGTTACTCTGTCACTTGTTCTAGATCTGAATTTAATGAACTCATTCAGAAGTGGAGGTGTGCTGGAACAGGTCAAAACAGTTACTGCACCATACCATAGCTGTTATTTGCACTCTTCTCTTTTCTTTCTTTATCTGTTTTGTTGATTTGAATGTATTTTTTCCCTGTTGTGTGAAGCCCTTTTAATTGCCTTGTGTACAAATAAACTTGCCTTGCCATGCACATTACTGTTATAATTCAGACATTTTCCTTC
Source organism: Chaenogobius annularis (assembly GCA_015082035.1). NCBI lineage: Eukaryota > Metazoa > Chordata > Actinopteri > Gobiiformes > Gobiidae > Chaenogobius > Chaenogobius annularis. Next base: position 500,581 of record BJKM01000066.1, on the reverse strand, counting down.
AGAGAGTTGAATCAAGAGAAAACAGTGTGTCGCCATAACAGGGCAACTAATTAGATGTACTCTGATGTGCTTTTGTGAACATATGCACATATACTGTTAAACCCCACATTCTTTACTTTCATCTTTTGCTTTGTACTTTATATTAGTTTTTGCTGCCACAACACTTTCTAATTGTCTTGCTGCATTGTTACGTAAAAATGTATGTCTAAACCTTTGTCTAAACAGTGTCCAGAGATAAGGAAAGCGGAACCAAAGTGAAGCTATAATTAGGACCACATTTGACTTTTTCTGATGCTGATGCTATTGTTGATATATGAGTCCCGTTGCCGGCCGGCCTTTCCCAAAGTGCGCTGGGGTCACTCTGGAGCCTTCAAGAACATTCCTCTGCATTCTGATGGAAATCCCAGATCTGCCAGCCCCGTTGTAGCTGTCAATTATATCCAGATTTCTAACTTTTTACTGGGGCCTCTATGCCACATCAATACACAACTGCAACCCTTCATCTATCTCTGTCTCGTTCCCTCCGTCCTATCCCACAACTGGCACAATAGCAAGAACAATGCCAGGGTGCCACCACATCAGACAACAAGCGGAACAGCCAATCGGAGTGGGGCAAGGCAGAGGAGGGAGAGATGTGGAATTACACAGCGGGGAAAAATGTGATTGGGCATCAGAGTCAAACTAGAGGGAAAAACTTCCTCTTAAACTGATTATATGTCCATGGGAAGAGAAACCGCAGTCTGAGGCCAAGTGTCGCTCATTCTGAGTGTCTTTGTCTGCCTTTTGTGCCAACCGTCTACACGCTACCACTTTTGCGCATTGCTATCAAAGTATTTCCCCCAGCAACCCAGGTTCAGTTAATATTGTAGTTCCTTCTTTTAAATGGTAAGAGTGCCAGAAGCGCAAAGAGAGATATCACTTTGAAACATTTTACCAAGAAAAATATTTATTATACGTTTTTAATCTTGTATTATTATTATCATTGTTATTGTTATTGTTATTATTATTATTATTATTATTATTATTATTGTTATTATTATTATTATTATTATTATTATTATTATTATTATTATTATTATTATTATTATTATTATTATTATTTTACATATATTTAACTAAGGCGTTTTATGTGTATGTGAGGTTTAAATTTCTTGCTTCATGTGGTTGACATATTAGATACAAAAAATAAAATAAAATGTACACAGGGGGCTTTGGATATTGTATTTATTAATTGAGTAAACTCATTCTTACTGAAAATTGGCGTAAAAATTCTAATTTCACCTCATTTTTTGGGAGTTGAACTGTCAGTAAACCAGGCTTTGAATTAGATTGCAAAAAAAAAATCGCAAAAATCTTGTTCAAGATTGTAACATTTGGTGAGTGTAAGAGCTACTTTGGGGGCTGATATTGGAGAAAAATGCATTTAAGAAAGACGTAACATTGCCCCAAATAAATCTATGGATGCAAGTGGAATAAATTAAATAGTAAAACATATTTAGGTGCAGGTTAGACAATGTTGTTGTTTCCAGGTGACAGCTTGTATATTTAGAGAGCAAAAAAATTCTAATTCAAACAAAAACTAAAGCTCAGAGTTGTTTGATTAGAACTGGCGTGCAAATAGAAAAAGACTGCCCTCTGCTTTGATCCATTGTGTCCCACCCACAATGCCTACTCCTTTTGCAGTATGTGCCGGTTGGCCGGTTGTTAGAAGAGCGGCATTCAGGCAATAATTCTGCCAGTCTGAAAAAGAAAGGAAAATCATAAAACCAAACAATTGTTTCTTGTTTTTATTGGCAATTCCTCTCAGTTTTCACGCCACTGTCTATGTCCACTGCATTTCCACATATTACTATCAAACTTCACAAAGAGCCTACCATTTCTCTTGTCATTTTCAGTGTTCTCTTTATAAACAGTCCAAAAGCAACACTGACCATTCTGACCTTCATTACCAGATTTAAGGCTTACTCTCCCTAAACCAGCATTGCCACATTTTCCTGTTTTTATTTGAGTGTCACATTTGGGACTTCAGAGACTTATTTTCCTCACTAAATGTCTTGGCCCAGCTCAGAAATATAATTTATTTCAGGGAAGGCCAAATAGGACTTCTCTTGTTGATTTTCTTTCCAGTGAAGCAACTTTAAACGTCACATTTATTTATAATGTGTGACTTGTGGAAGAAGGTAAGACGAAAGAGAGAGAAAACATTCAGACTTTTGCCAAGGCATTGATCCTGTCCATCAGCCACTATACTTTACAGTAACGGGGCCATATTGCCTTTGATGACAAATATTTATAATAATAACAGCTTGTGGGGACTGGAGACATGCTTTCATTGGTCTGCACTTCTGTACCAAACCACATGTTGCAAAAAAAGTTAATAAACAAACTAAGTTACATTTCTTTGAGTCTAAGATACACAATGTTGCACTCCAGCATCTAAAAGCCCATCTGTAGTTACTGATTACTTGATCATAAATTATTATTCTTCTACACAACTACAGCTGGTGCGTCATTCACACAATATGGCTTTGTTTGTTCAAATAAACTGGAGAGAATCTATGACAGGCTTCAAAAGAAAACATGTTAAATCCATAAAGCAAAAATCACACATTTCTGCACAGCCCTAAACCACTACAAACCGCCTCTTTTATACACAGACATAGTGGTGTGTCTCTAAACCACTCATCCATCATCTCGGTAATGTCACATGGGTAAACTATGACAACGCGCCGAGCTCATTTATCATATACTCTTGTGTGTATTTTCTCTAACGTCATCGACTCGCCATCTCTAAGTCCGCTTTATTATTGTCAGGCGGTTCTTGTGTCCAATCAGAAGGAAATATGCTCCATATTTGTGTGATTTTGGTTTGCATGCTTCTTGAAATGCCCGGTGGAATAGCATTTGCACTCCAGCCCATGAGCTAGGAGGTTTTGGGGTCGATTTCCAGTGGCTCCTGTGAGGTACATTGCCATTGTCCGTATGTGCGTCAGTCCATTTAGCCCAGGTGAACGAATGTAAGTGGCTGTTTAACTGTGTATATAAATGAAAAAAAGTACCCAAAGTATTCCAAACAAAACCATAAAACATAAAAAGATAGTTATAAATGAATGTCTTCTTCACACAGAACACCAAATTGTCATTGAAAGAGAAAACCACAATGTTTTCAGCATTTGCAGCATTTGCTCTGATTCAATCAACGTTAATCAACCTGAACATTTGCTTCTGTGAATCTTGTCCTCTGTAATTGCAACAGTGATTACAGCGCTCATGTCTTGTCCATTTATAAGGAACATTTACGCAAAGAATGTCTGTGAAGTCCCAGTTGCCTTGGAAAGTTAAATCCCAAGTGATAGTTTTACTCAAAGTTGAACTGGCTGGTGTACATGTGAAACAGACTGTGTTTTGAATCACTAGACTTTGTTAGTCTTCCACACCGAGGCTGATTTGTCTCATTCCTGTACAAGTGAATAGTCTGGAGTTCAGATGGTGTATACGACAGGCAGATTTGCCAAACAAATTGGTCACGCTTCTGTCTGAGTTTGACCTGAGAGGAAGAGGAGGACATGGCAGACTGACACAGACAATGTCAGGCTGAATGCCAGGCTTATACTGCCCTGATTTTTTTTTTGGACAAATATAGGTCCTATATCAACAAATACACTTTATTTATTTTTTGTTGACTGATGTCTGCAGTCTATACGCTTTCTTACTCCTTCAAACGTTATTTCTCAAAGTTCGATTTTTCAAGGGGAAAGTAAAGAGAACAGCATTGAGGAAAACTTTTGTAAAAACTTTGTGTTTGTCCTATAAGCTGCAAAATACACTGTGTGCAAGACAAATGTCCCTCAGGAGAATACAATACAAGATTTAAGGATGAAAATGATCCCACATTCAAATCCAGGATTTTACATAGAAATCAATGTCAAAATCCCGACCATAAATATGCCCAAAGTAAAACCATATTTTCATTATTATTTGGCCAAAAATCTTTTGATGAGTGGAACATTGTCAGGCTGCAACACCAAACATAAATTCAAGGTCTTAGACAAAATCACAAACAATAGAACACATGGAAGAAGACAGATTTGTATGTTAAAACTTTTGACTGTTTCATTGTGGAAGGTTCATTGTGTCGTTCTCTGCCCTCTGATTTTTTCTCTCTACCACAAACCCATCGCAATATTGAATTTATGCATCCACATTTGAGAGCAAGGGAACTGAAGTAATACAGAAGAGGAAAAAAGAAATGGTGATGGCAAAGAATGTTCTCTGAAGAATATGACAGAAGACAAAAGCCTCTCAGCACAGGGCAGTTAAATGTAGACCAGGAAAGGGCAAAGAGAGATAGACTTCAGCATTCCCTGGTTGTCATGGAGCGTGCAGGAGAGAAACCAAAGAGCTATAATCGCTTTTTCTGTAGCGTGTGCACGTTCGCAGAATCCCATGTTGCTTTTTTGGCTCTGGGCGACAAATTGAGGGTAAACGTAGCAGCCAAGATTAGGAATGAAAAATTTGAAATGATTTGTGAGATAGTCCCAAAAGCAAATTATTCAGATTTGCAATGGGATATGCAACCTGAAATGAATTGCACATCTGTAGGACCTAATGAACTCAAGAACAAAGTTGTGTAATTGTTAAAATATCTGCAATATAAGTTTGTTGTTGTTTTTCTTCAGGTAATGGTAGTAGTCAGTGATGGAAGAAGTACTCAGTTTTGTTACTTCAGTTAAAATTCAGTTATATGTACATAACATTATTCAAGTAGAAGTAAAAGTAGAACAAAACAACAAAAATTGAAACGGTTTTACTTTTCTGTCCGATTAAAAATGGTAGTGCAGTAGAAATCCACAAAATGAAAAAAGTAAAGTACAAAAAGTATATAGTATAAAAAGTACAGATAGCTAAAAATGTTACTTAAGTATAGTATTTTCATTTTTGTACTTTATTAGTTTTTCCACCACTGGTAATCTATTGGGAAAAAAATAATGTCTATAAATAAATGTCTCCTTTTTACCTTTTTAATTTAAATTATGTACATCATTATAGGTATGAATATTGATTAAGATATTGACAAACATTTCAAGTTCTTCCCCCCACAGCAGAAGACTCAGATCCGCTGTAATTGCCAGAAACCTGAAAAGTATCATAGTCCTAATCATGACCCCTGAGGGGCTCCCCTGATTCTCCCATTCATATTCATAGGAGCTCAGTCCTCCACAGTGTTGTGAAATAGGTGCAACGTTTGCCAGGAGGGCTACAAAATGGCTGCCCCTGATATGGCTCAAGCTGGATTTGTTACATCAAACCCGGTATGGTGAGAGACAAGAGTCCCAACCTGAGGGGCTTATGGGGACGCGGGCCAGGTTCACATTAGGCTGTAATGAGTCCCCTCGGCCACGGCTCTGGTTCATGAATAATTTATATAAAACAAGGCAGGTCAGAAAGTGTGACTTCTCACTCTTAAAGTTTTTGAATACTTTAACATGTACTGTATGTGCCTGTCATTATTTTCACCATTTCTCTGACACATTCCTCTAGTCCTCTTGGCTTTATCTTCAGGAGTGGTGAAGCAGAAATTGTTAAGGACTTTTTAACCTGAACTTGTCATTCCAAAAGATTGACAGTTTTACAGCAGTTTGTAGATTTGTCTTAACCATACCATTTAAAAAAGGGAACATTTAGTTGAAAGATTTCTCCTTGAGGTGTGCCATTTCTCTAAGCGGTTAATGACGTTGGACAGATGTTGGTAGAGAGATTTACTTTTTTATTCCCAAAGGAAATTAAATTGAGTATACCTTGGACAGTAGTTAGTTGCAGGACTAACACAACCCTATAAAAGTAAAGGTAGAGAATTGGAAATCAGTAAACCATAACATTCTTAGTCAAACAGACAGTATCCTTCTATAACACATCAAAAACAATGAAACAAGGTAACATGCTTCTAAATGTAGAATAATAAGTCAGAGCGCTAGAGTTCTTTAATGCATCGTTCTTGATCTCCTCAACAGTGACCTTTAGTGCTGCTCATCATGATTGACAGCAGCCATCACAGACTGCTGGGTCCTGATGGTCTCCAGAACTGCAGAGTCATCACAGGACGTGGACCATTGGCTGCTAACAGTGTCCTTTATGGGCCAATTATGACTTTGCCCCCTCCACTCTCCTAGTCACAGTCTGCACCATATCTGCAGTGTGATGTTGCCCTGGTCTGTAGGTCCTACTTTTACTGTAAAATGTACTCTTTAGAGACAATGAGGGGCTTTATTACGGGCATTGACAGTCATGTAACGTTGAAATAAAGCCTACGTTGGACTTTTAATTAGATATTTTTTCGTTCACTGTGCAATTATCATACAACTTTATAATGATCATAATAAAAATAGAATTCAATAAGAGCGATGATGACAATACAGAACACGACCATGATCGAACTAATGCAATGTGTGGGAAAAAGTAGCGGCTTAAAGTCTTTGCAACTGAAGGATGCCTGTGAAAAAGGCACAAACCTTGCTGAAAAGCCACATTTCAATGACTTATTATGCCTTTTTGTCATGTTTTGGTATTAACAACAACAAAAACACTTAATTTATTAATGGACTTCTGCCTCACTGCTCCACCTAATAATCCCAGCGGTTTTTCATCCCAGTGCTAACCCTGTTTAGATTGTGAGACATAAAATCAGGAATGATCTATTTGGTTTGTCTCTAGGTTTGTCTCCAGCAATCAGCAGTTCAAATAGTAACCAATTATTTACCATATGATTTTTGGATTTTGATAGATGAACTCAAAATATTCCCTTTGTCAAAACAAAAAGAAATGAAACTTTGAAATAAGTAAGCGACACCAAAACTTTGAAGAAAACAGGTGAAAACCATGAGAAAAAAACCAAGAGCTTCATATTTCACTATGCGATAGATTGTACTATTAGAAATGATTTATTGATAAATATGTTTTATTAGCTGCAGGACACAAGTGAAAAAGTCTGTTAGCCATCCAAGGATGGTCAGCATGTGTTTGGTATTCATTTCCCTGATTAGAAAAATAATACATTACGGAAATTACGGTCTCTTTTTAATGTGCCATTAGGCGCAGAAACCCAATACTTATCTTTTGTGCAAGAGTGCAGTTCAGGGAGAAGCATGGACAACAGCTCAGCCCAAATGTATGATATAAGATATCGTTTTTAAAACGTGAAGGGTTAGGGTTAGGATAAAGGAGACACATGTGCAAAACCATGTCATAATTGTTTTCCCTTCTTATCCACTTTAAGTTGTATTTAAAGTGATGCATCTTTGAGTAATCTTTATTATCTTGCAATCAAAATGTCATTGCTCAGAAAATCCTTGTTTTCCCCTTCCCCACATGCAAGTTTGTTTGTGTTTTTTTTTTAGCGGTGATACATGTAGGATTCAGCAGGTTGACTAGCCCTTTTTGGCACAAAAAATTAAATACAAAATTCCACCTACTATTGCATTTATTCTGTAGTTTCTATCGCATTAATTTGAATGACTTTTTTTGTCATCCCAAGCCCTTCAAAATTGCATACTTGGGACAAGGTGGTGTCTCCAGCATGTGCACTGTGTTTCAAGCATGGGTCCCTGGAGCACATCCTCAGATGTTGTACAAAGGCGCTGGGAGAGGGCAGGTACAGGGGGCGACCAAGTCCTCAAGAGTATTGCAGATGCTATCTCAAGAGGAGCTGAGAAAGCCAGGTACTCCTATACTGCTAGGAAAAGCATTGTCTTCATCAAAGCTAGTGAGGCGAAATTCATCTGTGCCACGAACTTCTACAAACGTCCTGACCTCAACAATTGATTGATGGATGTTGATTGACCTACAGCAACAGCCGAAGTTCCCATGCCACATAGTAAAAACCACCATGAGACCAGATATTGCTCTTTTTTTCAGATTCCACAAAGACGGCAGTCATTCTGAAACTTCTGGGAAGACCAGCTTGAAGAGGCTTTTGAAAGTACAAGGAACTGGTTAGGAGCTTGAATGGAGCAGGTTGGAGAGCCAGATACCTCCCAATAGAGGTTGGATGCAGGAGCTTTGCAGCCCAATCTCTGGTCAGAACCTTCAGAATTCTTGGTATTGAGGGAAGGGGAAAGAAAGGGGCAGAGAAATCGTCAAGATGGCTGTGGTTAAAGAGAGGGGAACCATGGGGACAAGGTAGCTAGGAAGCCATCTGGTCACAAGCTGAGGCCTGATCACCCTCAGCTGGGTCACCTGGAGGAGAGCGTATGATGTTGATGTTGAAAGACCCAAACTGCTCAAGGAATCCAGGAACATCAACGGCTGATGTGACCGGAAGCATCAACAGATGTATTTTCAAAAATGCTTGCCAATATGTTGTGATCACGTGTCTAAATATGACAGCATAGAGATTGTTGTTTCAAACCTTGAACGGTTGAACTTATAGAACTTATTGTAACACTGATTGGCCCAATGATTGAATGAATTAATGGATTATACTCAGAGTTGACAGAATATTCTCCAAAATGAAACAAAAGAAATACAATTAATGCTTAACAAGGGTTTTATTCTCTTTATATATTTCTCTGAATATTTTAAACTTTTCAAAGGTTTCCATTTAAAAAAAACTGTATAGCTGCAGTAATTATACCTTCTAAAAAAGTATACAAGAGAGTTGGATTGCACATATCCTAATTGTGGGGATAAACAGCATGAATGAATGGAAATCACCTCAACTTGCCAAATCCCAGTTGCAGTAATTACTTTTGAATATTTACGTTAGAGAATGATAATTGTAAACTTTCTTTCAAATCACATAACTCCTATAAAGTAAAACTCCTCATTGTGTGAAAAACAACATGCTTTTTGTCCAAACAACATCCGTGATTTTTCAATTCCCAATTAGTCTGAGTGCTTTTAAGCCGTTAATGGATCCACAGTGCCAGCTCCTCTAAGTGTGAGGAGTGGGGTGAATCCTAATTGTGTTTCTCTTTTGTGTTATTTGTAACAAGAGAAGTTCTACAGTTGTTCTCAAGCTGTGAAAGGGGCGAGGCTATACTCATGCTTCATATGGTCATTATTCTATTGCTTATTCTGGGTTAAAGTTAATGTGACAAGTACTCGTGTTTTTTCAAATTATGACTTAGTTTGGTGGTGTAGAACCTGGGGTATTTATCAAAGTTTCACATCTGTGAAGGGGCAGTTGTTGATAAATTAAAGAAATGTTGATAAATTCAACTTTAAAATGACAGAAAACAGAATTGCTTGGTCTATGTCATTAATATGGGATGGGCCATAAAAAACAACAACAACAACAACAACTAAACAACAATTTATAAGCAACTGACACAATTTTCTGACAGTTTAAACAATCATCACAAAATAAAGATGTTATTAAGCAATATTTAATGTAAAATCCTCACTGTTGTAACTGTGCAATTTATATAGATATTCATTTGGTTGCTAGGTAACAGTTGTGGAATTACCTCTACCTCTGTCGTATTTGCTGCCCATGTCCAACCAAGAAGTAACATCCAACAATTTGCTACATGTCCTTCCTTTTCTTATCCCCATTTTACGCTAAAACAGTCCTGTCTAATAAAGCCTAGTGGCCCCCAAAAAATGTCTTCAAAAGTGAGTTAGAATGGATGAGTTTGCCCTCTGCGTGACTGTTTCATGTCCCTCACTTGAGCAAGAAACAGATCCAAGTCTTTTGCGATGTGTTCACTTACATCTAAACACCGGGACGTTTGTCTCATCATAATCCAAATATCTCTGTTCTCTGTCCTGATATTGTTTTTAATGAACAAAAATGTGCCACCCTTTATTCGTTTTCAATCATTGTTATCGTTTTTGGCTTTAGCACTTACAAAGTCTTGAGGATACACGACCTTCACTCTTGACAAAATGTTTTAGTATTCGACGGTACCTCATATGTTTGTCAGGGATGGTATTTTCGGCCAAAAAATATGAATAAATCTTGACAGCGTGGCAAGTTAATTATTCAGTAACGGGAACAAAATCATTTTTTTCACTAATTACACTGGTTGTGCCCATTTGTTTGTTGTTTAGTATTGGATGGTACTGGATAAACACTTGCAGGCAGGCACCACTCGCTGTGTTGACTGACAAACACATGACTAGATGGTTGTTAATTTACTAGTTCGCATGCCAAGCTGAGTTGTGTTATGAATTAAATGAGTTAGAGAAGCACGTTTTATGTTGTACAGTGACTTGAGTATTTGTTGCATCAAGCACTTATCTGGTTCAGTTTGTGGTCAGCCCAAGTGTCTGATTAAGATAAAATGTAAAGACAGACTTAAAATAGTCTCGGTCCTTGGGTATTTGAACATGCTCAAACGATACTGTGTGGAGAACATTACAGCGCACAGCATGAAAAGGGCGTTTCTGATGTATTACTTATATGCGTTTTACTCTGAACTTGAATTCATTGAGAGGGAGTGCACAGTTCATTGCCTTATACATATTAAAGTAGGATGCGTGTTTTTACTGCTTGTGTTTGAAATAAGTCAGATACAGTACGAGCCTCAGAGTAACACTGATATTCTGCACTATTTAAAAGAAATGCCAAAGTATGCGCAGAATGTTTAAAACACACAAGTCATAAACGCATTGCATTTCAGATGATTAGCCATGTTAAAAGTCTAAAAGGAAGGTATCTGTGCCTGTTTTCAAAGATTTCACCTCGCACCTAAAAACCAAGAGCAAGGGTGCTCAATATAATCAAAATCTTATCAAAATTGCACTTTTAATTGGCAGAAGTATTCAATTGTAAAGGTTGCAGTTATGTGGTTAATAGAATCTTCTTCTCCTGTGTTTTTATGTACAGGTACAAAACTTAACCTTGTTCTGAAATAAATGGGATTCTTGTTACGGTAGTTCAGCTGTTCATATGCTCCTGAATGTGAACTGGATCCTAAGTAGAAAACATGCATTGAAAATGTAATTACAATTGCATTCTTTGTTATTTTTTCCCCCTACTATTGAAAACTCCTGGATCAACTTAATAGCAATTATTACATTGAGTTATGCTGTACAAAGGGGGATTTGATAGGTGATTGCTGCTGAAAATGTGCTTTCTGTGCTTTTAATCACTAGCGCCTAACGAATGCAGTGTCAAAAGGTTACGGCTAATCTGGCTTGTTTGCATCATGTGTTTCATGTATGTTCATTAACATGCACTGTCCCGACCAAATAAATAATAAATATCATATCTTAATTGTATCTTCCAGCACATGCAGATCTGTGTACGGAGTCAGAACACATGAAGTCTCCGAGCAGACACGGTGTTTGCACTGGTGCAGATGGTGAAGTGCTAAACAGCCCTCCCTACAGAATCACACTAACACAGCCAGTAAACAACATTATCCACATCTCTGTTAAAGCAGCAGAATGAGATCCACCAGGACTGAGGTTCAAAATGAGGTTCCCCTAAATGTATTTACAACTGCACAAGTGGGAAAGTGTAAACCCGATTGGAATTTGAGGGTTGGGACCGTAATTACATAAAGTATTATAAAAGGCCTGATATTGAAGTATATGTTGTAAATAAAGTGAACTCACTTACTTCAAATAAAACCACAGAAAAAGGCGTGGTTGTATAAATTGTATGGAAATATTATTGCTTTGCCTGGTATGTTCCACAGTATTGCATTAACGCACACATGTTATGCTTTATTGTATCATTATTGGGATTTATCTCATGTGTTACAACTTAAAATGATGTATGAATTGAAAACCACCATTCTACAAGTCAGGTTTTGCATGATTTGGTGTTAGCACTCCATCTGTTGGCAGCAGAGGGAATTACCATTTGATAAAAACTAAAGCGAGCTTGCACCTGACATGCTAATATAACCACGGAGATGTAATGAACGCAATTTGATGACAGAAATGCTCATAATGAGTCAGTTTATGATTTATGGCTAAAAACAGCACAAGAGACCTCCCAATTTCCACCTTTGATATCACAAGTTTGAGTGTTTTCTGAGGCTCAGTAGGAGATGAACACTTAAACAAGATTAATGAAACAAGTGGAAAGTTTAGTACAATTTAAAGTAGGTTTTTAATGAGGGAACAATATTTCAACATCATTAAGAGCTCAAAAAAGTGAACTCTAAATGTGTCTATCTTCTCTAGGGATGTATGGAGACAAGAGGTGACATGGCCTTCACCAGAAAAGGACACCTCATGGACACTTATTTCAACTGCTTCTGCCCATACTGCACATTTTCTAATATATTCAGTCAAAGCATGTTTTTATCTTATTTCATTCAACACATTTTGTTTTATGCGGGCCTTATGTTGTCATAGTTTATATTCCACAACTATTATTCTTCTTTGTTTTATGTTGTACCTAAAGCCGTAGCACGTTCTTAGTTTGTGAATGTTGTTCAGGGACAGTGAAAATAAAAGTGTTGGATATAAATTCATGGCCCACACTTTTCGTGGCCTTGCAGTTCAATTCGAACACATGACATTTGATTGCCTTGCGCATTGGGACAAAGCCCGCATTCAGACCCATGTATAATATGATACTTGGGTCTGAATGCGGTCTTTAGATATTTCCAAAAGAACATGAATCTATACAGGAAAAAATTGTTTTGCCGCTTCACTATTATGTTTATGAACAAAAAAAAGATTATTATCAAATCTGTTGAAAATAATCTCTCATTGCTTTGCCTAAACGCTTGAGTGATCTTTCATAAAGCACAAATATGAGAGGCCTTTGTTACCTACTAAATCAGAATGCAGTCTGTCTTTTAATATGGTGCAAATTGGTATTCGTATACGGTGCAAGAAAAGTACATCTTTCAGCAGTGCATTACGAACAAAGCACTTTAGCCCTTTACTTTATCGCCTTTGCACAGACCTACATATCTCATGTACTATTACTTTAATTGGAAAGGCTATCAAGAGCATTTGTGCCAATTAAATCAATGAATGTACATATATTAAAGCAGGACAGAGGAGTTTTATGAGCAGCAGTGCAAAACGTTCAATAAATCCTGTGCAGAAAAGAACCAGACCTACGTGACAGTAGTTCTTCCCTAAGAACAAAGTTTATTCTGAAGTATAAGGAGATAACGCTGTCTAGAGAAAGTCACCTATTTACAGCTTTACTTTGTCTGTGAAGAAAGCCTCACAGCCTTTTAGACAGCAAGACAGGAACTTAGTCTGGTTAGACATTTATAATTGCTATAAATGTAGTGAAAACAATTAAAACCAACAGTGACTTTGTTATGATGTGTATGCGCAGTAGGTGCAGCAACTTAAACTAAAACAAAAAGTAAATGAAGCAAAACTTTTTTTACACTGAAATAAAGATAAAATATGTCTATTTAGAGATAAGATAAGAGAATCTTTATCCGTACCTCAAAGGGGGAAATTGCACCGTTGAAACAGCAAAGAACAGCAAGAACATTAAATATTGATTAATGAATTAATCAGGGCCTTTCATGACACCCAAAGTGCTTTACATTGCATTATTATTCACTCCACACTCTGTGGTGGTAAGCTATGACTGTAGCCACAGCTGCCCTGGGGCAGACTGATGGAAGCAGGCTGCCCCTTCTACCCCGCAGAGCACCACCAATCACTCACACACACACCAGACTCATACGGAACAGCAGTGGAATAACAAAAATATAAAACAGATTCAAGATAAAGAAAGATTCAAAATCAGGCCCAGTTTTACCCAAACATATATGAAATTAAGATTATAAATAGAGTCAAATAAAATATAGTCTAAGCAGAGGAAAGAATTCTATGTTTTTTGTTTTTTTTTTCACCTTTCTTTAACCAGGAAAGTCCCATTAGGATTACTAAAACATCAACACACGATGATTGACACGAATTTGTTCCCTAAAACAGTTACAAGCCACAGATCCCATTTACAAACGGTTCAGTATTCATTTCGTTTTGTTTCCATTTAGCATTAGTTCCAAACCTTTTGTAAATGATTCCAGGTGCGTGCAGAATACTAAAATGCTACCAGTTTCTGAGCCACACAAAATATTAAATTAAATGTGACTGAGTCTGCACTGGACATCAGTGCTGGATGAAGACCTCCACTTTGTTACTTAAGTTAAAGTGCAGACACTAAAGTAAAAGTATTTCTGAAAAAAAATCTACTCAAGTAAATGTAAGTACTGGTTTAAAAATGTACTTTTAGTGTAAAAAAGTATCTCACATTCGAAAAACTATAAAAGAGTCAAATGTAGTGATCTTGATAAAGAATTGTGCTGGTTTTTGGTCGGCAGAAGCGACTGAAATGATGACTTCATTATTCTGGTCATTTTTATTTATAGATTATATTTTGTTTGCTTAAGTTGAAAATTGAATTCAAAATCTTTAGGCAGATGTCTTCATGAATATTCAATTTAAATGAAATTCAACAGCAGTGAATTCAATTCAGTCTAGTTCAAAAATGTAGTGCAGTAAAATGTTCAGATATTTGCTCTTAAATGTAGTGAAGTAAAAGTAAATAGTAAATAACTACTGTACTTTTACTCTGGACATAATGCCAACTCTTTTGCAGTCTGTTCTTCTGTGAAGTCACAAACCGCCACCTTTAACTCTCGCTGTCAGTCTCGTAGCATGCAAAGGACCTATAACATGAGCCGTAGTGCACATGTGCGGTGGTCTGCTCTAAAGCCTTACATGTCGAGGCTACCAAGCTGGCACACTGTCTTCAGGCTTGTTGTCGGCTCGGCTTCTCTTTAATCCCTGCCTTTCTTTTGATGACTAAATGGGCTTTTTAGACGGGCCCGGGAGATGTTTAGAAGGTGCTGGATTCAGCCCATACGTTTCTCTTTAGGTTCATACAGGGCTGGTCTTATATCCCAGTGGTAACCAGGAGCCCTGAACTCTGAGGCTGTCAGAGCAGAGCCGAGCCAGTCTGGAACTAATGAAATAACCCCTGCTCTTTCACCTGCACAAAACACAAGCGCAGCACAAGGTCACTAAGGTATTTGTCCACTTTAGCAGTCGTTACTTCTGTCCGGCATGGGCGACCTTTAAAGTGTCTATTCTAAAGCAACAACAAACTTGAAAACAATGCTATGATTTTTTTTTTTTTTTTTTAACAAAGCTACTATCTCGTGACAGTAATACTAATTTTTACTTAAGCTAATTTTACACAAAGGAAATGCATTTGATATGATAAGCTTACATTGTGTTTATGTTTATTCGCTTAATGAAAAAATTAAAAACTTAT
Organism: Chaenogobius annularis; assembly: GCA_015082035.1. Taxonomy (NCBI): domain Eukaryota; kingdom Metazoa; phylum Chordata; class Actinopteri; order Gobiiformes; family Gobiidae; genus Chaenogobius; species Chaenogobius annularis. Next base: position 485,364 of record BJKM01000066.1, on the reverse strand, counting down.
TATTTTCAAATGTCATTCCGACTCAATCGTGCAACCTGCTATATTTTATTTTGGCTTTTTTTACCAAGCATCTCTTACAGTTTAGAGTGAGAGCTGGATTATTTCAAAAGCAAATTTACAGGCAAATTAACACAAAGGAAATTAATTTGATATAATAAGCGTGTCAAATCACCAAAGCAAGTTCCTATGTTTGGGAATTTTGGCAACAAACCTTTCTGATTCTGATGCGTTGTATTTATGTTTATATTTTTAACTTTAAAAATTCGAACCTCATTCAGGCCTCATCATCATTAGTTCAACCGCAAAAAACACTCAAACCAATTCAACTTCATGTTTTTATGACGGGCTGTACGATTTATCATCTAGACAAGGAGTTACCAAAGTGAGGTACTAGCTGGGGTTCACAATTAGAAGACTTTAACAACAAGAAGGAAAAAACAAACAAAAAACTAGCCACGCAAACAAACACTGCTGAGACATTGTATAAATAATGTATTTTTAGAATAAACCCATTGTTAATAATTAAAAAGCCCCATTGCCTTTCAGCTAAAAACGACTAAAAAAATTAAATAGAATAAAAGCATATATTTTCATTATGGAGTTTTTATTACACACACACACACACACACACACACACAAAGCACAATGCACCAAGCTTCAAATATAATGCGTCCTGACTGTGAGCTTTCATCTCCACAAACCTGACTCAAACGCCGTCAAGAGCAGCCTCCACCTGTTACCACGGAAATTCATCGCTTTGATAAACTGTTTCACCGTACGATGTTGATGACAAAGTTATGCTGCAGGTTTTATTTATTCATTATTTACCAGGAGATCGAGACCTCTTTTCAACGTGACCTGAATTGCGCTGAATGTTTTCGCCACATCGGTATACTACTGTGGCATCAATTACATTTTGCTTTTTATTTTGGTTATTTTAGGAACCTATGTTTAACCAGACCATTTGCCTGAAAGTGAAAAGTCTGCCATTCAACGAAGGCATGAAGTGGCATTAAATAAACTGGTATCAAACTCAACCTGACTTATTAATAACATCTTCATCAAATAAAGTTCTTCCTTCAGAGTAGGACTGTGGGATCATTATTTTACACACACGCGAGGCCAGGGCAGTTACCGCTCGTTAGCTGAGGTAATGTTTATCCAAGCATTATGCCACCACACACACCACTGGTATGCATGTCTCCAGAACGGCACAGCGACGGCAAATCTGCACAAAAAAAAAAAAAAAAGAAATCCGTGGTGCAAGAAATAATGGAGATTCGGATGTAAAGTTATATTGGATCACATATAATAGGGATAATTATATTGGCGATATGGACGGCCTAAGTCTGCGTCTGGGCCTGAACAAAGGGCTGCTTGTGTGCTATAATGATATTCCAAGCGCATGTGTGTATCTGATATGATTGAGTCTAGAGGGGAAATGACTCCCACTGCAGTGCCAAAAACTCTCCCCTCTGTCGCCCTCCACCTCCTTCCCCCCCTCCTCCTCCTCCCCCTCCTCCTCGCACCCCTGGTTCACCCCACCCACAATACCACTGTAGATAAGCCAAAGGTTCTCATACTGTAGTAGTGCTGGACCCGCTAGTTTAACATCGGTGTTAAGAGAAGTGGTTTTAAACAGACGAACATCTAACTCAAATGACTATTAACACACAACGCACACACAAAAAAAGCACATTTACTGTGGTGACTTGTATTCAAACTTTTAATTTGATTTTGAATAGTCCTGACTAGATGGCATGTAATTGCTTTTTTTTATTTAAACGCAGAACGTTTACTGGTTTCAAGCAATTTCTTCTTTCAAGAAAAAATCTAAAATCCAAATCCACTTTATTTGTTATTTATATTGTACATTTTATTTAACAGTTTCCAAAGTGCTGCGCAAACACAAAACAACAAAAGGTATCGTAAATGCTCTTTTGCTCCAACTATAATTCAAACAACAAAATCCACTCAAATCAAAGCAAAACCATAAAATAGTGAAATCAATTAAAAAATAAATAAGAAACACACAGGACCACACAGTTTACATAGTGTGCAAAGCCAGAGAATAAAAAGTGGGTCTCAAAACGAGACTTAAAACATTCAAAATAAGAAAAATACATTGGCCAGTGAGATAAGTAAAATGTCCTTTTTCTCATTGTCTTGAAATAAAACAAACAAACAAGTCAAAAACACCTCGAAAGAAGAAAAGAAGCAAAGTCATCAACTAAATACATCTAACTATCGTCAAATTAAGAAGAAGTCAAACGTACTCATCTAAATATATATTTTGGAGACCCTGGTTTATGATTAGTGTTGCGCTTCATCTCCACAAAACTTGCTGTCATTCTTCATCATCTATTTTCCTTCATCTTTTTAACAACAGCGTGTCCTTCCTGCTTTAGGTTGACCGATTTAGTCTGTAATTCATTACAAAAATAAGCACAGTTACCGTAGTTTAGTCTTGGTTTGGAGTCAACATTGTTCATCGTTTTCGAGCAAGTTTACCCTGTTTAGTCAGACCTGTTTTAATGTAGTTTACGGTAACAGTGTGTCTCGAGTTTTTCCCTGTAAAATCCTGGTTTATCTTTTGAACCTGTTTAGTCCTTAAGCTTATTTTAACTCGATCAATCACGTTTTCAGAATGCAGACTCTTGATATAAGCGTTCGGTTTACATTAAAAGCAGATATATTTTCCTGCCTTGTGTGAGCGCGTCTGAAATGGGGGATTTTGTACCTGCACACTAGAACATGATCTTTATGCATGAGGGGAAAAGGATAGGGTCGGTCGCGGCCGAGTGATTAGGTGTGCGCTAAATCTCCACAAAACTCGCTTTCATCTTGCGTCATCTTCTTCCCAACTCTTTTTTTTTTTTTTTTTCTCCCTCTAACATCTCGTCCTTTAGGTTCAGCGGGTTTAGTCTGCAATTTAGTGTAAAAATAAAGCAGTGTGACGTCAGGAGGTGTGTGCGAGGAGCTGTAGGATGGATTTTCCACAGATGGTTCCCAATGGGCAGGACGTGGTATTAGACGTGGTGGCACGCCAGCGCAATGGCAAGTTCTCACACACAAGCCCGCACTGTAGTGACACTAGACAGGCGCCACGGCAACACTGATGAACGTTTGGGGTGTTGTCGACGTCTGCTTCAGACGCTGTAGCTTTAGTTGGTCACACCATGTACAAAAAGAATAAAGAAAGTTGTAAATATAATGCTTGTGAAGTTGTTTTTCTGTTTGATCCGATGTGCAAATTATTCTTGTTGTACGAATACTGGTGGAAGAAGTATTGTTACTTAAGTAAAAGTATCACATATACAAAGCTCCCTAAGTAAAATTATTGAATTTAAAATGTTAATTTTAGAGTAAAAAGTTAAAAAAAACAATACAAAAAAGAAATGTGGTGATATTGATTGATTGACAATAAAATACAAATAAATCCTATTTTTTTAGTTCAGTCCAATTTCTCAGTGTTTTTCTAGGCTTTTTATAAGTATATTTTTGTTTGGTCACATCCAGGAATTGAACCTAACATTTCAACATGATTATTCTAAAAGTGACCCTTCAAACCATTCAGAAAGTACTTTTTATTACTTTTATCATACTTTCAAAAAATGTAGTGGAGTTGAAAGTGCAGATACTTCTCAAAAGTAGTGAAAGTAACTGTAAAACGTACTTAAGCAAAGTACAAATACCTACAAGTACAGTATTGTAGTAAGTACGGTAGTCAAAACATGGACTATAAATTAATTACACTTTGCGTACAAAATAAGATTATACTTGTGCTTCTCATAATATACTTTATTGATATAACAATTTGGCAAACCTGTGTACCTTTGGACAGAGATAAAATGTCCAAATCATCTGATAAACACTGCCTTTTTCTTATTTATAGTCACATTTATATATGACCACTCTAAGTTGATTGATGTCACAATAGCATTTGTAAATTCAACAAATTGCCAGAACAGGAGGCAGAATCCTGTGCAAAAAATGCCAATTCAGACAACTTTAACATCGGTGCTGCTTGCAAAGTTAGTTTTCAGATCCATCCACCAGAAAAAAATCTATTTCCATTAACATACCTGCAGTAAATACCAGCAGGCAATCTAAATGTGCGGGCACAGCCTGGGCATTTATAAACAAAACGCCAAGAAGCAGATGAAGAAAGATGAAGCGTTTGACACTGAAATGCAGAGTTACAGATGGCAGTCAGAAAAGGTAGTAGTGTGGTCAATGCATCAAGTTTGAATACGTCCCTTTGCCTGTAAAAAAGATGTTTTTCTCTGTGTGGTTTACATATTGTCAATATTCTCCTGTCTCCTGTTTAAATGGTTTCAATTCTGCTTCATGAGGCGGGATGTAATTTAGAGTACACACTGAAACAAATATACAATGGCACAGGGACAATCTGCATGCAGCTCTGTCCATCACTGTCTGAAACGAACTTTTTTATCCTTCTGAATATACATTTTAAAGCAATGCTCTAGAATAGGTTTCTCCTTGTTCAGATGATGGCTCGCCATTCATTATTTATTGTAGGTTGATTTGATAAAGGGGCAGAAATACTGTTCAAAGTGAAATGAAAACAGTTAATCAATGTCAGATAAATTAATAGATTTTTCTCAGTTCTAAAAGTTTGGTAAGTTTGGTGAGGCCGAAAGTTTAAGTGACTGTGTTGTAAAGCGTCACAACGTATTTTCCCAAAAAGTAAAGCGGACCCTTTCTGTGGATGTTGTATGTTCTCCTTGGGTCTGGCTGGGCAGCCTGCGGGCACTCTGGACTCCTCCTGCTCTGTGGTCGCTCACTGCTCCGAACAGGTCGCACTTTGCCACCGGGTGAAGAAAATGCCAAAGGACACATTTCATAAATAAGATATTAGAACCTTTATTTGAGTCCGGAGCGCAGCCCAGGATGTCGCTGGACTTATTGATTGTCCTGCTTCTCCCTCTCTGTGATGGTGCTGCTCCAGCAGACAACAGCGTTGTGTCCTCTCCAAAAGAGAGGAAGTATCTCTGGCTCTTCTAAAAAGGCAGGAGTGTTGCAACTAAGGACGTCACGATATCACATTTTAGTGTTATGATTATTGTGAGAAAAAACGATTTAACGATTATTCAGGATTATTACTGAGATACAACAGCGAAATCTTTCATTTTCTTTCGTTCTAGTGGTCTGACATGTTACTGTTTGTGACCGGCTTAACAAAACTGAACTTTTTGAAGGACAAAATAAAGTTAAATGTGACAAAAACCTCCAGATACAGAATTTATTTTCATTTAGGTCTGTTTTTTGGACTAAATATTGAAATAAAAATACTGAATTTTGCTTCTAAAATGGTCATGATTATTATTTGTTGGTTCATTCATTCTAATTCTTAATATAAATAATAAGAACAGTGGTGTTTTTGTAGATTAAATAGAGAAAATCGATAACCATATTGAACTATATGTAAGAAGTCAAACTTACAGTCAAAGTTCTGTCCTCACTTGGATCCAACTTTAACTCTTCGCTGGTTACATTTAGTGCTGTCTGTTGAGATGAAATTAATGACATTTGAATCAAGATCGAGATTTACCCATGTCTAATTGTCAAGGATATACTCCAACTGCTTTTGAACAACCAATCCTCTGTCAGCCATTGAAAAAGAAATTTGACCTGTATTTTTGATGGTGTATAGAAATCTTGTGTTTATGTTCATGAAATTCATATTGAAAGCCATTTGTAGTTGTTCAAGACAAAAAGAAATTGTGATCAATGAAAAAAAAAGATATAAAATCTTTGAAAAATATTTTTGTCATATGGCCCAGCCCGACTTTTAACATTAAATACATTATAATTGTACTTTTTCTCCGTAGTTAAATTCATTCTCTCCTTCTCTTCATCTTGTTATTCTACCTTTTCTCTGTGGCTGATCCCAGACATGACTTTGGCCTTTTTAAATCCAGGCTCAAAACCTAAAACTAATTCAGACTGACTTTTAACACTCACTAATGTAGTGACAGTTTGTTTTTTTATGCTTTTTGTATTGCCTGGATTGTTATTTTTGTAAAGACCGCTATAAATAATGGTTGATTGATTGGTACTTTGAATACATTTTTCTCAACACATTTAAGCACAAGCTAAAACTAATCAGAAGATCAAAGGTAACTAATCCTTACAGACGTTTCCCAGTGAAATCTATCACCTCCTCTGACGCTGCAGACCTCACACATCCATCGTGCAGTCAGGCCTGCGCAGCATTCATCACAACGGAAGAGAGGCAGCCATTATTCTCTCTCCTTCTTTGTCTCTAATTCACTGCCGAAGGTCTGTCGAACTTTGCCACCGCACTTCCAGTCTTTGTTCACAGAAGCAGGTTTTACACTTTTTTCCGATGGCTAAACTATCTCTAACATGAGCACATTAAAGGAAAGCCAATCTATGATTCCCGACACAAAAAACACTAACTAAACAATATGACAATGAAATGATTTTGTTGGCAAATCAGTGAGTAAGCGGCGACACACGTAGGATTCAGCAGTGTAAATTAAACAAAATTAAATTAAACAATCCAACAATCAGCCTCTTCAGCATCTCCGTCTCCATAGGACCTCTCTGACAGTTTACAGTCGCTTACTGTGTCACGCTCTTATCTCTGCAACTTCACACAAGCACCATAAAAAAGTAAAATACCTCATTTATGATATCTATAGATTCATTTCTGTGGGTCCTCACCTTAATCTCAGCTCCTCTGTTTCCAATCACACCCTATTATTGAGCGCACTGTCAGTCTTCCTTTGTAATTACACTCCAGACATTATTCAAGCAACTAATCAAAAGCCAATAGGCCTTTAGTCTCCTCGTCTGCTCCTGTCGGCCCCTCCGATCCTCCCCATAAGCCCTAAATCAGGACCATATTATCAGCAAAGTACAGTGAGTGATGTCATCGTCCCAAAAGCACCTCTGCGATGTGGCTGGATCAAGCCTGAGCACTTTCTATTGTGTGGATATCGAGTACAGTAAAAGAGGAGTTGCACCTCTTATAAATGACTTAGACGGAGAATGACCTGATGTGAAAATATGAATCCATTGGAAAGTCAAATCTTCAAAATCACCAACCTAAATGAAAACAATGTGCTTACTAGGCCTGATGCTGATTCTTCATTACTGTTATAGTTAAAAGTGAAAAAACCCTTTATTTGCAAATGTGGTGCGCTTGATAGTTAAATGGATAAATCCGTCATGGGATAAAAGGTGAGAATGATGAGGTGACACAACTATAACTTATTTACAATTACAAGCTTTTTGTCTATTCTAATCTAAATGGTTAATTATGTCATTTTTATTAACTTACTTAAACTTTTTTCCCATTATATATGTATATATATGTATGTATATATGTATATATATATTTATGATGCTTTGTGAGGAGAGATTGGCTGTGTGATTGGTGGTCCCCGCTGCTTCACTTCTCTGTGTGAAAAAGCTGTTCTAAAGCTGTGCTTGTAGCGAGATAATTCACAGATATAAACACTACAGGACAGGAACAAGTTGGATAGATTTAAACACCTACTTCCTCTTTTCACAGTTTGATACTCAGATTCTTCAGCTTTAACCAAAGAGGTTCAAACTAAAGGGAAAGGATGAACCTGAGAAAGAGATGTCCAGAGCTGGATCACACCAAACAAGAATAATGATCGAGACTGGAGATCAGGCATGTTTGATGAATGGTGTGTGTGAGGGAGAGAGAGGGAGAGGGAGGGAGAGAGAGGGAGGCAAGAGAGGCAGAGAGAGAGAGGGAGAGGGAAAGAGAGAGAGACAGAGTAACGAGAAAAAGAAAAATAGAGACAAACACAGAGAGGGAGAAAGAAAAAGAGAGAAAAAGAGTACCAGAGGGAGGGCGAGAGGAAAAAGAGAGATGGACAGAGCGAAAGAGAGAGAAAGATAGAGAGAGAAACAGAGAAAGAGAGACAAAAAAAGAGATGGACAGAGAAAAAACAGGGAAAAAAAGAGAAACACAGAGAGAGGGAGAAAGAAGAAAGAGAGAGAGAAAGAGAGAGTACCAGATAGAAATAGGGAGGGCGAGAGAAAAAACAGGGAGGGAGAGAGAGAGAGACAGAGAGAGGGTGAGAGAAAAGAGAGAGAGAGAGTGAGTGCCAGAGAGAAACAGAGAGAGGGAGAAAGAAAAGAGAGGGAGAAAAAGAGTGAGTGCCAGAGAGAGAAGGAGAGAGGGGGAAAGAGAGAACATGTCAGTGCTGCCTCTGGTGGCGAGAAAAAGCGTTACTGTTAATGCTGCTGTTCCATGATCAGGAGGACGAGTTCCTCTCTTTCAGCTTCATCCTTCATATTCTCACGTGTTCTTTTTCATGTTCAAACCCAAGTGGGCGGAGTCTACTCCAGCAACTATTTGTAAATGTAAGTTTTGGGGTTTTCTTCTCAAAATAGGATGAAAGATTTCTTTGAATTGAATCTAAAAACCTCTAAATACCCATTGAAATGTACAGCCTGCATCCTTTGTAGCGCCACAATTTTCTCCATGAGATAATTAAATTGAATTAAACTAAATAAACAGAAAGCATACAGAAACAGATATTCATATTCTGCCTTATCCAACGTATTAATAATATTCTGCTTGGCATTTGAAAGGGGATATGTGTTCCATTAAAATGTCATGTTATCTATAATTAAACTAACTGTGGCAGTTCTGTCCGCTCACAGTCCTGGATCCTGCTGCTGCTGCTGGGAGATGAGTGCAAAAGGTATATCTTTGCTCCATGATATTCAAAACCTACACACATGAATACAATCTGAAGTGCACCATAAGAATTAGTCAAAACACACTGACAATTTAAGAAAATATATTAAAATAAAGTCATATAATTTCTTGGACCTTCTAATCTATAATTCAGTATCAAATTGCATTACATTTTTCGCCTTTACAATTTGGCTTTGGTTCTTGAGTGAAAATTCTTGTTCCAAGCCTTTGAAGATGAAAGCAAAAATGTGTAAGAACTGAAAACGTTTTTGTGGCAATCTTTTAGCGTTCACAAGTTTCACTCGCATGCTTTATGCTTTAACCTTTTTAGAATGTAGACAATCGTCATGGGAAAAGTCCTGTTTAATCGGTTTAATCTCAGTTCAAACCCAGCTCTGACCAGAATGACTTTAAATTCCTAAAATGTTAATATTAGAGGGCATTTTGCATTTCTGCCGTCAGATTAATTCAATTTACCGTCCTTATTTGTTATTACTGCAGTGCTTTTCCCCTTTGTCTTTGTCTCGTAATAGTTTGTCTATAATATTTTTAAGTTGTTCTTCACTTGGCTCAAACTCCTTTCTTCCTCCTCCAAACTTGTCTTAATTTTCACTTTCCATGATCCTTTTCTGGCACGACTGTCAAAGCTCAACAACACGTCCTAAGCCGTTCTGAATGCACAAGCACAAACAATTAAACAAAGGACTGAGAAGGACAGATTAAGTTTGAGTGAACTGGAAGAAGACTTAAGGGAAAACTATTTTTAACAATAGTAATATTCTATACTGGTGGCACTGGATGAGTCGAATAAGGAGTACCGTATTTTGCGGGCTATAAGCCCGCTACTTTTGTCAGATGTTTTGAGCCATGGGCTTATTTAGAGGCTGCGGCTTTTCTGTGGTTTTTTTCTTTCACCGCTAGGGGCGAACTAACCGGAATTAGAATCAAAACTACAGAAAAGTTAAGCAAAGAAGCAGATGTTGCTTTTTCATTCAGCTAGCAAATAGAACACGGACGACAAATTACCAACTATAAATTATTTTCAAATTCTTGCCGCATCATTATGGAACCCAAACGAAGAAGTTCGTATGAAGCAAGTTTTAAGCTGAAGGCCATCGGTCTTGCTAGGAAACCGCGCGGCTGCACGCAAGCTTAACATCAATGAATGTGCGGTGAGACGCTGGAGGGGGACAGCGGGACGAGCTCATGCGATGCCAAAAGTCAAGGAAAGAGTTCTGCGGCCTATACAAAAGGTGCGGCTATGTATTGTTTTATTATCGTTTTTTAAAAATAGAGCAAATGCGGCTTATATAGGGGAGCGGCTAAAAGTCCGGAAAATACAGTAGTTGTATTGTATAATTGTGGTCCTAACTGTAGTAGTGTACATGGGGTAGTATGGTTTACATTTGGTACGTTCTGGTGGAAGTGCACGGTAATACTTCGTCCTGTCTGAGTGCTGCCACAGTCCGGGGGTCTCAAAGGCTGCGTACAAACAAAATGGGGTCCAAAAGTAATGCGTGTCATTTTCCCACGTTAAGTTTGAGATTTACAACAAAGACAACTTGGGATTGTGCAGTGCTCAAACTCTACGGAAAAAAGATGATCCGTGCTCGAATAGAAGGCGCCGGTGTGAAGGAGTTGCGTTCAGTGCGTAATGCCTTTAGATATGGGATGGAGATGTGGTGGAGATGTGTGGAGATGTGGTGGAGTTGTGATGGAGATGTGGTGGAGATGTGGTGGAGATGTGTGGAGATGTGGTGGAGATGTGGTGGAGATGTGGTGGAGATGTGGTGGAGATGTGGTGGAGATGTGATGGAGATGTGGTGGAGATGTGGTGGAGATGTGGTGGAGATGTGGTGAGAATGTGGTGGAGATTGTGGAGAGTGGTGGGATGTGTGGGTGTGGTGAGATGTGGTGAGATGTGGTGGAGAATGTGGTGGAGATGTGTGGTGGAGATGTGGTTTATCTGAAGCGTCTCACCGTCAAAACACTGCTGTCGTAGAAGCCCTGTCCCCCTTCCTCTGCCCCCCACACGCACATCATGGTCCCTTCGTGCACACACACACACACACACACACACACCACAGTTAAACCCAGGTTAATATCGGCTAAAGGCCATGCATTTAAGCACTACTTTACTGTTTTGTTCAAATGTTTGTGACAAGGCAAAGCAATCAGCGTTGTCAGATCACGCGCCTGTGTCTCTGCTGCAGCGACTCGGCCCCTCCCTCTGTGTCTCACGTGTGTCAATCAAACCCGCTCATTATCAGCTCATGTTTAGGTAAATCTCATTCATAAGTCACTTTGCATTGTCCTTACTTGGTAAGTGGAGGAGTGGAGGAGCGGAATGTGAGGCGGGATCTTCTTCTGTGCAGATATCTTCTCCAGGTGTGAGCCGTGAGGAGGAAAGGAGCTGCTGCAGTGCATACGGAGGGGTTTATAAATCTGAATATTTTTCTACGTACTTGAAGTTTGGGTTTTGTCCCCACTCTCTTTCAGTCAGAGTTCCACATGCTGTTTTATAAATGAGACCTTAACCTGGGCATACACTGTGCGATATTGTAAGATCTTAAGTCGTTCCAAATGACTCCCAAACTCACAATATGGAGGAGAACCCGCGCTCATGACGAGAGTGTGCGCATTGTATGGAGCGATGAACATATATGTGTCCCTGCTCACACTGTACGAGGGACATGAGGCGTGTGTGCAGAGCTGTGGACACGTCTGTGGGCCCAACATCTTCATGTACAGCGGGTTTTCACTCCCCAAACTTCATGGAAACCCATTTGCAAACCATTGGAACTGTTAACTTTAGCACGGCTTTATAAGTCAGAGGCTTTTGCCACAAACCTTTTCTGGCTTTCATGTGTGTGAGGATTTGTTCTGAGGCGTGGGTTTCTCCTCCGTGTCTGTAGCTTCGCTCCAGCCCCTCAGAGTGGAGTTTACTGCCGCCTGCAGCTGTATTTTACCGCGTCTGCGCCGCTTCCACTCGGCTTCAGCAGCACTCAGACCCTACGACTCACGAGCAGGTGATCGCAGCTCGTGACCCCCGCACGACACAGACGCACAGAGGGGTCGAAGTTCTAGTTATAGTGCTTGTAATCAGCCGTGATATTAATGATAGGCTAGTTGTAGTTTTGACAATAGTCATATTAGTTGTCCAGATCAAGTTATGCTGAATACTTTCATATTTTACTTAATAAATTCAATGATTTAACACTTTTTTTTAAATACATACAGGCATTTTTTTTAGTTTAAACCATGCTATAACAGTGTTCCCTCATCAAAAGCATTGCATAAAGCCTCATTCATGCTAATCTGAAGAATCCTGGTTAGAAAGTCCTCACCACTTTGAGCCTCAAAAAAAGTCCCGTCTGAATGTTCCAGATGCCATAGGTCGAGTTCCGATCTTCAAGTCTATAAATCATCACCAAACTTGTTCTGAGCATTTCCAACATGTCGGGGACTAGCTAGGCAGCTTGTTATTTTTTCTAACTAAATTCCTGACGTGGGAAAGGCTTGACTCATATAAAAGCAATGTATGCTTTTGTAGACCTTTTTTTTTTTCTTTACTTTATTGATGCAAGAAAGACAAACAAAACGTAAACTAAAAAGGGGGTGACAGGTCATTTGCATAGATGAACAGTCGTAACAATTTTTAGACCTGACAGACAAAAACAGGTGGGGACCTTGTGCTATTTACAACTGTGCGTGCGTGTGTGTGTGTGTGTGTGTGTGTATGTACGTGTAATTTTTAAGCAAGGGGACATCAGGCTCCATAACAGTAGAAACAATTGTGACAAAGTAAAGTAAAAACAATAGAAATTAATAAATAAAACAAACAAAATGATAACAAAACAAACACACAGATCACAGCACAAACAGAACATTTAAAAAACATGACATGCCAAAGCAAAAGTTCCCAAGAGCATGTTTAAAGGTGAATAACAATACAAATATAGAAATGTAGCATAATGCGTCCTTTAACAACAAGCACTTTCATTTAGTTCAGTCATCCCAGTACAATACATGTACACACAAAATACAATAAAATCGTACTCAAAAGGAATAAGTAGAGGTTCCTGGAGACTTCTCATCTGCACCGTGATCATGCTGTGTATTTGTCACGCTTAAGCTAAAATCATGCAAACAAATGCACAGGAGTGTGCTACGGTTGTTTATAGTCACATAAATGAAAGAGAAAAGCAAAGAAAGGCACATCATGTTTTCGTTTATGGTCATGCAAAATGAAAGCAAACACGTAAAAATTGCATTCATTCCGAAGGTGTCATCGCTTAACACAATCATAAATTCAAATATCTTGTATTCAAGTATTGCACCATACCCAGCCAGTGTACAAGCATGTGTCATAACCTCCTTTCTCTACCATCCATCTTTCAGTTCATTTCTATTGCTTCCTTGTCCCGCGATGTAAATCTGTCGCCCTATCTGTCTGGTCTTTTCCCTCTCCCTCAAAGTAATGATTTTTCCTTCAAAACTCATAAAGCATGTTGGACTAGGAGCTCAGAGATGGGAATATGGCTGTTTGTAATTATCAATCCATTTGGGGATTTGAGGATTTTTGAAGTCTGTAAAAGTTAAAGGCTTGTTTTTCTGTCGGCGCTAACCACATGACACGGCACACATTCACACACACACACACACACGCACGCACACACAGGCGGACTAACACAAGAGGCTTTTTATTGTCTATTGTGGAAATTAAAAACACAAACTTATGTATTTAACATGCAGAGGCGCCACCCTGATCTCAGAGAAGAGGAGCCGCAATGTTTGAAGATAAGGACAGTCTTCCTTTTGTTCTGGTGTTGTTTGTGGCATGTTTTAACACAGACATTCAGTTATAAAACATATTCATGGCGTGTTGACAAAAGGAACTGAGGTTATGTTTACTAAGCCGTGCAGTATAATGATTAAAGAGATAAGGAGTTTATTGACTTGTTTATATACAGAGGGTCGGGTGATCTGTTTTGGCCAGAGCATCTCAAAAACCTTTGAAGGTATTTGGCTTATGTTAGTGCAGTAAGAAAGTAAGTTATGTTTGATCAATAGCCTGTTCTTGCCCATACTTAAAAAAAATGTATATATATGTTATTCACCAAAATGACCAATGAGTTCGTAAACAAAAATCTAATTAAAATCTATACAATATAGACAAAACACACAAATATTGATGTATATGTTAATAAGAATAGACTTGTGAATTGTCATAATAGTACACACATATGAAAAGGGAAGAAAAATAATAATAAATAAAACTCCATATCACAGACTCCAGTTTTTCCCCTGTTTATACATTGTTTCCCTATATGACCTGTGTATTTGAAAATGAGGAGGTTGTCTCGAGAGGTTGATGCAGCTTCCCTTATTATTGATTGATAAATTGCTTTTATTTTGAACATGACAGAACACAAACATCAACATCTAAAGAAACCATGTTCAAGATTTTGATTTCAACTTTCATAAACTTGACCAATTTATGTCCCGATCAGATACAAGATAAACACATTTCCACATGTTTATGTTGTAATTTGCTGTTTTGTTCTCAAGCTGATTATCCAGAGCCACTCATGAGTCTCTCATTTGGGATCCCAGTTCCTATGCCTAAATCCAATCCAAAACCAAAACCAAACCAGTGTCAAAGCGGAGCATCTGCAGCCAGTCATGACTCAGTGCTGCTGCACAAACCAAAACCAAACCAGTGTCAAAGCGGAGCATCTGCAGCCAGTCATGACTCAGTGCTGCTGCAGCCTGTGAAACACAAGTGCGTGTCTGTCTGCAGCTGAAGGCAACACAGGTTCAGTTTTTTCCACTATCGTTCTGATTCTGTTGTTGAACATATATTTAAATCACAATTATTCTGCACGTTTTATTTTGCATGCCCTTGTTTGATTTAGTTTTATTTTATTATCATTAATATACACTTTTTTATGTTTCACCTTGACACTGAAGCAAGTTCCTAGTTTGTGAATTATTCTGATGATGGTAATTAAACTGATTCTGATTCTGAATCTGGAAGAAGTAAAAAACTTTAATCCTACTCCTAGTTCCTTCTCATAACTTTCATAAAACATCTGACCATGTATTGTTTACTGCTAGAGCACAGTCTGCCACTGATATAATACCACCATTGTCACCACGACACATTATTTTATCACAGATTTAGACACATTTTGTACAACATAACTATCAATGCCTTCATTATTCCAGTTTTAATTGACTATGTCTCTTTTTTTATTTATCATATTGATTGATTTGCATAGTACAGAGTTCACAGTCTAAGTACATAATTACATTGCTTTACTTGTGATGCGCCCCTTGTAAAGACCCTTTTTTAATGGATTGGGTCAGGTTTCAGGTCAATTTCAAGACCTGAAAGATTTAGATTATAAATCTAATCAAATCTAATCAATAAAACTAATCAAATAGCTTTTTTTCCCAATACTTGATGGATTCAAGAATGTAATAAATGGTGACCAAGCTGTAAAAGATGGGTTTGATCTGCTTTCCAATGAGATATTGTATTTTATTCGATCTTTCTTGCCAGTATTTTTAAAAGAATGATTGTAATTCCAAAGGAAAAAGCGACCTGACCTGAATATATACTTGTTTCCTGTTTGATCACAGCCTTGTCACCAGATAACAGCAGCAGCACTCTGAGTGTTGCACCCTGGGAGCATCTGTCACATGACCTCTGCAGAGATGTGAATGTGTTCCTGACCCACTCCTGACACATCCTTTTCACAAACAAAATGGCCTCTTTAAAGTTGCCAGTGTCGGTCAGTGCAGGTTTCGATCTTTATTTAAGAGCGCAGGCAAGTCCCGGTGCAGGTGCAGCCCCCGAAGAGCACAGGGCAGTTACACATCCTTTACACGCAACCTTTCCACATCACAATTCACATTCAGCAAACACGTTTCTATAGAATCCCACGAGCTTTTTAAAAACCCATTTGTCATTTTTGGTCCCATGTTTCTCCACCGCTGCAACACTCATTCAGACTTATCCTAACAATCACATTAATGCACAACATATGAGCAGATAAAGAGGGATTTATCTCACACAAATGCATCTGGTTTAGTCTGGTACAATGTATGCATTCATTTTTCTGTAATGTGAAAGTTTTTTTGGCAGTGAAGCTAATGATAAAACATGACAACAAACAAGACAACAAAAATGATAGAGGCCTTCAGGCACAAAAGCTGTATCTTAAAATCGGTCTTCAAAGAATGAATAGTGACAATACTAGAGTCCCCATTTACTAATATAAATGCACTAATCTCCCAACTTCAAGAAAAACCTCAAAACCCTTTGTTCAGAATGGCTTTTTATCTTTATATTCCTTTTTCTCAAATTATTTACTGTTTTTATCTTTTGTAATTTGTTTGATTTATCATTCTTAATTGAATTTTTTGATATTGTTTTATATTGTGTTTTTGAGTATTCTGATATATATATATATTACTATTTTATTTTGATTTATTTTTTTTATTACAGATGCAAAATAAAATAATGTTGAATAAAATTGTGAGATACTGAACTCACTTGCTCCGTGTGGCTGTGAGGGCTTTTCTGGTTCCATCAATCTGAGGGCCTAAGTGTTTTCCTTCACCACATCATCTGCAATCATTGGAGGCATTAACTAGAATGTTCATTTTCAATTAATTAGTCTGAAAACACATTTTATTAGGACCTAGACTTACATTTGCTTCCTGACTGACTCTAATGCCCTAGCTTTCAGTTGCAGGTAAAAATACCACTTTGTCGGTTTTATTGAATCTCAAACCAAGTGCACAACAGCGCCCAGCGAGCTCGGTGTTAGCATCACGTCTTCCTGTCCAATTCTACCTCTTTGGAGCTTTTGCCGAATCACAGGAATATTAATAAATACTTAAAGATCTCACAGTGGACAGTGAGCTGCTGGTGAATGTCAATGACAACATGTGAAAGACTTTACACATGAGGAGAATACAACCCCTGCGGACCCTTCTGTGTTGATAAAGGCAGGTGTTTGGGGGCAGTGTTGCCAGATGTTCAAAACCACCAAAACTCGCCCAAATTAAAATGTATCATTGTATAGGTTAATTGATGAACCAAATTTCATCAGAGGTCTAAAAACATTCAGAAAGGGGCTATTAGCATAACGTGCACATACTGTATTAGGTGTACTGTACATTATTCACTCGTCCTCAACCTGGTAGGGCACACAACATACAGGAACAAGGTGAATGTAAGCAGGACCACCAGGTATTATAAATAGGCCTAATCAAGTATGACTAATAAAAACCCCAAAGTGACAAAAACTGCATCTTTATCAAATCTAACGCATACATTTGACTTTTTGTCAAAAGGGCCACGCTCAACACTGTGCTGCTCTCGACAGTTCATTCATAAGAATGGTGACTACTATCAGTCTTACCATTCTTACGACCACATCTTGTGGCCTGACGTGCTCCTCATCTGTCCTCGCTCTGCATCCTCTCATCCTTTCATTTATGACCCACAATGCCGCAGTATAGGCTATTATCTCTTTCATATTGTTCACTTCCTGAAACCTGCAGCTCGGCCGCTCTGAGCGGGGATCTGTAAACTTTTATATAATCATGTTTATTTTTGGTCATATACGGTCAGAATACGAGATATATTAACTGTACTTATTAAAAAGATGAACTTATTACACTTTCAAAATCCTGCCAGCGCCTGGTAAGGCCAAAAGTCAATGCTAATTTTGAGGCATAATAAATATTAAAATAAAACTAATTAAAAAACAAACTGAAGTAATTTATAGGGGAAAAAAAATGTAATAAAATTGTTTCTTTGCCCCCGCACTGCTGTGCACAGAGCTCATTTAATGAAATGTGTCTCAGGGTAAAAGTTTATCACAAAATATATTTAAAAATATACTTTTTAATTCAAATGTTTAAAACGCTCTGAAAATGGTCGGAGCCTTTCTTCACATTTCAGTGGCGTTTCAGATCAATGTGTTTTGATATAGTAAATGCTTTAGATATTGACATTGTTGTTTTTTGGAGTAATCAAACCCATTAGACCCTACAAACAGACTTTAGATTCATTAAAGTCACAGCGGGCGGCCTCTTAGCCATAGGTGTTCTACTGCTCTGGTCTTCGCTTCACTGAGATCGTTTAATGACTGTTGAATGTAGAGTGCCAAAGTCAATAAAGCTAAAACAACCCATTCTGGCCGATACAACACCAACATTTGCCTTTCTAATAATGCTCTGCCGTGTAAAGGTACGAAGTGCTACTTTAGCTGTATATTCCCGACATCCGTGTAATGTGCTCATGGATATCTTGTTGTAGCTCCTGTTTAGATTTACATTTATTTATTTACAGTGCATATTCATGAACATACAATGTAAATGTGCCAGAATTAGCCTATTGGCTACTTTCCATCTGGAGTCTCTGGCAGGTCAGGACAGAGACAACATTTAACACGGTGCACACATTTAATACCATTGACAACATAGAGTTAAACAACACTTCAGAATCTGTGTTTACAGACCTGGTTCCTCTTGAGCCAATGTTTGAGGTTTGTCTTAAATGTGCTTAATGTCAGACTGTCTCTGAGAGCGGCTGGGATGTTGTACTGAGTCTCTGTGCCTTTGACTGACAGCACTTGTTGACTGAAGGCAGTGCGTCTTAAAGGAACTGCACCTCAAGTAGAAGCTTAGGTTACTCTGTCACTTGTTCCAGATCTGAATTGAATAAACTCATTCACAAGTGGCAGAGAAAGACCATTTAAACTTTTATAAATTGAACAAGCTAATTGGAATTTTTTAAAATTGACAAAACTCAGATAGTTATATTTTTGAAGCATTTGGCAATGATGATATGAGTAAGGTTTGTGATCTAATATTTTTAGAGCTTTTGTATAACGATTAAATTGGTTTTAAGGCTTAATGGTTTGTCATTGACCAATTTGTAATGCAATATTCATTGTGCGAAAAAAACATACAGTAGAGAAACATTTCAGCAGCATTTTTTCATAATAATTAATAACTAAGTTGTTTAAAATTGCGAATATTAAAATGTACAATTTTATAAAGTGTTTTTACATGTTATTTAAAAGACAAAGTAGAGTCCAAAATCACCCCAACATAGAGTAACAGAAGACATGACAAGTCATAGCTGCTGTCAGCTGTTCAGAAAGTTCAACATCAGACTTTGCCTTTGTAAAAAGTACAGCGTCGTCTGCATATAGCTGAGTATTAATGTGTGGGCAAACATTTGGCAAGTCATTAATATACAATGGAAATAAAATAGTCCCAAGTATAGAGCCTTGGGGTACTCCAACTGTATCTGCTTGATCGCTCCACTGTAAGTCACCCCGCTGTGCACCGTTTGGTTGGTTCCGCCTTCATATGGTGTTTTAGCCTGTGGATTGTGAGTTACAGTGCGTTTCAAAGCGGTACATTTATCTGGTCACTTGTGAAAGGGTTAGTGCAGCATAAAAAGTTATTTTAATAACTTCTAAATGTAGGGGATAATATTAATACATGTAATAAACACAATACTCACCCTACAATACACAAGAAAGACGAAGAGATAATGCACACACAAATAAGAAATATTATAAAAAGGCCATTGATAAAAGTGCATTTTGAGAGGTGTCACTGATGGTACAAGTCTGATCTCTTCAGGCAGGTCGCTCCAAAGCCGAGGAGCCTGGACCGAAAATACTTGATCCCTCTTTGTCCGGAGCCTCAATTTTGTACAGTTTACACTTTGAACAGTTCACAGTGACCTTTATGAGGATCTAAGGGTGCACAGGAGCTCGTAGGGAGTTAAACGTTCAGAAATGTTACTTGGAGACCTAAACAAGCTTCAAAAGTAATCAGTGAAATCGAACAAACAGACAAACAGGGAGCCAGTGGAGCAAAGCTAAATCAGGGGTAATACTGTATTCAGAACTCATAATGAGTTCATGCTTGTTGTCATGATGAAGTTATGCATGAACCATGATTAACTAATACATTAAGTCATATACACTAATGTTATAGTGTTAACATAATGGGTAAACAACTGGGGTTTGTTAGTTTCAGTGCCGTTAGCTCCTTCTTTAAGACAGATATACAGTAAGATGATTCGGAAGAACTGAAGAAGCTACTTGGATGAGTTGCGAAATGTATCCACTGTTAAAAACGTTTGTCCAGTTGACAAAATTAATATTGCTTTTGCTACTATACATTTAGTATAATAAGTCATTATTCATGTTTTTTGTGCTCCTTTTGGTTTACTCATTATTTAGGACTATTTTATCAATGGTTTTGTCTTATTTTAGACCTGGTTTACCCATAGTTTTGGACTGTTAAAGTCCGATATTTAGATATGGTGGTACTCAGAAAGCCAAATATTATAATTAGGTGGTATTTGGTAACCAGTGCAGAACCAGTGCTTTAGGTGGTGTTAAATGGGATTGAAGAGGGATTCAGGCAGAGTCAAGAATCAACCTAACAAAGCTGAAGCCGGCACAGATTACACCAGATAGTTTGTGAATGATGACACTGAAATGTATAGTCTCTGAGTGTACTTTAACCATAAAAGCACAATCCATTACACAAGCAAGTCCTATTATCTTACAAAGAATCTAGTCTTGTTTCTTTACTGCCCTCTAGTGGTGGGCGTTACAATCTTTGAAAGTGCATGCAGGTATCCCCAGTGGTGATCAGTGTGTAAATTAACATTATGCGCCACAAGTTGCCTACAGATGAGATGTTGACAGCCAAAACAAAACACAGGCTTCAAAGGGTGTGTGCGGGAGTTTGACTATGATTAAATTCCTGTGGTGTTCACTCGGAGAGGCAGATGGTTACTGGGGCTGGCAGCCTGAGCAGTTTGGTAGCAGAGTGATATATTGACAATCCTTGCTATTACTTTATACCAGACAGTTTGAACCATTACTGTGTGACAGATTGTTGTATCCGCTCGCCCAGGCTCAGCTTTTGGGTGTGTTCATAAGCTTTTTAACAGGGCCATTCTCTTGCAGTGGTCTCCGCTCGGTTTAACATAAATCACATACTTTGCATTATACATTACTGCTGACTGTTTTCTGTAACATATCACACAAATGTCAAGCCTGAAGGATTTTGATAGATGCAGTGTTCATACGCCAAGTCAGTGTAAACAAAACCTACATTTACAGTTTTTACACAAATTAGTGAATAAATGTAAACACATTTAAAGGAACTTTTTGGTTAATCGATTACTCAAACCATATACATTTGATTACAGCATAACCCAAGCAATATGTGTAACACTATATAATCAGCAAAAATGCATAACTAAATAACATAATTGGCCCAATGTTGCAATGATTGAGACTATGTTTTTTCTTTTTGTAAAAAAAGGCAAAGCTTATAAATTTGAAGTTACTACAGATGTAAGTTACTACTTACCGTGGACAAATGTTTTACAGTAGTGTTTTCTTTTATGATCTTTTCCTGTCTGTATTTGACAACCATGTTTAATCTAACTTCATCTTGCAGCAATCAAAGCTTTTGCCAAATTACTGTAGTTTGTCCACTACTCTAATTGACACAAAATCGTTGCCCATAATTAGTCTTCAAGGATATTTGAAGTTTTACGTGCGATAAGATATTTCTGAGCACTTTGTAGCTGATATTGAGCGAGTCCTGTGGCTGCAAACGCTCTTATGCTGTTGCCAGAGATGCATCAATTTTTCAGATCAAACTTGGGCCAAATTGCAGCAAAGTCACATTGGGTCAGGGTTAAACTGGAGCAGGCGGAACAGCTGCTGTCTCTAACAGCTTAAACACAGTAAAAGCTGCGTCCAGTTACGGCTCGCTTCTAGTTGAATCATTAAAATGAGCTAAAGTGGACCGACTCATAATAATTTAATTGGCTGTTCCGCCTCTTCAAGGATAACAGATTAATACATAATGCTGAACAGATTTTGGCACTGGCCAATAATGTCATGGTCAATATTTGGAACTCAATTACCTAAGTGGTGGGTATAACTAAATGTAATATTAGAGTAACTAAAAAGAGACAACAACAAAGCTAGGCTTAACTTAAGGACAAACAGGTTAATCAATATTCACCTGATCTCCACAATGTTGTCAGCTCTGTTATCTGTGGCGCCACTTGGATTCAACTAAGCAAATACAGTAGGCCCGAGCCTCCTACTGGATATCTGCTGCGTAGAGGATGATCTTTCATCTGCATCACTGTATTTAAACCCAAATGATGCAGTGAGTGGCTTTTCATTTCTGAAACAACCATGTGAAAGACAAATCTCATAGTCATGGAAAAGATGTCAGTGTGTTTGAGAAGGGTTTAATCATTGGCATCAAGCAGCGAAAACCTCTAAGGAGAAGCAGAAACTAATCTACTACAGATCTAAACCCCAGTGAGAGTGTTTGGGATGAGATTTGTGTTCTGTGGCTCAGAGAATAGACTTTAAAGCAGCTCTACTTGTGTACAAGTCTCTCAATGGCCTAGCGCCAAAGCATATCTCGGACATGAGTTTAAGGACCTCAGGGACCGGCCTCCCGCTGGTTCCCAGAGTCAGGACTTAACATGGGAAATCTGCATATCACTTTCATGCCACTAAAATCTGGAACAGTCTTCTTCAAGATGTGAGACAGGCCTCTACTCTGACAGTGTTCAAATCTAGGTTAAAACAATTTTGTTTAGCTGTGCATATGACTGTAAGAATTTTATTGCACTCTTCTCTTTTATGGCTTTATCGGTTTTGTGATTTTAATGCATTCATCTTGTTTAAAGCACTTTGAATTGCCTTGTTCATGAACTGTGCTCGACAAATAAACTTGCATTGCCAGTGGTCACTCTCTCCCATCATAATTATTATGAAGTGTTACCAAATAAGTATTGTTTTTATAATTTTTTTTCATTTCCATTTTTCATTTTTTTTTAAATCTTGCATGTTGTTAATTTCCTCATTTTGCCCCTGTTATGATTCTCTACATATTTTGTTGTCATTTCCCGCCTGCGAGTCCCACCAAAGTCCAGAGGTGCTTTCTGGGTTTGACAACCCGCCTGACATTGTAGCATTTAGCCCGGTGCACAGTGCGGGTGTATGAGAACGCGATGAGTGGCAGGGTGTGACGTGCTAGCATTTGTCTCGTAAATGCCAGAACAGAGAAGTGACACCAAAGGGCACAGAGACGAGGGCGGGACAGCCAGCGCAGGGAGATGGTGGATCGGGTGTGCCAGCCTAGACTCCATTAATTACAAATCTAGCAGAGTGTGGCAGAGATGTGGAGACTGATGCCCCGGCGCTAATCTTTTCTCAAACTCTTGACAGCCTTGCTAAGGTGGTTGGGGAAACAGTGGCTTGTGTTGTGGATGATGCAACCTGCAATTATTTATGTTGATTTCTTTGCTTGTTTTATTGTATCACAATAGATATGACAACACATTAAGTCCAATGAGGCAGATATAAGTAGTTTTACTGGACTACGGTTATGGTACACTTCATTGTCCCCATTTGGAAATGTGTCCTTTGCATTTAAACCAATTGTTAAAACATTTTTTTAGCCATTGTGCAGCTTTTTGGTTGAAGCCCAACCAGACTGGAGAGATATGCAAACTCCACACAGAAAGGCCCTCGCACTTGACAGTCGAACTCAGAACCGCCTTGATGTGAGGCGAGAGTGCTAACCACTCGTTGCATTATATTGATATTCTGGGACATTCACTGTTTTTGGAAGAAATAGCTAAACTCAAATTCCACTCATTTTGTAATGTATCATTTTTAATTCAGGATTGGCTCCATAATCATTTAATATTCATTATTATAACCTTTATTTATACAGGGAGGGCCCTTAAGAGAAAGCTGTACCCTGTTAACACAACATAAAACAAGTTAAACAAACAAACACACACACACACACACAAACACACAAACAGACAAACAGATAGACAAAAATATAACTAGAAAGAAAACATTCAATGAAACATGTCGTGTAATCCCCCATTCGTCCAGGAGTGTTCCATTGTAGAAAAAGATTCAGTTGTAGTCATCTGGACTCTGTTTTAGAAAAAACGAATGACTCTTGGATGAGAGAAAATGTTCTGAGATCTCAATTGATAAATCATGAATTCATCTTATGGCTCAAAGTCTTTTCAAAAGACAACAACTGCTTTGAGGTTTAATAATGTCACAGCTTTCAAAAGCTAATTTTGTTTATTCATGCTGACAGAGAAGACGTTGAACTTTGTGCCATTTTTAATTTCATGTGGATAGGCCCTTACAGAGATACAAACCATAAACCTGGGCAACAATTATGCACTCTGACAGATAAACAGCAACTCCACCACAGATAACTGACCTGTCTCCAGCTCAATGTTAAACTATTGGTCTTCAAGAATGTCAGCAGAGCGCAACTTATTCAATGAGATTTTAATGATATTGGTGGTGGAGCTCTCCAAGGTGCTTGATCATTATGACTGGAATTTAAGGCACTCATTTTGTTCATTTTACCATTGTCAAGTAACGTTTGTCATATTGTAAATGTGTAAATGCCTGGGTTTGCAGCCTTTATCTTTCAAAAATGATCTATAGGAGAAACAGTGGTAAAAGTGATGCATTTGAGAAGTAAAAGCATGTCCATGCAATGCTGGTTCTGACAGAAATGTGTTAGATTCTGATCAAGCATGCTCCCCACTTTTGCTGTACAAGTTCAACCAAGTAAGCAGGGTGATTCTTTTCTGCTGATGATGCGTGGAAAACACAAATAAATAAAACCCTTTGCTTTGTCAGAGTTTTCACGTTAAAAAGACACTGTGCAAGTGCTGCTAAGCCTGCCTGTCTCCATCTCTCCCACGGGACACTGAGGTTGACAAGTGTAAGACAAATCGGGCCATCATCGATGCAAACGGCGCCGGTATAGAGGTTATAACACAAGTCAGCATCTCCAACCTAGAGACACAAATGTACACACACAAATCAAGGGCATATGCAGCTTGACAGCTTTCAGAAAGGAATAACACGGCTAGAGAAAAATGTACAATTGTAATAGAACTTTTTGAAAGTTTTTCAGTCCGCCCTCAGACCGTCTGGCTGTCTCAGGACTCCAGGACACAGCTCTCGTATATACTATAGTAATGTATAATTCATATGGAGAATGTAGTGAGAGCAGCTGGGTAAAGGAGAGGGTTTGTGAAAGTACAGCTGAATCCTGGAGCAAGTAAATTGAGGGCAGTGAAGTCAACAGAAAAAGCCATATAAAAAGGTGATATCACAACACCAGCTGTAGTTGAGAGAAAAAAAACAACTACAGATTTCATTCATGAGGTTGAATTTGGCGTGGCGTATAGTGCATTGTAAAGACTGAGGTTGTATGGCAAATTAAATGGGTTGTCAGACATGTTACAACAGTAAGATTACGTGAAAACGTCCTTTAGTATGAGCATCGGTGTCAGAGTGGTGAAAAATTAACACTTTAGGGCTTTAGTCGACTAAAGACCTGTTCTTCCGATCAATTAGTTGACTAAAAAGGATGTGTGGCAAAAGTTCTCAAAAGTATTATCTAGCTCTATGTATCTGACCTAAACTGCACAGCCGAGACTACAGCCGGTTCATGCAAAAACAACTATTTATACAGAAAAGTCGGCAATGCAAGGCAAGTTTATTTGTTGAGCACAATTCGTACTCAAGGCAGTTCAAAGTGCTTCACACAACAGGAAAAAACTGCATTAAAATCACAAAGACAAGACTGAAATCACAAAACCTTAATTTAAGGAAATGTAAAGGTACCATTTTCGGGTTATCCGTCAAATAGTTTAAGACATAAAAGAGAAGAGTGCAAAGAAAAGCATTTCAGTCATATGCACAGCCAAACAAAACAGTTTTTAGTTTAGATTTGAACATTGCCAGAGTAGAGGCGTCCTCACATCCTCAGGAAGACTGTTCCAGATTTTAGCTGCATAAATCTGAAATGCAGATTCTCCATGTTTAGTCCTGACTCTGGGCACCAGCAGGAGGCCGGTCCCTGAGGTCCTCAGAGTCCGAGATGGTTCATATGGCACTAACATGTCCGAGATGTACTTTGATGCTAGGCCATGGAGAGACTTGTATACAAGCAGAGCTGCTTTGAAGTCTAAGTACTAGACAACAGTATATTTATATATAAAAAAGGAAGATGAAATTCAGGACTGAAAAATGTTCAGCTGGTTCACTCTGTACCTCCTCTTTTCTGCTGCTGTCCCAAAGAAATCCCTATAATCTAAATTAATTAATACGTCAACCAATACGAATGTTGGTCCGATTAATCGACTAAATGGCTAAGGACCTAAAACCATAGTTACCTTTAATGTAAATGGTCCTCAAAATAGCATCCAGAACAAAAACAAGTCATGTGGCAGAAACCAATGCATATCTCTGTTGCATCTTGAACTTCCTGTCGGGAGAAGAAGGCGCAAGCTGGCTGCAGGTTATCCAAGTAACATGAGCCAGGTAAGTTTATCGCAGTGTCATTCCTAGTGACTTAAAGTGACAAACAACCATCAACATGAACATGCAGAATAGGCCAACCCTGCAGCTAGGCCCTGACCAAACCCACAGTAGCTGTACTGTAAGTGCACACTTACGCACACTTCTCCTGACACTGAAGGACAGCACCAAACTCAGAGCACTATTTTCCCTTGAACAACAATAAAGTGTACTTCAAACTTTACAACTCTTGAATCTTATTTCATTCATCGTGGTATAATGAAAGCTAGAGGGATGGTGGATACTTCTGCCATGGAAATTGCAGCAGCATTCTTGTAACTGTAAAAAGTGCAAAATTGACAGGTAATTGAATTGTATTTTTGAAGTCATGAAAATGCAACTAAAGCTGCCTCAGTCTGGAGCTAATTTGATGGAATTATGAAAATTATTATTCACACTGTTAATGCTTCACTTCATTCAATTCCAGCATTACAATACACCATATGGACACATGAGATAGTCAATATTTCTGTTTATTTCCCACTAATTAAAATACATAAAGATTTTGGCACAAACAAGATTTTTCCGGATAGTATGGCTGTACATGTATTAAAAAAGTAAAAGAACATTGTTATGAAAAGTGCTTTTAGATTGCATCAGTCCTTGAGTAGAGGTTACCATGACGATGAATTCTCTAGTTTTCATTATTCCACATTGATTTCATTTATATGATATGTGTACAAATAAATAAGGAGCGCGAGGTGTATAGATTCACACTTAAGAACAAACTTTGCTTTTGGCTGGCCCTGACTTCCGGCTGCTAAATTATGACTCAAACTTTGTTGATACAGTTCTCATTATTTACTGGTAATGCCGTCCTTATCTCAGAGATTATATAGTCCCACAGTGTAACAAAATAAGAGTTTATCAAGACAAGCAAATGAATTCCCTTTTCAATTAACCCTCCTGGATTTTATCTGCTGATTATTTTTGCTCTGTCTCTCCGCTGCGGCGTCCTCAAACTGAATACAGAATAAAATAATGACTTCACTCACTGCTGTAGCCAGGGACTGTCAGTCGAAACAACTGAAAGGTAATCTACAGAGGAATAATGATTTTAAATGGACGAGAATGTGGAATTGCATGACAAACAGAAGAGAAGAGATTGGATTGAGATGTGAGACCCATCGACTGATGTCACAACTGGACAAATACTCTCTGCTCAGCTTCTGCAGGGGAAGTAAGGTGAATATATACAGTACAAGACACTTTGTGTGTGCCTGCAGCAAAACTGTTCGAATATGTTTTTAAAGTCTGATAACCAACTTGGACTCTAACTCTCAAGCACGTATTATTTAAAAATGCATTCAATTACAAGTCATTACATTTGTATCTTGACACACATCACAATTTGAATTTGAATCCATTCATTGTTTAATATTGTGACATATTTTATCATACTCAAACTAAATTCTAACCCAGAGTTTAAACTTAAAAGTAAACAATACATTTGCCAGACTTTGCCCGATGTAATTGTCCCATGAATCAGCAACAAAGTGCAAAGAAGAAACATCGTAGCATCATTAGAAGACAAGATGAAACATACAGCTGACATTTATGGTCACAGGTTTGAAAGCAATGTATTTATTTATGTGAGTTTTTGTCGTTAAGATTGAATTATTGTTTTCTGCAACAAGTTTCTCTCTGTGGAACCAGTAGATCATGTACTTAGTTTAGGCATGAATCAGATGTTGAATGAAGAAATAACTATTCCTCATCTTGTCCACAAAGTAAATCAGCAAGCTTGTCAAACAAACATCATGGCAGACTTGCTAACGAGCCATTACTGTTATGTGTGTACTAATTGGTATTTGTAACTGTACACAAGGTAGAACCAGCTCTCGATATATTAATCAAAAGTGAGAAAATGGGGGGAAAAAAGTTCTTTAAACATTTTGAGGCTGAGCTTATTTATGGAAATACATTAGCATTTAGAAACCCAAAGATGAATTTGTGTCTACAAGCTGTTTGGATTTGCCTCTGCATTATTCATGGCACTGCAGCCCAAAGTAAAAGTAATGATAGGTGGCACCAGCCGACTGCAATGTCTCAAAGTGTCCAGTCCCATGTGCTTCAAAAGCGATGTTTGTTGAGCTGTTGTTGTTGAGCACGATGGTGTTTCAGTTACACAGGGGTTATTGTCTGTCTTATTATGGTTAAAGGATTATTTAAAGGTGCACTGCGTGACTTTTCTGGTAGACTTTGTGCCACTTGCTTGTCTCCATGAAGATCTTCTCATTTTGCTTCTTATTGTTCCACAGTGGGTGACAAGCAGGCGGTGCAACGGGCCAAGTTACATGTCAAAAAATACATGTTAGAAGGATTTGTCTATCGTAATGAAATCAAAGTAATACTGTTGTCAGATAAAAAGGTACTTTACATTTAGTTTGACTTTTTTGGTGCACAGATTGAACTGAATTTACTCATTGTTGCTGGCAACGATTCTCACGATTGTCGCATTTTTTGTCTCTAACTATTATATTGTGACCTGAATAATCACGATAATTCATTTAACCGAATAATCTTGACATCCCTAATTCCAGTGAAAGGCGGCGGCCAGCAGTTGTTGTACCTTCTATCAGAAAATGTACACAGTGCACCTTTAATCAAGTTAAAAAGAACCAACAAATCTGGGAATAATGTGTAAAAAGCACTGAAACATAGTGTATGTGGTTCTTTTTACCAGTTGTGTTGCTGCAATTTCTGTATTTTTGTTTATTTGTGTATATTTGCTATTTTTCATGTTTTCTTCAGAGTGAGGAAGCTTGTTGTAGGAAAAATAAGCACTTAGTTTAACATAATAATTTAGCCCAATAAAGGCTTTTTAATCCTTTAATACGAGAGGAGTGCCTCCGCTTCTCTGTTTATTTCCCCCAAATGTTAGCTCCCAGCCAAGAGCACATTCAATACAAATAAACAACTGCAACTAGAACTTCATGAGCACTTTGTATTTTTCCTCTTTTTTTAGCTAATATTTACTCCATTACTTTCTGCGCAGTTTTCAGAGCAATTTTTTATATGTTAAAAAAAAAAAAATTAAGAGCTTTGTGCTGAACTAAACCCAAAAAACTTGCTTCTATGTTGTTTTCTCTGAATTATACAACATTTTACTCTATGCACTTTTAACTTCAGTGAGAGTTTAGAATGAAAGACGTCTCCGTTAGCATGCCTTTAAACTCTGCACAACAATCCCATCTCTGTGTCACCATCCTGACCCAAAACCCTCTGTATTCCCTTTCAGCACACTCTCTCCCCCGCGCTCCCTCCTCTGCATCCACCAACAAGATTTAACCCAGTCACAATTAAAGAACTCTGTGCCATTTTGTTTTTTTCAATATAATTCATCTTTTCGTGGCAGAGCTGTCAAACTTAACCTTTGTATGACAGAACAAACCACAAATACCTACCAGGGACCTCCAAACAGCTCATAGGAGGAGTATAAAAACACACTGGAAACTGCAGGCCTCTTCTGTTGCCCCGGGTTACGACAATTTTAGTCAACTTTTCTTCCCTCAAGCCCTCATTAAAATCAAATTTATTTCAATTTTGGAGAGTTTGGAAGTGACTGGATTGGCTTGAGACGTTTTGAGGTGCAACCCACACGACCCACAGTGAGAAAGAACGCAGTTGTGCCGCACTGGAGCATAACATTATTCTTAGCCTGAGAGCAAAACAAGACTGGTTTGAAGTGATGGGAACTAAGTTTACTCAAGAAATGTACTGTCTGTCAACACATTTTTCTTTTTAGGAAGTCACTGCTTGATGTTTTAACTCAATTAAATTAAAGCATGAAGTAACGATGACTATTGTGGCAGTAAAAGTAGTTGTATGAGCAGTAGTAGTAGTTGCTGTACTGTTTTATTACCTATGGGTTCAGGGCGTTTCTCTACTCGGCCCCGGTTTGGAGCGTTTCCACCAGCCCTACTTAGCAAGGACCGGATCTACTTTTTAGTACCTGTTCGGCCCTGTTTCTAACCAGGCCAAGCTGTTTTATGGATACTGGTTTGTTGTGGACAGTTTCCATGGATACGGTACCAGATTTCCGTGGTGGAAACACAACCAGGCCAAGTAGGACTGAGTAGAGTAGAGCAGGGCTGGTGGAAATGTGCCAATGTGGGGCCCTTCTTAGTAAATTCTTAATTCATGCATGACGCATTTGACCCTATAGACGTTGCTATTATTATTATTTTATTATTCATTGTTTTATGTGGCATCAATCTACTTTATAGAATATTTTAGCTGTGAGATTTTTCACTCGTTTTCCCACTTAAGTAAACAGTTTCCTCTCGACCAGAAGGGCATTACAATGGAAGTGCTGATCCGTAGCAAAAAAGGACAAAAGTGGGCTGGGCGGAATAAGGTCAATAGAATAGGCTTGGTAAATATTTTTTCCACCTTTGGACAAGTTTGAACAGTGATTCTCAAACTGTGGAATGGATTCCTCCGCAGTTTAGAGTAGAGACAAATCAAGAGATGTTTCAGACCATGTATAACAATAATTTACGTCCGTGTTTTTTGTGAGAAAATCCTACAGTTGAGAGTTGCAACAAAGAGCAGCATACAAATAAGCAAGTGAAAAAACATCTTAAACAGTAGAATAAACATCTTCACACACCATATTTCCACTTCAAAACACATTTTCTTGGCAACATGGTGTTAACAGTATAAACCAGCACAAGATTATCCCATTCTGTTAGTTTTTCAGTTTTTGTCTGATAATGCGCACGGAGCATTTCTCTGCAGTGAGTTATGGCTCACCGCGGCCCCATTGACTGAGCACAAATGTGTGAGTCTAAATGAGTGTATGCACAAGTGTAGAGTTACTGCCCCCTCTCTGCTGTGTCTGCGCAGAATTATGGAACAGTGCGATCTCATTGACTCCAGCTCCGTCCCATTCATCACAACTTAACCATGGAAATGCAGTTTATGAGCAAAATGCTGTTTTAGCACCGCCAGGGTGTGCGTAAGCCTTTGTGGGAAAGTCTCTCTAATGACACTGGACGGGACGAGAAAATGCAAGTCTACAAGAAAATAAAGCAGAATTATTTATTGTATTTATTACTCATGGCGATAGTTGATAAGATATTACTAAATTACCATGAAGTCCTTTCTTTACTTGAACACAATTTGATGCATTTATTTTTCTATGCATTCAGTGGCAGAGAAGTTGACATAAATTAGATTCTCAGTTGTTGATGCTTAATTTTAAAACTACTGTATTCTATGTACAGTTACATCAATATGATATAAATTGAAATGTATATCTCTGAATGTATTTTGTTGTTGTTTTTTTGCTAATCACCTGCTGTGTCTGGCCTTGATCTCCTTACTGTATGTCTCCAATGATTTTTCAACTCGAGAAATGAAACTGATCGATCCAATCCAACTTTATTTGTATGGTACATTTTACCAACACAAAGTCTCCAAAGTGCTGCACACAAAACAAGCACTTCAATAAATATAATTAAAATTGATTAAAAATTGAAAACCCACTATGCACGTATTAAAAAAAATATAGAGAGTAAGGAATAAAAGGAGTAAAAATTAAAATTAAATTATAAAACATATAAGCAGCAATAAGACAATTCTCACGGCAGATTAAATGCCAGTGAGAAAAACTGTGTTTTTAATGAGACTTAAAAGAGTAATTTTAACAAAAGACAATTGCTGAATAACTCTACAACCAATTATTCAACCATGACAGGTAAGTCAAGTGGTAAAAACTGACAAGAATAAAAAGATAAGAACATTGAAATTGAAACACCAAAAGTCCTGAAAAACAGATCCCAAAAAGTTTGTGGAAATACATGACAGAGGACCCATTCATGTCGACTTTATGAAAACATAACAGCTCTTTTTCTGTTTGTAAAGGTCAAACTGCACATACATGGAAAACTCAGCTACATGTTTGTTTTTCTCTTTTCTTTCTTTGAATTTGATTTAAAAAAATGTTTCTCAACCTATTTTCCTCATGTTCACATTTTTTTTATCAAATGTAGCTTCCGAGTGTATTTTAGTTGGTAAGTGGCAGTAGTTCATTGCTGTGTATTGGTTGCAGTAGATTTGGAGTGAACTTGGACATTATTTGTTTATTTAAAAGGAGACTATATTGGTAATTAGCAGTTGTGATGAAGGCAAAAGCCTGATTTTTACATTTTACTAGACATATATTTACAGCAATTTTAACCCCACAGTAGTTTTTCCATTTAATCTTCAGATTACGTAACCCCATTTTTTGTTTTGTTTATTAATTTATTTATCTGATTTTAAGGATTACATACTTTTTAGACTTTTTTCTTCACAAAGCCACAGAACCCAATTTAATTTGAAACTGATTGATGTGTACAAGTAAAAAAAATTTGTGCCAAAAAAAATCCTCAAAGAATAATTATCAGTGGGTTTCAGCATGATGAAAAACCAGCACAGTTGCCACTCAAAGCAGTTTCCCTCATTCTCGTCATGTCTACTTTAGTTTAAGTTCTATACGTTTTTATCATTATCTTAACGTAATTACTTTTAAATACATTTAGGCCAAAAAGTCCAAAGTGTCTCATTTTCAGTGAGGTCTTCTTCTCCGACACTGAGTCTAAAAGTCCAATTGTGGTGTTGTTGTTGTTCTCCTCTGAGTTTACCTGTGTGTGTGTGTGTGTGTGTGTGTGTGACAGCTCAATAACACTGTGGTTGTGTAGTTGGTGCAGCAGTCACAGCAGCCTTTTTTCAATACTGCGCCTTTTAAACCATCTCACACTGATCCACAACAACTTTTAGAAGGCTTTTGGGTACAAGCGTCTCTCACAATAAAAATAACTGACTGGTCAATGCAAATGCTTCGTAAAAACAGACAAGCACAGGCTGAAAAAAGGCCACTGGATATTTATTTATTTATTTATTTATTTATTTATTTATTTATAATTTTTCTATAGCAAAGAAATACAGGTGATCACAACAATTTCTAGAATTGTACAAACGTGTTACATATTGCTGTCACTCCTGCAGCACAGCCAGAGGTTCAGTTCCTCTACTCCAGTTTCCACCAAAAACATACACAATACAAATTTTCTCAACCTAGGGAACCATAACATCTTGTGTTTATCTTCTTATAAGACAGATAATGCAAAAAAAAGCCATATACTTAATAAGCAGCCTTTTTCCAAAAATAGGAAACCAGCTCAACATCTGGAGACGTTGGAGGGTCCCAGAGCAGATGGGTCAAATGCCGAAGATAACATTCCCGATGGAAAATAAAGTATCCAAGAACTGTTCTGCCACCGCGCACCCCTCATGTTTTATGCTGTTTCTTAAATAATTCAACAGAAATGTGGAGAGAAGTACGGTGCAGCTCTATGCTGTCATTTGCACTATTAAATCTAAAGATGTATTAGTTCATCAGCTGTTTGTGCTTGTAACGCCATGATTAAGTGGTGGATTGACCCGAAATTCCTCAGTGAACTTTAGAAAATAAAGCAGGAAGTTAGGTATTTTGTCTTAATACTCAATGTCAAGTAATGAACATGTAAACAAAAACCATTTGTCTCCGCAGCCTCTTAAAATCTCTTTCTTTGAACTAACTAAAAACTCTATGAGGTTTGACAACACAATCCCGAGCTCATCATGACATTTCAAACGTTGATAATTGCCATGACAATGCATAATATCTTTCGACAAAATTGCTCTGAAAAACCGCTTATAGTTGCCGGCAAATACTTGAACAGCATAATTTTGTTTTTGGCTTATACATCTTTAAACGGCAAACAAATGAGGACACGCTGTTTTTAACCTAAAAGCTGAGAAACTTTGCGGCCACAGTCACTCTCCCATTCAGAGGTGCACAGGTTCAAACAGAAGAGTTCATAATGCTCCTCTGTCAGCACCTCTCCATCTGCCTCCTCATTAGGGGCCGACAGAGGATGCGGTTTTCTCAGGACAAACTACATCACTGCTGAATAGGGAAAGTCGGTTGGTCAAAAGCAATAAAGCAATGATTTTAAGTGAATTATACAGCAGTCGATTTATATTTTTGTTCTATATATTTATTAAACGTGACCAATAGTCCAAAGAAAGTTAATTGGACTTTTTATTCGGAGTAGGAATGTATTTAGGTTACGTTATCTTTTAAAACCTAACCCATGTTTTCAAGGTGATGGTTTTGCGAATGTCTCAAATATCTGTCTAATAATCTACATTTGAACAAAGTGAATAGTAAAGATGATAAAGGTCCTCTTATTTAAATGTATTTTTCAATAAAAATGCAAATAAAACAGCAACCGTATCTACTTCATTATATCGGAATTGCAATGAGGAAGAGGAGTTTTAGTGATAGATGTAGTAGTAATTGTAGTATAGTTTATACTTTGCAGTGAAGCCCTTCACAAAAATTTAGGTTTTTGAGGTTTGTTGTTTTTTTTAGATCAGGAGTAAATGCTCTGTCTATCATGACCTTTCCAGTGAAAACATTTATATTTTTTTATAATTTGACAAGGGTTGTATAGAATGGATACCAAAATTTGGCTTGATTTGCGTCTGATACATAAATGATATGGTCATGACATGATGATACCGATATTTAGATTTAAAAATCCCAAAAAATAATAACAGAATGCATTTATCTGAAATGTAAAATAATTTATGGCATGATTGTGTAACCATGGTGATATTTTAGCCTAATTTCGAGACATGGGCACTCACAAGCAAAAGCGCTGCCTAAAAAATATATCGCAAAAACGATATTGTTGGAAATCTATCGCTCTCAGCTGATACAATACTTAAACTGATAGAGCGGCCATAGTTTAATAGCTCCATTTCCTTTTCCCCCTCAGACACGTATAAGGAACAAAAACAAGACAACTGTGATGGCCAGTTTTTCCTGGCCGCAGAATGTTCCAGAGGTATTTATTAAGTGTGTCCATGGCAGGAGTTTTGAGGCCAAAATATTTAAAGTCTCACCATTTGCATTGAATTGTTTGTTTATTCTGGACGATTGAAATCCATCAAAACCATTCCAAACATTTGTACATCTGCAACAACCTCAACATTTTGACTTCAATTAATCCAAAATCTAATAAATCTTAATCTTCTTTAGTGGATTTTGTGACTGTAAACAACGGTATATATCTCTTTTCAAACAACACAGGCAATACAAATGCAGTGTTTTCCTTAAACACAGTAATTGTGTGGGACAAAGAGATAAAGATGTTGTTTTCAGAGTAATTGGAAATCAATCCATTTGTTATATAGACACAGTGGCTCATATTTTACAGACTGGACCTAATACATCACTCCTATGTTTGAGTCTTGTCCCATTTGCAGAAGAATAAATATGTTTCAGATTATGCACTCTGGAGATGGGGCTCGGCTTGCGCTGGACTCAACCCAAAACAAGAGACGATGCATTTTCCAATTCCCCTTTACATAGTGAGCACAGCACTTTGTAAGGCTTTCTCCAATAACTGTGTTTCTGTTTGTACGGCCTTAAACAGTCTCACCAACACAAGCAATTCTCATTCAAGTTTAGTGTAAGGATCTAAAAACTGCTTCTTAAAGAAGACCTATCGTGCCTTCGTCCTCAAAACAGAGTTACGACCCCTGTGGTTCATTACGTTGTGTTTTGGACATCTTAAATCGCAATTTTGATCTAAAACAACAAGTTTAAAAAGTCAGTCCACTTACTTCTGGGCTGAACATTTCTGAAGACCAGTCACTTCCACGTGGATGCGTCTGTGGATTGATGGTTTTCCCCATCAACCCACAACATGCACCATAGATAAAATGCCCCAGCGAAGGTAGTCCTGAAGGTAGCCTGGATCCCCGGGCGCTGCACCGTGTCTCACGGGTCAAATGTCCCCTACAAATTTCTCTACTGGAACAATAAAGGCTAATATAATCTAATCTAATTACTGCAGGACTCAATTTAAACCTAATTGGGACTAAACTTGATCTCAAATAAGATTAAAACTATATATTCCAGACATAAACTACAGAGGCAATGTAAATGACACAACATTTGGAATTTTAGCAAATTTGCATTTTATGAGAGTCAATGGTGATTAATGACATTTTCTCCTGTAGGAACTCAAAAGCCAACTAAAACTGAGCTGCTGCAGTCTGATAACAAATATAAAGGTCTACCACTTTGCTGTACCTGACGTATAAAAAAGAAAACAAAGTAAACAGTTGTGGAAAACTAGATAAACAAAAGAAACACTGCAGCTATATTCCCACATTTATCACGTATACAGACTTTGTAATCACATACAGTTAATCTGATTATCGTTCTGAGTTTAAATAACATGTTTCTGAATTTGTTTGAGTGTCCTTTATCCACTGTTAGCAAACAAGTTACTTAAACTCTGCACAGTTGGAGAAATAGCAGAGAAACTACGTTCTGCTCCATTTTACTGTATCAAGTAAATGTGAGCAAAACAATAGCACGACCAAATGAGGCAAAAAAAATACAAAAACAAAATGCAGAAAAAAACATTCTGTCTGCTGTGCTGCCCATAGTTCTGCCACTCACAACACAGATGGAATGTTGTGGAGCATATCCTCTATTCAAATTTGTCAGATTGAGAGTCAAACCTGCTCGAGAAGCAGGAGGACATACATTCAAAGAGATATCAATCAGGACTCAACAAGGACTAGAACTGGTCTGAACTTTGTCTAAATCCCTCCAAAACCTCTAACTAAAAAGTTCTCTTAACTTCCAATTTAATGCACAGTCTGGACTTGAATTGTGAAAGCCTCTGTGTGTATTTTTGTGTCTCTGGAATCTTCTCTGTGGAGGCAGCCTGTCTTCTCACATTGGACGCCCCATCAGTAGCTCACACAGAGTGAGGAGGGAGGGGGTGGTTCCAGCGCAGGAGAACTGTTTTGTTTGGTTCACCCTTGTTTATTTTTCCCTTCTCCCTCCTGCACCAACAGATGGGCTATTTTAATGAAATCAGCCTTGCCTGTTCCCATCTGTGTGAGAAATGAATTTCACAATTTTTTTAAATGAGCGAATCCACAATGAGACAAGGCTGGAACGGAGGAAACCCCAGCAACACACTTTTATTGTGCTGCTCGGAGTCTTGAAATGTTCAAACTGTGGTTAAAAGAGCCAGGGATTGTCTTTTTACTGGGATGTATGATCGGGGTTACTGCAAGAACTGTGGTCCGCAAGTGATGAACTCTGTAAAGTGTATGTTTGACGCTGCATGTTGATGCAGTTTGTATCTGATAAGAAGGCACAGTTGAACTAAAATGTTTTCGATTTTTGTTCTGGTTCCCGATTTTTGGTCCAAGTTGCTTGTAAGATGGTTAGTATTATCTGTATTTTTGCAAAATAAAAAACTGTGCTTGAGTAATATTATTTGTTCAGAGTCCAGTAGGTAACTTATTAGCAAAAAAGGAGGAGCCTCCAGCTGTTTGTTTGTAATATTATGTTGTTTATATAATATTCACAGTGTGTCATAAAACGTATCTATCTCCATGAAGAATGTCCAGAAGTAGTTTTATTTTTTTATTTCCATGGAATCATCCAGAAAATACTGTCGCTTTAAGTAGCAATATTTGAGTTAAACATATTCACAAACAAATGTATAGTCGACTTATTAACATCAATCTCATGTAAACAACTTAGACATTAATTGTAAAAAAAATAATTGTGGAAAAAAAAAGTTTAACTTCCAGTTTAGACACATTTGTCATTGAAGCGTGTTTTGGCCAGTGCAAAACACAACATCCATCCGTGCCGTTTTTCTCCTTAACTGGAAAAATGCAACTTCTTACATCTTGAAGTGAGCGCTGGCCTTTTCACCGCTGCTGTTTGTGGGACTATTTGCTCGTACACATTCATCAAAGCAGGTAAAAACCACAGTGAGTCTCTGTAGGGTCCTCTGTGTTAAAGCCCCGCTGCCACATGTGTGTTTTCTCAGGTGCGTTTCAGGAAGACGGCTGTCAGGCAAGATGGCCGACGTCATGCTCATTATCGGCGCGGGCTCGGAGTTGGCAGGTCCGTGCTACTTCGAAAACAGAGAAGTCATTCAGACAAACTGCACCTGCTTTTTAAACGCCTTAACAAGCAATTACACAGGGACACACAACGTACGCACCAGGGAAGGAAAAATAATTCAACTGTTTGCCCGAATACTGATATGAGTTAAAGTGAAATAGAAAAAGTGAAATGCGGAAAGAGGAGTCGAAAATAATGGCTGCATTTAAGAAAAAGGTGTTGACTATACCTCAATGCTGCAGAGAAACTTGTTGTGAGAGCAATTAAAATATGCAAATCCTGGTGAAAAAATCTGATAGGCCGTGCTTAGCTGCGCTCACTGTTGATTGATCATGAATATACATGAAGTAGTGAGGCGATATTTGATAAGAAAGCAATGATAGCAGTTGATACAAAAATAAACACGTTTTCTCTTTCACAAGCTCTACATTCATAACAATGACCATGACTAAGACACGGAACAATGTGCAATTTATATTTCACTTTAAAACTGTGATGTCAAAAACATTCTGAATTCCCAAATGAAGGTAAAAGTGAAGTGGAGGATAATGTGATTTGAATGGAAAAACTGGGATTCGTTTATACCATAAAATATGAAAAATCAAGATGGTTTTGTCATATGAAACCCGCTCAGATACATGTGAGTGATATCAAAGACCGGTTTGAACACATTTACTTCTGTATTTTACATCATTTGTGTATTTAAAAGGAGACACATCCAGATTTTCTCACAGAAATTTTGACTCCACAATAATTTTTCATTCCAACTTAAGATATATTACATACTTTACAACAAATTATACTTTTGTGAAGCTCAAATACAAATTTGAGAGCAAAAACTGTACTTTTCTATATTTTAAGATAGAAAAACAGACTATTTTCTTCCCTGGAAATTCAAAATTGCTTATATTTTGTTATCGATACTTAAAACCATTAGCATTTAGATCAGATCTCAGTTAATCTTTGAAAATGTGTTTACTGGAATTTGAACCTTCAGAGCATTTCAAAGTGGTTAAAAATGTTATGTTTTAGTTTACCATAGTCCTTGCACCTTCACACTGCGACCACAAATAACAAACGTGCATCGTCATAAACGGCATCATCAGGAGTCTGGACAGGTCGCTGTGGAAAATATGCAAATTATTTTGGGGATCCAGAAATATGCAAATGTAGCCTGAGCAGAGACTTAATTAGACCTCGCTACATTCTACCGAGATTTAAGATTTAAGTAGGAACAGTGTGGAAAGTGATTAGCTGCTCATTTGAATACGAGGCCTATTAGGGAAAACTAAACCAAAGAAAGTGCTGTTTATTTTCTTATGTTGTTATTGACAAAGACCATGAACCCCAAAGACTGGACACAAAATGGTTCACTAAAGAAATCAATAAATGTACTTTGGAACAAGATGTGTACAGGAGACTGCAGGGATTATTACGGTGACTCGATTCACAGTTTGCATAAAATATATTATTGTGTTGCTCTGTTGACTTGCTATTCAGAAACAACCACTCTAATTAAAACATGGTAACTCTTAAACTTACTTTTTACAAAATGAAAAGGTACAATGTCATGTACGCATACATTGTCCTCTAATTAATCTCACATGAACAACTTTAACATTTATATTTGAGTGTAACTAAAAATAGTTCATTTGTTAAAACAGAAAGTCGTTTAAAAAAGTAATGTAATCAAAATAGAATTCCAGCCTTTCTTGATCAAATCCACGCAACATAATTTTCATCTATAATACTGTAAAATTCGAACTATAGAGTGCTTCTGAATAAACGCCGCACCAAATTTAACATGAGATATTTACACAGAAAGATGGTACGGATGGTACACTGAGAATTATTAGACCAATTTCTCAGTGATTAGGAGTCGAATTGTAACATTTTGAAGCTTAATATACAGAGAACATATACTGAGCAGTCAATTCTGTCCTTGATTTCTCTGTGAGCTGATTTACCTGTGTCTGTTTTCCTCCATGTCTGGTTTTGCTCCTGCTCTTGTACTTAACGAATGAGCATGAGAGAGAACTTCCTGCCAGAGCGCCCCTAGAGGCTGTTAGGTCGTAAAAATCTATGAATTAGCCGCATTGTTGTATGGGCCACAGGGTACAAAGCG